>JAVDPK010000570.1:37897-49037 GCA_034780415.1 Cichlasoma orientale
TAGCTTCAGTATAGCTTTTAAACATACATATGATCAAGGTTATAAATGCAAATTTTCACGGCTACTTCGTAGCTACTTAACATTATTTAAGGTCAACGCTTGAGATCAAGTGGCTCAGTGTGTAACTCAGGAGCAAAACAGAAATAAGTGTCAACAGTCAGTGTCCTCACATGTACAGGAATACAAATATGTATATGTATCCGTGTTAGTGTGTGTGTGTGTGTGTGTGTGTGTGTGTGTGTGCAGGCGCGTGTGAAGGTATCATCCCGGCTCGGTAGCAGCTAGCTACCGGCTAAATGACTCTCCACACTTCATTAGCAGCGATGAGGTGAGCTGCTCATCTCCTCATTGTTAGCTAGCGCTAAGCTGCAGTAATCCCAAACAAAGGGCCAGGGCCTCGCAGCAGCCGGCGTGGATTAGAGAGATTCATTCTCATTCAAATTGGCCTGTAAACAAAACCAGCGGTGGCTGGGAGAGAGATGAGAGTGGAGAGAGGAGAGAGATGAGTGTATGATGGAGTGAGCGTGAAGCATCTTATATGTATACACATCTGTAATATAGCTGCAGTTTGTGCGTGTGTGTGTGTGCCATGTGAGTACAGAGAAATGTGTATTTTGTGTCTGTGGGTGTTTTAGTGTGCGCAAGAGGCCAAGAAATTGTTAGAGTTTGAACTGGAGCCCATTGTGCACGCAAACTGTGGAGATCCCATTTTCTTAGTTGCCACGACTGCTGTTCTTGCCATGCACTCGTTTATTTGTCCAGGTCGGGGGATGTCGTTATGAGATGTCTGAAGGTAGGCCAACACTTGGGAAGTCCGTGGTATTTCAGTTTTGGTGCCAAAAGCAATCACAAAACCGGATTTAAACCAAGTACACAAGAAAATTCAATAATATTGTACTTAACAGTTGTGTCACCCACTGTCACACCCTCACCATGCAAGGTGCTGGCCGATATGGGGTTCAGTGTCTTGCCCAGTGACAGTTCCGGGATGTGAAGAAACTGCCACCCTTCTGAGAAGTAGGCAACCTGCACTGCTACCTAAGCTACAGCTGGCCCTAATAAAGTTTCAGATCACAACATATATATTTTGTCCAATTTTAAGGATGCTCTAATCAGCTTATAATGAGGTGACCTCTCTCCACCTTTGGTTGGCATGCAGATGTCACAGTCTTACGTTATGGTGTTATGCTGTGATTCTGACACCTGGTGAAGTATCAGAATTCCAGGGACATACTGACCGCCCCTCATTGAGCTGCACATAACACACTCAATCAATGTTTTTTAAAAAGTAGCGTCAGTGAAATTAGCTACAGTGAGCTGCGTGGAGTGGTTTCTAAACTCTTTCAGCTTAGCTCGGCTCCTTTTAGGAAGCTAACTAACAATAACAATTCAGTAATAATTCTGAAAATTGAACTAATCAGATTCAAATACCATTATTACAGCAAGAAAGTTGCAAGAAAGTGCACATTATGCTTAGGTTATACTTTTCAATGACTGGTCTTGTAGCTTATAGCAGTATGTAATGTACCTGGTTTAGTGTGAGCGTGTTTTCAGTTTGGTCATTTGGCTCTTCTTGTCATGAGGCAGATGGCTCTAAATCAGAAGCCATTGATTTTATTTTCTGCTCTTTTCAGCATGCTGAAGTACATTTTTAAGTGTCACTCAGACGATGGGAGTCGTCCTTTCATTTGGCCTGCTAATCTGACTTGATCACTAATAACCATCAATCAGCTCAGTGAATGAGTTATTTGAAAGTAAAGCCTGATCTGTGAATCTCATGTTTCGATTAGATTTTTTTTTTCTAGCTTAATGCTGAACTGCAGTCCCAGCAGACGCCCTGACATATCAGATCAGTTATATTTCCCGATGCACGTCACTTTAATAAACACCAGTTTGATCATTATATTAGCTGTCAATCAAGCAAACCGATTTAGTTATTATGAATGATCATTTTAATATGATTCCACTAGCTGCGAATATCTCACTTCAGTTTTCTCTTGAGCGTTTTAATGATTGATGATTGTAATTTGCCGCTTTATAATATCACGTAGTCCCGTAATTCCAATAGCTTGAGCATTAGTAACCAGCAGTTCTGGTTTGTTTAACACGATGAAGCCTTTAAGTTGCGCAAGTTAGCAATCAAAACATTATGAAAACTATCCATAAACATTAAATTAACCAAAATGTCATTTTAATCATCATCCAGATAATTTGTAGCGCTGACAGCGTTCACTTATACAGCAAGGCAAATGTCATATTTAATCTGAAATCTAACCCTGTTTGGATTTGTCATTCCCTGCAGAGTGACATTTAACTGCATGCTTAATTGGTGTTTTTATTTAATGGTGGTCTCAGTATGTAGAGAAGTACTGCGCAGTTATCTTCCTGTTAGTTCAGAGTGGTTTTCATCATGGAATGTGTCTTATTTATGTAACCAGTTATTGAAGATCAGGGCAAATTTGACTCTGCTGAGCCTCGCTACTTCTTCCTGGGGGCAGCGTGACCAAAATTGTGCACATGTGCAATGAACTTGCGATCTTGTTTACTTTGAAATTATTGCTTTGGAGAAGGGGACCTGACCTGCAAGCACTGTGACCATCTTCACAGCAACTCTGCTGCATCAAACAATAAAACGTCAACAAGACAGAGTCAGTCTGCTAGTAGTTTGCGATTGAATGGGGTAAAGTTGGCAGTTACATGCAATCGGTTTGTTATAACACAGCAGTTAGCTATGATAGAAGCTACTTTTGGCCCCTCCCTTGTGAATACAAGGGGTCGCCACAGCAGGTAGCTCTGCATGTTTGATTTGGCAGATTTTTTTATGCTGGATGCCTTGCATGACACAACTCACATGGAACTGTGTCCCATCCCAGGATTCACAACAATTATCTGTGATAAATCAGTGAAAATTGCAAATCTGTTGCTGTCTACATACACAGAAATTCACATTAACTACTTAGATTCGGACTCCAGCCGGAACCTCACAGGCTTGAGCAGAATTTTAAAAATTCCTCCACAAATAGTGATGATGTTGCTACAGTATGACATAGTTGCAATCTTGTTCAGCAACCTTGATTTTATATGTGAATATAACCAGAATACAATCAGTTAGCATCCGGTTGTGTCGAGTCCAAAGAGATATGTCACAGATGAGTTACATTAATTGGCACAAACTGACTCAGATTGATTGCAACATGTTGGCAATCTGTCTGCTTTTATATATTAGACGGCAAATATTTGCAAACCTTCACCAGTCTGCCTTAGAGTGATTGCAGTTGGGCCAAGTCGAACCATGATTGTTTGGAGGCAGGTTCCCTCGCACCAGGCAACCTCTGCAATTGTCTTGCTATCAAAAGTGGTCACCCAGAAGCCGAGCATGCAACAACCTCAAGCCCTGGGAGACCAGTTGTCCACCGCAAGTGCTTTCAATCAGTCTCAGACAACAGAAAAAATTCAGTGCATTCTTGTGGTCCTATTTTTACATTAGTGTGATTGAGTCATAACTAGCCGTGAAAAAAAGAAGAAACTTGCAAACCTGAGCTAATGAAAAATCTCAGATTTAAGAAGCTTTTTATTCACCAGAAAGTTCGACTTCTCTTTGCTATTCCAGAATTCTCCCATAGATTTGAATTTAGGATTCTCTGAGTGTCATCTCGCTCTTACGTCTCTGTACGCACTCACAATGGCATCAGAACACTGAATAAATACCTGATTCCTGTGTCTTGCCTTCTCAGGAGTCTTTAATTTCTTCAGTCACATATTGTAACATAGCACAGAAGATTGTTTTTCAGTGTACAGATATTGCAAACTCACTGTCATGTTATTATCACCTCTACTTTATCAGCTTCTTGACCAAACTGGAAACAACTTTTCTACATCAGTGAAAGAGCCAGCGGGAGGTGGAAAGGAGGACGGTGGTTTTGTTCAGAATGTTGATAATGACATAGAATAATCGAATACAATCTGTAACTGTAGAGAAACAACACATGATCAAAATGAATAAGCAGCCACACTATAGAAACAAGCTAGCGAGTTTACAGCTGTGCAGATTTGAGGCTGCACAGCAACAATTAGAGCTAAATGCTAACAGGATGCTAACATGCTTACGATGTATAACTTAGTCTCACAGCTTTGTAGCGTTTGATACTTAGCTGTAAACACAAACCTGAGACTTATCAAAAGTCAGTGGTTTGCGCTGCTAGAACATAACTTTAAAAATCTAAGCAGGGGTTTTGGGTGGAGATAGCTTTACTTTTGCTTTCCCTGACGCCCTTGGCTTGACGTATGTTGCAGTGCTTTTATTTATGTAAGAAAGCTTACCTGTGTGCTCCCTGTTAAAGAGACCATCAAAAATGAAAGTATTTGTTAATGAGCAGAGCATTCTAGATAAACAGAAAATGCTGACCTTCTAGCGGTGCTAAAGGAAATGTCTAAGGCTCACCAAAGTCATTATTATTATTCCTAGAAAAGTTATAAATCGGTGTACCTAATTTATGGAAATTGGTTGATAGAAACCACAAATGCACTTTTGCAACTTTTTTCTTTGAGGTAACATCATCTGGGGAATGTGAATTTGGGGCTAAAAATGGATTTATCTGATACTCTTTTATCTGTTTTGTACTAATTAATAGTAACCTTCAGTCCTCTAACATGAACCATAACTAAAGAGCATGGTGGCCTACAAGAGGACGCTCTCTGTGCTTCTCTGTTTAAACTGTCCGTGTTGCATTCTTCATTAATGAGATGCCAGTATATTGTGTTGTTCAGCAAATATCTGCCAGCTGTGTCCGTATGTCTTTCTGCCTGCCTCCTGAACAAACAGCTGCAGGACCGACCGACCACCTCCCTTCTCCTGGCGGTCAGCATTTTAGTATCTTCAAAGCTTTAATCCTCAACTCCACGGCTTCGGTCCTGCGCTTCTCAAAGGCTGACCATGTCCACATTGTGGCAGATAACTTTTAAAATGCTGTTCGCATATGGAAATTTATGTCCACTCCAGCATTTTCAGACTTTTTTTTTTTTAAAGTTGTCCGTCCACTCTGAAACTTGAAAGCAACATCAAAGCTGTGGTGCGCATCATGTGGAGGAGTGGGACAGCCACGGGCCGATTACTCTGCAGAGTCCGTGCAACATAAACCTTCAATCAGCCACTGTTCTCCAGCAGCACATGCTTGGACTTCTCACTGGAAATTGTAATGTGAGGTTTTCTGACGTCATTAACAAACAACTAGCTTGTCGCTTTCTCAGGATATAAAATGTAGAATTATTTATTTATTTTTTTTACCATTTGTTCAGTTAAATTGAGCAATGCAGCATAAATTGCCTTGTTGATACCTTTTGAGATTATAAGTATCATGGCAGGAGGGATAAGAGGGAGGAAGAAAAATGGCTTAACTGAGGAAAAAGACTTGAACTCACAGTATTGAACATAGTTTAGGTAATGCTGAGAGCCTTGCCAGTGACCCACAATCCTCCAAACTGCCTTTCAGCGATGTTACTATTTCTTCTCAAGGATGAGTGTATTGGTGTTAATGAATGGGTATTTGTGTGGTAATGTTTGTATTTGTAACATGATTGACAGTTGCTTGGCCACGTCTCCTTCAGCCAGGGCCTCCCTTTTCACTGATTACTGTGTCAGTGTGTCTGTATCACACAGACACACACGCATACGTGTGCACACAACGCTATGCAAACACACAAAAGGGGGTGGGAGCCCGCCGTGGTTCTCCCATTAGGCCGAGCTGCAAAAATACCCCACAAAACACACACACACACACACACACACACACACAACAAACAACACTGCAAATGTGTCCACTCTCATGCATATTGAAATGCAGGCACGTATGTGAAATATGCATCAGTTTGAATGTCTTTGAGAGCATAAATGTGTGTGTGTGTGTGTGTGTGTGGCCGTTTGCTTTGTGTATGTTAATGGTCAGCCTGAAGGTAAAATGCATTAGTATTCAGTGATGATGCCGGTCGTTCTAAAAAGCTCTCATGATGCCGGTGAACTCCCTGTCTGCCCCCACCCCCCACTCTCTCTCTCTGGCTCCAGTTTTTCAAACATGCTATCATATTCACCGGCCCCTGTGGATGGGTTTATAATTAAAAGTGCTCCCGATCTCTAATATGAGTGGTATGACTGTGATTTAGGCTACATGGCACAGACTGATCAGATAAGGCCACAGGGTTGTGTTTCGTTGCTGCTAAGCGTATTCACACCGAGAGCGCTGATCCTCTCCCTCCCTGTCATGTTTTCATCTTTAAATCTTGCTCTGATGCTTTTTCGTCTTGTCTATTTTTTTTCTCCCTCTCTTTGAATGTCTTTCAGGCCGTTGCTCCTATCAGTCATCGCTTTGTTTTTTTTTTTTGCACCTTTTGGGCTCACCTGTTAACGCCTCTTCCTCTCTAAATTCCTAAATGTAGATGTAATTCTCTTATAAGCTCAGTGATGGGTAGACAGTGGACGCAGTGTATGCACAGTAGGTGTCTTTCATATTTTCTGCTGCTGGAATTTCTTTCTTTGGAGTTTTTATGCAGTTTTGATGAGGGAAGAAATCCCTAAATTCTGGAGAATAATCTGTGTGCAAGTGATTTTAGGCATAAAAATACAACTGTGTTATTTTTTTCAAATAAAATAACACAAATGGAAGCAAATATGTATTTTATTTCTTTAAAAAAAAATACAAATCAGTTCATTCAAAACCTGTTGCTAAACCTCCTGCCACAGCTGATTGTAGGTGATTCAAGAAGGGGAATAACTGAACAGGCTGTCTTTACTGTGTGTTTCTACTCTGCAGAGGAACCGATTTAGTTCATACAAATGTAAAAAGGTTTCTGCTTTTGAAATGGAGGCATTTTAGAAGATGGTGCTTGTACTCCTGCATCACAGTGAAAGAATACCAGCAGACGTCGCTGATGTCGGCGCTAAAATCAAACTTTTCATGCATTTTTTTTTTTTTTTACAAAAAGTTATTTTTTTATTAGTCTAGCTACATTTTTCATATTATATAAACGGATGCAGTAAACAATCCTTCCAAATAAAAAGCTGTCAAAAGATGTGAGGCCTTCTTGTTAATCCATCGGATGTGCATTGATAAGTACATATGTTTCTATAGGGATAATGGCTACAGGGGAGAACTGATCCTGTGTGTGCTGCTCTGTGGCCCTGCGAGTTTGAAATGTGATTCTTGGCTCGCTTCTCCTCACCTTTCAGTCCTCCATTATTCCCCCTTTATCCCCTCTCTGCCCTTCTCTCCTTCCTGTCATTCATGCCCCTCTCCTCTCCACTGCCCCTATCTTCTCCAGCTGTTCCCCCCCACCCCCTCCCTCACCCTCCAACCCAATGATAGACAGGGTGTCCTCACCTTGTAACGATCAGTGACATCCAATATGTTTGGCTTGGGATCATCCCCTGCGTGTCCATTGTGCGTTGCGTTAAATGCTTTATTGATTAGCCATGAGTTAATTACAAATTACATCAAGCGTGGGCAGACCGGGGTGGCTTGTACACGGCTGCAGGATCCATCCTGTGTTGACTGCACGCACCTACAGGCGAGCATCTCAACCTCAGCAGGTTACATTAGTCACCCTCATTTCCCCCCTCCTATTAACACCCATGCATTTATGACATTTCACAGTGCCTTATCAGCACTTTAAGGGCATGCAATATTTTTGCTCTGCGATTGTAGTGAGAAGGGTAGAATTAGAAACAGGAGGTTTTCTGCAAGGCTCCCTGGATATGCACCCCGAATACTTAATTCTGTGGAGCACAACTTGACACACCCTGTGCAAAATTATGAGAAATCCACAGCAGACCTTTGGAGGCTAATGTATTCTGGATTTAAGCTCCATTGTAAAAGCAACATGCCTGCACCTGACCTGCCCTGCTGCAGCCCTGAAAACAACCCCTCACATCTGACTTTCGCCAGTTAAGATAATAATAATAATAATAATAATAATAATAATAATAATAATAATAATAATAATAATAATAATATAACCTTTGCAATGTGCAACAGCAAGCAGTTTTTCTAGCCTTTTCCTTTTCATCCCGTGTCAGTTTCTCTTTGACATTGCCGTGTACTTTGCAAAAAGAAAAAGGAGCGAAAAAAATCTTTATCAAATCCCCATTCTGAGGCTTTCAATAAGGCAGGCCATTACCTCACTGGCGCTTTTGTTCGGCCTATACAAGAGAGAACAAAATGGTTATTCAGGAGGACGCTTTAGATTTTTATTGTGGGCTCGCTATTCACAAAGAGCACCGTTATTGTATTAAAAAGAACCATCTGTGGCAGAAACAATGGCTTCAAATTATCTGTGAATACCCAGTGAACAAAATATAAAGCTTTTTCCTGCTCATTATGTGGGCTAAGCTAGGGGGTGGAAGATAGGAGAGGAGAGGCATAGACTTTGCTATAACTGACTTTTGTTGTTCTTGCTTGCATTCTTCTCCTTTTTAAATCGGCCCCCTTTTCACATTGTGTGTCGCCATAAACGGCTTTTCTTGTTGCAGGGCTAGCGGAGAGAAGACAGCGGAGCTCCAGACAGACAGCGGGGCTGCGCCGGGGCTGCACGCCGACCAACACGCACCGGCTGCCGGGTCGAAACCGCGCGGACTATCATGTGGTGGCGGCGGTGGGGGTTTACGAGAGGAAAGTGCGGGATGGGTGCCGGCGACTGGAGCTCTGCCCCGGACAAGCTGAGGCTCCCTCATCTGGGGTGGGGGGGAAGCGAGAGAAAGACACGGAGGAGGTTGAGCGAAATGGCAACTTGTTTAATTTCTGCCAATCAAGACGAGAGGAAGACAACTCCCAAACTGGCAGTAAGTTGGAGTGCGGCGGAGAGGAGAAGCCCTGTGCGTGGTGTGTGTGTGTGTGTGTGTCGGTGTGTGTGTCAGTGTGTGTTTGACTCGGTGTGTGAGTGCGCGTGTGCGTGTGTGCGTGTGTGTGTGTGTGTAAAACACGCAGTGTTGTGGAATGACACCGCCTGGAATTATGAGCTTGACTGACTGCCTGAGTTGTTTTTGGCCGGTTTGAATTTCGTAGCACAAAGATCATTAATGCAGACACGATCTTTATGATCAGTAAATTTCACATTTTTTATGGACTTACTTTGATCTTTTTTTTTTAAATTTCCATCTTCTAATATTTATTTTCAATACTTACAAATATCATAGGCTATGCTTCGAGCTGTGCTGCAAATCCAAACCCGACTTATTGTTGCTCACAGGCTTAATTTTTTCGGCTCATTTTAGTGCAGTAAATTTACAGTAAATTCACATTTAAATTTTATTTACATTTCACACTTTTCCACCTTATTTTATATAATCCCTCGTTGTCTTTTAATGTTTAATGACATCGATTTACTATTACAATGTTGTTAAACTTACAAGCTTTATCATATAATCTAATTAATTCCCCTTTATTACACATTTAGCTAAATCATTTTCGGTAGCAACATCATATTAAAAAGTTACACAGCAGCAAGTAATGACTACATCTTTAACCTGCTTGATCTTTTACAGAAAATAAAAAATATATATCTAAAAAAATATTTATATATTTATATCCCTCTAAATTAATCTGAAAAAAACGCCTTGTCTGTATATTGTATTAATTATTCCTGTTCAGATTAAGTGTATTTCTGGCTGCGTCTGTAGCCCTCGTTACGGCCCCTAGTGGCAACAACACGATAAGTTTATTTCATGTAAAATCTGTCTTTTTCATAGTTTGTATTTTTGCTCCACTTTAACAGCATTAATCTCTTTATAGATTTCGCCATGTGTGCATTTAAACTTTGCCTGGATTATGTGTCACCACTAGTGACTCACCAGCAAACTCAGATGCGATTTCTGAGATTCTCTGAAGTATTCTAACGGGAGATACTTCGTGCGAGGCTGTCGTCAGAATCATTTTCAGTCAGACTCTTTTTTTTTTTTTTCCTTTTTCTTGCAGAGATCCTATCACCTAAATTTGTGCAACTATATAAACAGTATTTTAGTGTCACAGCTTGCTGCACTCTGTATTTGCTGTTTCCACTTCAACCTGGTGTATACCGGGGGGCTTACAAGTGGTCTGAGGGAGCCGCCCCACTAGTTTCTCCCGTTTTTTTGTTAAACAAATTCAGGATGATTGCGGATGCATGGGCCATTCCCGACTGGCTGGGGCCTGCTTTCAGAGAGCTGCAGAGCCCCGCTGTTCCTTTATTATCATAAGCAGATTAGAGGTAGGGGGAACACACTCAGATGCAGATAGCAGCCGAGCGGCCCATTTCAACCTTGCATTATAATGGACCGAGCTGCATGTGTCGCCTCTCGCAGCCTATTAAGCACAAGATGAATCTTATGTAAGGTTGCCGGGGCCGGCATAATGAGTGCACGGGGGCTCCGCTCGTCTATTTATTATCAAATGACTAAAACAAAAATAATAAGGCTTGATCTGTTCACTTTCAATTATGATTTAATCTGGAGGCACATATTTAAATTGAATTCTTTCAGGTGCATGCACTTGATCTATCTTTAATTATCGAGATTGTCTGGCTTGGAGAGATCCAGACGAGCAGATGTGTGACAGGTGACTCAGGTTTTTAGAGCTTTTTTTTTTTTTCTTTTTTTTTGTCTGTGGGCTGTTTTTGTAATATATATTTTTATTAAAGCATTTATTATGTGTTAAACTGAACTTCTAACTCATCCTCGACTCTTTCTCTACTTTAAGAAACCCCCTTCTTCTTCTACTTCTTTTTTTTTCTTTGCAGTCGCTTGTACATCCCCTTCTCTCCACTAGGCGGCACTGGTGCCACGCAGCACAGCGCTCTTGCCCTCGGCTGCAGTTTCAGGTTGGGGGGGGGGGGGATAACAAAAACAAGTGAAACTAACACTTTCAGCACCCCTAAAAAACTTTACTCCTTTTAGACTCTTTAGCCTTACAGTTTCACTTTAAAGTGTGTGTCGCTGCCTTTTACTTTATAGTAGTCTCGGTGTGGTCTGTTTGATCCGGGCTAAAGTGAAGCAGGTGGAGGCCGCTCTTTTCTCACACACTTATTGGCTGACACGCTTGTTCGGGCTTATTGAATGAGCTGCGCCTTTTGTGCAAACACACTTTATCTTGAAATATTCCTCACCTTTATTTCTCCCCCC
>JAVDPK010000570.1:68462-93176 GCA_034780415.1 Cichlasoma orientale
CCCCCCCCCCCCCCCCCAAAAAAAAAAAAAAAACAACCCCCAAAACAAAACCATTAATTCTGGCCCAGCCGAGGCCCAACGGTCACCAAAGTCTTGTGCTGTTGTCAATGAAACTTTGTTGTCCCCTTGACTGTAAGCCAAACTCTCCCCGTGCGCATTAACAGCTCCGGCAGTGTGTGGACTCACACCTTAAACAATCTGGCTATTGGGCAAGAGCTTTAGCCCATCAGTCTCAGACAAGTGCTGCACTCAGAGCACACACAGAAGTCCTCGACTGCCACCACACTGCCGCTGCAGGTGTAGCCCCCCTCATCATAACACGCTGTAAAACACAAGTGAGTGGACAGGTTGTAAAACTGAATTGGTATTAGCGGAACAACCGCTACTGGAACCTGCTGCTGTACACGGTGAACTGATTTTTTTCTCTTGTGGCACAACAGTCACTCGTAAAGATCAGCAGTGCTGCCTCTAATATAAGTCAGGTTGACGGTGATGGTTCTACTAATGTTTCCATGAAAAGTACTTCTTTCTCTTCTTAACTTGCTCCGTTTCATAGTTTTGCTTTTTCTTTCCCTATCCTGGGTGGTTTCTGATGTAAATGTTTTTAGTCAGTTGGCGGCTGAGGCTCAGCAGGTGGTCCACCAAATCCACCGTAACCCCCGGTAACCCCTGTCCAGCCAATCCAAATGCTGCCCAGCCCGCCACTGCGCTTAGTTAGCCCTGACAGGACCTTCTGTGTGTGTGCGTGGGTGAGAGAAAGAGAAGCAGCACTCAAAGGACGGGCTGTGCGCTTGGAGTGGTCATTAAAAGTTTATTAGAAAGTTTTCACATGTTGTGAGATTTGGTTTAAGCGTCGGTGAGCGTGAAGGCAGATGTGCTTATTGCGTTAGTGTCTGCCGTTTCTTAGATAATCTGTTCCTCACTCCCATCCATAAAACTCACTATATAACAGTTCCAATATAATTTATATGACCTGTGGCTTTTGCACTTGTGTGTATCGCAGGTTTAAGAGAAATAAGTCATAAGTCACTTCCTGAAACATTTTGAGGAAAAGCAGAGTACGACAGACTAACAGTAATAACTGTAAAACAAAAGTGTGCAGAGTGAATGAGCCACCCAAACATCTAAAAACTACAAAAATTCAAAAAAGTTTCATAATGTTTACGTGCAAAGTGTAAACAAGTAGTTGCATTTATCAGACTTTATAAAATAAAGTTATTGCATGAAAAAAAAACAGCCAATTCATTATTCAAGGACATTTAAATTTTGTGTGATTAATAAGATTTACTTGATTAACAAGACTCTTTATTTTCACCAATTTAAAGAAACCCAGAGTAAACTGCTTCTTTGAGAGTCGGTTTCATACGAGTCCCTCAAACTTTGAAATCGAGTGAGCACTAAAAGTTCTGCAGGAATCAAAACTGCATTCACACAAAAAAAAGAAACATACATTTTTAAATAGAAGTGCAGCGCGCCATTTTAGACGCTGGTGTCTGCTGAGGTGAAATTAAGCAAAGCTCCTCTCAGTCGACTTTTCAAAGGTATCTGACTCAGAATTAAAGAGTTGCCAGTGGCAACAAACAAAATGTTGCCAGTCCAACACGCTTCACTTTCAGCATGCGTGCCCTCTCTGTGGCATTAATTCGTACAACACCGATGTGTCTCTTGAGCACTGCTGATATACAAGAATTGTTCACACACTGAATCCAAAACCACTGAAATTAATACCTCGATTGTTGGGCCGCACTTTTACTTTGGTGGGAAGGAATAACAAAAAAAAATCCCAGGCCGGGATTATTTGATCATGACTGGATGATGGAAGGAGGATAAATATTGAAACATTTCAGTTTCAAGTCAGCAAGCATATTTGAACTGGCAGCTGTAATCGTTACTTCAAAGGCGAATTGTTGCTGGAAATTTATCAATTAATTTTATCTGAAATAATTTTCTAAAGCAACTGAAGCTCAGTCTGTAACTGCTGTCAGCAATTCATTCAACAATATTGTATCACACACATAAGTTTCATTTAGGCGTACTGTAATAGAGGCCAGACAGCATGCAGTTTACCTGTTCAGAACCATGTGACTGACCTCACAGGAATATTGGAATTAGGTGAACAAGGACACCCAGGTTGCCAGAACTGTTGTCTAAACATGTAAATCTCAGTAAAGTAAAAACACATAGAAGGAATTGAATCGTGTTGCCTTGATAGTTTGAGTTCTCCTGCCTTGTTTTTTTTTCTTTTTCTTCTTTTTCACGGTGCTGTGTGGAGAGCATCAAAATAAAACTTAAGGCTTCAGTGGTAATCAGATTCTCCCTGCATCATCTCCAGGCAATGGCAGCGCAGGTTTCAACCAATTTACTCAATCTGAGTTCAGTGCACAAACGCACCCACCACTCATCAGAGGAGGAGCAGATTTCTGATTTATTTCGAATTCAATTAAACACTCCAGGACATTGAATTTCACCTGCAAGCCAGCATCCGAGCAGAAAGCTCATCCTGTCAAATGAATCTCTCATAAGTGTTTTGCGAGTTAGTCTTTCCCTTCTTTGGTTGTACAAATGTGCCGTCAGCGTCGCCGTGTTCGCGTTTCCTCCTCTGTCTCGATGGCCCTGTTCATTTCTTTACCCTTTACCTCCTGAGTGGTATGTTGATGGAGATCGCTTGAAAAAGACAGTTTTTGAAAATGCTCGTGTGTGCGTGTGTGCGTGCGTGTGTGTGTGAGTGAGTGAGAGAGAGAGAGAAACTGAGGCAGTGGATTGATGGATAGTATAAATGTCTGAGCTATCATCAGCTTTGATTGGCTTTGAGTGGCTCTGAGTGCTGGGTCCATCCCAACCGCTTTCCGGGGTCCTTAGGAGCAGTGGGTTCATGTGTGTGTGTGTGTGTGTGTGTGCGCCTGATGCCCACATGCCTGTTTTGTACCCCTATCTGTCTTTGTGGTATTTCTGAGTGTAGATATTAAGTCCTTGTATGACCTGCAAAGTACAAAACCATACAAGGGCATCAAGGAGGATGAGTGGTTTTAGAGACTGCTATTCAAACAGAGGATGTCGGGTGAAACTGCGTCAGCAGGCAGCTGCTACCCTGAAGTGTCCCTTGAGCAAGACACTGAATCCCTATCCAAGAGTGAAAAGGGGAAAAAAAAAAAACAGTTTTCACCATGGGATCATTAGAAATCACAGCTCCAGTTCTCTATTTTTCTAAATTATGCTCATATCAACACACTGAATGTGGTTAAAATTTAACATTTATTCCCATCAGAGCAGCTTCAGACTCTGAGCTGAAAGCAAATCCTGAGGCATGCTGTTTAATATCCTCATTTATCACCTTGAAAACTTTTTTTCTCTTTCCCCGTAAACACTTTGGCTGGCGCGATGACACTGACTTTGTTTCTCTTTACGGAGCAAAGGAGCAAATAAAAGCAACCAATAAACAATTTAGTGATGAATAAAAAAAAAAATTGTACCAATTTCCTCTAGGCTGAGGAGGAAGTGCTGTCAACCTGATTACCCAACTGCTCCTGCCTTCCTCTGAGCTGCATACATACCAAAGACGGCACTAGAAGGAAGAGAAAGGCTCTCAGTTAATATTTAACCAGGCTATGTAAAGACAGTCAGATAGCTGAGCTTAGAAGCAAATAAACTCATGTGTGGCACAACAGCCTGATGGCTGACACTTATGGAAATACTGCAGCTTTGAAGAGACAGTATGTAGAAAACCATGTAAATAATATGAATATGAGGGACCCCTTGTGTACACTGCATGTTTTAATGTTGTTTTGATGCATCAATTATGCAAAATTTGAAAAATTCAGCATGGAAAACTAGGAATCATTGAAATCATTCCCAAAACTGTAATTGAATGTAAATTTAGTGATAGTTTTAGCTTCAAAGCAGTACACTGTTGCTTTGTAAAAAGCAACAGGTTGAAGTATGATGGCATAACTGCAATCCTGTTAGGTGTGCATCATGGATGTCTGCATGTGTCAAAAAGAGAAAGCGCTTTTTTTTTTTTTTTGGCCAAGTTGGCATTACTTGTACCATGTGTCTGCATGTGTGTGTGTGCGAGTGTGTGTGTGTTGGTGTTTTGTATAGAAAGTGCTGTGTGCGGTAGAACAGGGATTTGGTGCCATCAGCACAGTGATGTCAGCACACAGAGGCAGACAAAGCCAGAATCCAAACCCTCTCCCAGCTACCCGCAATCTCACTGGAAACTGTGGGGGGCCCAGCTCTGGGGGCCCACTACCATCACACACGCGCGCACACACACACATTAACGCGAGCTTCCAAACACAGATACCCAGAAATGAACACGCATGCATTTGCACTCACAGGTCAGTAGACGCATACGTGTAGTATACATGACAAACGTACTCATGTGCTTAATTACGCATGCACATCCACTCAGTGTATAAAAGTAGCAGTACTCTCATAGAGGTGGGGCCTGTGATGGTAGAAATACACTGCACAACTGGCCGTGGTCATTTTTAATAGTAATTTTCACCAAGTTATGAGTGATTTAATCAAACTAAAACCAGCTGCACAGCTCCTTTTATAAAGCACCTCCTGTAACTCTCTTTGAAGGAAGTTCAGCTTGTTACTTTTTAGGAAATGGTAACTTACACCCGCTTTATAATAAGCCATTAAAACATTAACTCGGTTGCTACACTTTGCAAAAACACAACCACTGACTGGACAGTGTATTCTGTGCGTGTCTGTATTAACTGTAACAGCGGTGAGCGAGCAGTCAAATCAGAAACACACCTCTGTTTGCTTTGGCCTGGCCCTCTGCCACGCTGTACCAGCCTCAGCGGTATGCCTTGCAAATGGGGAATGACATTACTGTTTTGTGGTCTAATTCATATGAATGTACTGTGACCGTACCGACGCAGGTGTCAATAATGATGCGATAATGAGTTTAGATAGCAAAATGCAGGCCGAGGAAAGGCCGAGAGATGTTGCAAACAGCTATAAATTAATGACCGCTTAAACTCGCAAACAGAAATATTTAATTTTTTTTTAGCACAGGCTGCAAAGTTACACTCTTTAGGGTTTCATCCCTCCCCTCGTCCACTGCTCAGATCGGATGTCACCTCCTCAGATTTACAGAGAGGTCCCATGTGCATTACCATTTATCCAGATCTCATTTTGCTGCACTTTGGAATGTTTTGTGTTTGTTTTTTTGTCTATGCGTCACATTTTATTGTTATTATTTATTTTAAGGTTCTGCCTGGTGTGGCGGTGGCTCAGTATGGATGTAAAACTAAACATCTTAATCCCATTTTAATTTCAGTGTTAAGTGACAGGCTTGAATCCCACTCTGTCAGCTTTTGGTGAGACACAGTAAAAAAAAAATCAATAAATAAGTAAAGCTTTCTGTTTTGATGCTCCCGAGTCCTCGTCGAGCTGTTACACAACAATTAGCGACTGTTGCTGTTTGTCTCGGCTCTTTAAATGCCCCTCTGTCCCAAACAGTAAGAGCCAGACTGGGGCTGGTAGTATGTGTGTGTGTGTGTGTGTGTGTGTGTGTGTGTGTGTGCATGTGTGTGTGCATGTGTGCGTGCGTGCATGCGTGTGCGTGTGTGTGTGTGTGTGGCTTATTTTGGGCAGTGAAATCAGGGTAACTTGGCGTACTGGACCCAAACAGTTCTTCATTATGCTGCAGGAGGAAGAACCCGCTCGTACTGCCTCCTATTCAGCCAAGATAGGAGTTGAAAGGGGAGCACTATGTATGTGTTTTTGTTCAATGTTTTGTTTGCATGCATCTGTGTGTGCGCGCGCGTGTGTGCACACAGTTGTATACAGTGGCTGGAGTGAGGCGCACATATGAAGATATGTGTTGAGCGATTTTTGTCTGCGCTCTACCCTCATCCCTCCTCCTCATGCTGCCTGCTTGTGAGTGTGTGTGTTGGAGAGGAGTGATAACAATAGTTTCCTTTGACCTGTATAATGAGGGAGTTCCTCATATTCAGACAGCTGGGAGCGGATTTGCTGTGACGCAAAGTTTTAGGCAAAGTCTCCCGTCTGTTTATCCACAGTCACATTTAACTTTCCAAAACTAAACTTTATTGAAGTGCACGGAGGGAGGAGAAAAAAAAAGTCAGCAAGTTGCTAGCCCCGAACATTACTTGTTGCCTGGTAACACAGCCTTGCATCAGGAAACACTGGGAACTATTGTGGGTGTACAAGGATTCACTGTGAACTCTGACCTTATAGTCTCAGCAGCTTTTCACCAAGGCAGAGTGTTTTTATAAATCTGCCTTCTATGAATTCACCCACATCTGCTCTGCTAAACACACAGAATGAACAATTTTATTGTGTTTCTGTACTCTGCTGATCACCCATCAAATATGTTCTTGTACTTCTGGGTTTGGCTATCAGTGCACGAGCTGCTTCGAAACAGATCTTGAATACTGTAAACAAGGCAGAATGCATGTTGACTTCTCTTCAAAACAGCACTCCTGTTTTCTTCTTCTTCTAGTGATCTAATGAGAGAGCGAAGATGCGATTGAGAGACTGGGACAATAGCAAATGGATGGCAAATAGGAAATGGTAAGTTTATGGGCCACACCTAAATACACACTCTTAAACACATACACACATGCACACAGAGTCCCATAGAAAAAAGACAGCAATGCCTTGGAGGGTGCCAGTCATGCCCAGCTTCCGCTGCGCTCCAAATTGAGCGTGGCACAGAGTGTATGAAGTCAGCCGTCTGGAAGAGAGCCAAGCATTGTTCCTGCAAGCAGCTGGATGGTAATTACTAGAGAAGGAGAGAGTGAGAGAGAGAGAGAGAGAGAGAGAGAGAGAGAGAAGCTTTGCATCCACAGTGCTGATCAAAGATTCATATAGTAGAAGTTGCACACATACACAGTACAGAGTACATTGCTGGGTAGTGATTTTTATTTATTAGCAAGATAACATAAGTGGCATTGAAATAATGCTCAAGACAGTGGGCAGAAAGAGGACCCCCCCCCCCCAAAAAGAAAAAAACAAACAAACATAAAAAAGGGTCAGCTGGTCATATGAAATGATCACAAAATGAACCAGAGATCCCGCCACTAGCTTTTTTCCTAGGTTTGATAGCACCTAACTACTGTAGCATATAATGTTATAATGTAGTATGTAAATGTAGATCTTTGAAAAGTGAGCAAACTTCATGTGCAGGAGGAGTGGCTGAAAGTTACCGATGAATCTCGTAAGTTTGAGAATATACACATAAATATAAATATATTCCTGCTGCCTTTTTAAAGACTCCAATTTGTCATCTTGTTTTGTTCAGGACATGAGGCTAGCTAACGGTACTACTAGCTTGGTTAGCAGAGCAGTATTAAATGGGATGCTAATTTTGACTAGCTTTAAAACGATGTGCTAAGCAGAGAAACTGAACGTTGGGTTCAGTACAAACCAATGCTGCTGATGCTGCTGATGAAACCACACCTGTGCGTTACTACTGCGCAACTTAAGGTCTTTATACAAATTAAATGGGAGCGGCATCATCAAACTACAGACCCCTGGGCACACACACCCACCCCCCTCCCCTAGTTAAATGTTTCTGTGACAGTCACGAATTCGCGCAAACACATGGTGAACCAAGCTGATCGCTCGGACGTTTCTCATACGCGGGAGGACGTCAGCCACAGCTACTAAGACACCATTGCTTCTTCGATGGGCCCCCAATCGTGCGTGGGCCCCTGGGCATTTGCCCAGTTTGTCCATTGGATAATCCAGCCATGGTGAGAGGTATAAAGAATCACAAAGTGGGAAATTATATATGTACAAAATAAAATAAAATGTGCATTTGTGCATTTCTTGTTAAGAAGCTTTAAAAGCCCTGCCCTCAACTCCTGTACATTTCCTGTATGGATTTACCTACACCAACTAAACTACTAACGGGTTTAATCTTCCACTTCATCTCTGCATGCATACCTTTGTTTATCAATTCCAAGCATGTATGTTGTGTACATTTATCTGATTTTAAAAACAGCAACAGATATGGCCTACATACGGCGAAGCGTCTCATGCTGTGAGAAGATAAGGGAAGCACAGGGCAGATAGGGGAGGTAAGGAGAGATCTGGAAATGTCCAGCCTGGAGGAATGTGTCAGCTTGCTGTCAACTATGTGCTGCTTTGTCATGAGGCTGCAGAGCACTGGAAACACATAAAGTTGCCTTTTTCACACCTTCGACTTCTCCCGCCCTCTTCCTCCTCCTCCTCCTCCTCCTCATCCATGCACCCCCTCCCCTTCCCTCCCCACACAGTGGCAGCAGTAGCCAGGCCAGTGCTAGTGCAGCTGTGACCAGAACAATAGCATTCCTCAGGTTTTAAACGCCTGGCACTTAGATTCCTAACAGTCAAATTCCTAGCAGGGAGAAGCTGGGGGTTGCTATAGGATGCCAAGAGCTGTAAGAAGCCTTGTAAGGAGACGTACAGCTGTAAAGCACTGTGTGATTTTGGGGTTTTTATGAGAGAGGGATGGATGGGTTCATGGGGGGTGGGGGGGATATCTCTGTCGTCCCACCTGGCTTTCTTTTTTTTTTCTTTAGACGTGACATTTTCCACACTCCGATTTTAGCAGTTTAGGTCGAGAGGCGTCCTGCTGCTTTGCCAGGGCATCATGTGTTGGTGGGGGCACCTGTTAAGTCAACACGTGTGTCTTGTAATTCGTTTTTTTTGGCACACGTGGTGCTGGAAACCACACGGATGTGTCGAGAGCGACACATTAGATTTAAGAGTGTTAAATTAGGTGTTAACAAAGGAAACAAACGTGGGTCAGTTGTTTTTATGTTTTTAGCAAGTAGATGCTGCCGAACTGCAGCAACCTGAGCAGAAAAATATGGACTTTCACATTTTTCTCACTAATTTTGTTCATGTTTTCACACAAAAAAGCCCCAACACATTTCAGATGTGACTGAACTAAAGAACAGTCAGTCGTCCAGTGAAAAAAATTTGTGCTGCTGATTGTACATTTTGATTTAAACAGTTAATCCTTCCCCCTTTTTTTTTATTTTATTAAAAAATGCCTCAAAAATATCATCTTAACATGTTTTTTTATGTTGGAGAAAATAGAAAGCCCAAACGCTGCAGGCCTAACATCATGTGTGCGTCTTCTCTGATGGTTTTAGTTCGCCCAGCGCTGAGCTGCCCAGCTATCAGCCCATCTGAAATAACCCCCAAAATAACGATTCTCTCATTAACCACGCCTGTTTCACAATTTAAATATAAATGAATCTAATTTACAAAACCTTGGCTGCGATGAAGGAGACTCATTTAGAGCCAATCTAAAATTAATGAGGGCATCTGGAGAGAGAGAGAGTGGAGAGGGGCCCAGTGTGGCTTAACAGATACTGGAGTTAACAAGCTACTGTACTTTAAACCCTGGAAAATCCCCATTAATTTTAAAGTTAACACAGTACTGTAGTGTGAATGGTGGAAAAGTGCTTTAATGTTGGTTCAAGCACATTACAGTGACATTTTCAGACTGACTCTTGGCCTCTCGCTGTCTAACCCCCTTTATATTGTCATACATCAGCATTTGTCAGTCTCTTTGTGGTCATGCGGTATTAAATTTTCTAGACGTTTTTAATATAATGGTTGTGAAAGTGTTCCTTCTCGTGTGTGTGTGTGTGTGTGTGTGCAGGATTCAACGCTGACACCTTCATGCCGTCAGATTTACAGTTAAAAATCAAAGCCCTGTATAAAATTACCCACAGGAACAGTAGGACGTAGTTCTCCTCATGATGCATTTGCTTTAGAAGAACTTTGAAACATTTAGCTGCCCAAGTGTCTTTAGAATATCTGTATATTTTCTTAGGCTTAGCCAACAGGTTTGGCTATAAATCCACCCAGGTCTCGGATTTTGTTCTATTAAAACGGCGCGTTTTCTCTGACACGCCGTTTGCAACGTCCCTTTCCCCCTCAGCAGCCGATCGAGCGGCCCCAGCAGATGCCAGCCGGCTCCCACAGTGACTGTTTGGTTTTGCAGGTTTAATTCCCGATGGGTTCGGGTCTAGAGTGATTAGGCTGAGCCCTAAAGGCCAGCGGGCTTGTCAGGTGTCTCCCCACCTTAACGCTGTTCTGCTCACACCCTGAGCTGACAGCACAGCGAAGGGGGTGGGGGTGGGGGGGGGGGTGATCTGGTGCAGTGGGAGGGACAGAGGGATGGAGAGAAAGAGATAGATTGTACTGTTAATACATGCTTAAATAACTTTTGAGAAGAAGTTTTGTTTTAATAAGGAAATGACTTCAGGAGATAATCAGTTCTGTTAGAAGAGAAAATGACAGTTGATGGCGTTGCATGGTGTTTCTTTTCTCCTGAAGGAAAGAAACCAACACGACTGGGAACTTATTAATGCTGATAGAAAAACATTTTGGGTCACTTTTGAATGTTAAAAAAAAAGTCCTGCAAAATATATCAAACTTTATTTTGAGTTTCAGTCTAAAAATGTGTTGTTTTAAAAGAAATTGTTGGTTTGAATTGTTACTATTAAAACTGCACCATCATCCATAAAGTGAAGGGCTCTCAGTTTGATGATCATCAGTGACATGCGGTCAATAGTTGTGCATTTAAATATGAACATTTCTGCTGCAGGATGTTTAGAAGCCCGTTTTTCTGACTTTTAGTTTTTTAGTTTAGTTTTAGTTTTTTTTTTTTTCTTTTTTCTGCCAGTGAAGGCAACACAGGAGTGGGTGCTACCTCAACATTTTCTTTAACCTTTAACCCTAAAACCAGCTGAGTGACAACACTGCTGACTGTTCCCTGCTGGATTCAAATAAACTTGCATTGTGTCTGTGCACAAACAACTTCCTGCATGCAGACGTGCAGCTTGTTAATGGGGGGCCAACCCCCCCCCCCCCACCACCACCACCACCACCACCAAAAAAAAAAAAAAAGAACCCTCTTCCTGCTTCTGACCTCCAATCCCATCCACCTCCACCGCTTACACAGCATGGGAAGGGTGGAGGTGGTGGTGGGGAGGTGGCATTAGATGTAGGTTTTGAAGTAGGAGGAAACTTGTGTCCTGTTCTTAAGGAGTGGAGGAGGTGGACAAGGTGGCGGGAAGAGGTTAGATGAGGAGACCTGCTGAGAGGGCAGCCTATATGCGCTCCACCTTCTTCCTGCTATAATGCTCCCTCCATCCCTCCATTTTTTTCCACCCTCCTCCTCTTCACCCCCCTCTGTCTCCAGCCTCGGGGTAAAGTACATTACATGCTTGCTAATCAAACCTCCATTACAAGTTTGGGGGGAATGAGGCAAGAATCTTCTTCTTCTTTCCCCTTTCTGCTCACTTCACTAAGCCTCCTGTGCTCCTTCATCTTCCCTCCCAAAGCTCTTCTTCACTTGTGTGTTACGTAAGTGTTACTCCAACCACAACATCCTCGTATAATATACCAGTGATGTGGTTGCATTTCAACAAAATGCTATTAATTATCTGGATTTTTTTTAAATACAAGAAGCCAAAATCATTTTTATGACTACACTTTGATCACAAGCAGCACACGGCGAGTATAACTTGAAAACAC
Source organism: Cichlasoma orientale (assembly GCA_034780415.1). Taxonomy (NCBI): domain Eukaryota; kingdom Metazoa; phylum Chordata; class Actinopteri; order Cichliformes; family Cichlidae; genus Cichlasoma; species Cichlasoma orientale. The sequence goes on from JAVDPK010000570.1 coordinate 79,989, forward strand.
TGATGCTAGTCACAGGGAGCGCTGGTACCTGTGATGAAAGTTTGCACAAACAGGCTCACGAGTTCCATACACAGGCAGTCAGTCACAGCAGTAGTACTACTAGAAAAGTAGTTAAAGTCAGAACTTCCAAATTTTTAATTGCGTTTATTGTTCCTGCAAACCCAGCAAACAACTTCTTACACCTCACTATACTGCCATTATTAGAACCTTAAATATGGGGTTGAAAGTGTGTAATAAGACCCGAGATCTGTATAGAGGAACAAGACCGCCAAAATCAGAAATATAAAAATAATTCAATAAATAAATAAACATGTCATTAAATGCATCAAAAATATTGGTAAGCAAATGTAGCAATAAAGTAATCTATAAATCTGCATTTTTATATTTACTTAAACTAAAAACAAAATATAGATTTCTGTTGTGTATAAATTAATAAACACCTTCATTTATTTTATTGGATTTATTGGCACATCATGTCACTTTAATTATTTATTTTATGACACTGTAGGTCTTCCATAGTCCATAAAGACTATTATTATGTCATGTGCAGTGAACAATGTTTACATCAAATGAGGGGAGACCTTGAGGAAGATTCATAGAAATTTGCATGTAAGTTTTTAATCATTTAAAAAAAATGTGGCCAAACAGAAGGTCAGGTCAATTTTTGATCAGAAGTCACTCACATTTTATGCTAACTAGTTAGTGCTGTTTAGATGAGTCTTGGGCACACTTACTGCATAAACAGGCAACATGGAATGACTGCCTTTGTTTCTAATCTCATCTCATTTCAGTCTGGATTTTCAGTTACAATTAAGCTAAACTAACAGAAGCTTAGATGGAGTAGTGCTCTGATTTGAATAAGCTGCAAAAGCCTGTTCAGAGCTCTGTGGTCTGCTTAACCATACAGGGGATCAGAGGATGAGGTCTGCACAATACCACAGTGACACACACTGGATCTACTGTACACAATATCTGGACTTACATATTAAAACCGATACACAGGAATACAAAAGACATAGCAGAGACAGCCTTAAAGAGGTAATTATGCATGCACTGAACCAAAGCTCAATTACCATTTTTTAAGAGCATGAGCTCTCCTGACACAAATAGGCAGCTTTTGAAATATAATGCTTCGTCTTTGTTGTGCTCTGTAAACATAGGGGCAGTCATATGAGTCCACCATATCATCGGCTATTGTTATGCATAAGCTCCATGTTGGTAGTGCTAGTGACCTTATTAAAAAGACAGAAATCTATAAATACAAAGTCATTTTGTATTTGAGTAAAACTTCAAACCCAAAGTGTGATTGAAGTGCAGATGTGCTGCGACCACATCCATTTGCATAGCCATCTTCCTGAGTGGACGAGCTGCAGGCTGCAACATGCAACTTATTTATTTACCAAACCAAAAAAAGATGTTTCCAAATGATTTAATGCTAATAAATATTAATTTAGCCCTTTCTCCTCTCCTCTGTCGCTTCTGTTGGTAATTGGATTTAGTGAACACCTGTATGAGTGTAGATTGTTCAGAGGATTATGGTCAGGGAAACCTTGAGTCACAACTAATTACCATCTATTTCTCACTCTTTCTCTCTCTTACTCACACACACACACACACACACACACACACACACACACACACACACACTTGCTGAGTCCCTGTATTGTTATCTGTGTACCAAACTCAGGAGATGTAATTGATATTTTATAAGGCTTTGGTTAAACCTTTAGAGCGGTAGTTTACGGGACGTGTTGTTATTTTATGATTTTGGTTTCTCTTTGCTCTGTGTTGGGTTTGCATGACAGATATTCACGTTGAAGCAATCAAAGAGAGCATTTGGCCTGAACTTGTTTTTTTGTTTTGAGGAATGTAAATTATTGCTGCACTGCAGTTTTTTGGTAATCTCACAGTTTTGGCTTCTGCGACGCTTATGGAAGACTTCTAGGTACTAAGCACTGTCCCTATTTCTCTTCACAGTGAGGTTGTTGGTCCACTGTTACTGCACAACTACCTTGATGTTGGGGCCTAACATGTCCACTGTGTGTCCTCTTGATCTGAGATCGCCGCTTTGAGCCGGCAAGGAAACAAGTCAAATATTTTCCAGGTAAGAACTTTAAATGTTGTTGATTCTGTTGCATTTATGGAGCAGATTTAGCTCTCTGTTTAATCATATGCAGTATAGATGAGGTAATAGTCAGCATCTTCAACTCTAAGATTGTTTTTCTGGAAACCTGATGGCACGGGGTGAAAATGTCTGAGTGTTCAGGACTTTTATTGGACTCTTATGGGGCAAAATTTTACTTTATTTTATCCATATTCATGAAATGTGGGTTGTGACTGAACCCAGAAACATACTGCGTTCCAGCTCTGAAGCGGCCACTGTAAGCTGATCACACCCACTCGAGGAAATGCTTATGATTCTGCCGGTCGCTGTGTGAAGATGCACACAGCAGGTGAGGAGGGCAGGAAGTCAGACACAGCAGCAACAAGGAGAATGTGGTCAATTTGAAATATAAAGGACTTGTAAACTCTTAATATTCAGGAGCTTGAGCTGCAAAGGAAGCCTGCAGTTGTTTCAGAGCCACGAAGGAGGAGGTCGAGGTGGATAGATGGGTTGACAAAAATACTGGGAGAAAGATGGAAAACTGCTGTTTGTTTCTCAGGTAAAACTTTGTTAGCGTTATTTTTTTTTACTGTGTCCATTCTAAACAAATCTTTGTTTAATCTAAGAAAACTTTTCTCCTAAACCTAGCAGAAACTATTGATGCACTATCATAACACTAAAAAGTCATTTTTAGCAGTTAATTGTTGCCTGTTTCCTGTTGCCGGTGCACTTGTGTGGTTGGTTTAGTTAGAGGACTTGTTGAGTGACAGTGGAAGGACAAAGTGAGGACAGAAGCCTCTGCTCTCAAGAAGTTTAGACCTGCCTTTGAAAGTGGAAATGGAAACAAGCATACAGCCTCATTATGTGCTGTAACGTGAATGTGGGTCAGTAAGTTGACGGAGCTGATGACCTCGAGCTAAATTGTTGGACAGAGGAGGGTTCGGGACGGGCAGAGAGTGTGTGATAAGTCAGGTGAAGCAAGAAATGAGCTAAAGGAAGAGAGAGTGACATATATAGAGAGCGAAAAGGGATGTTCTCTGTCCCACACTGAAATTTGAGACAGCAGTCTAGCTCTTGACTGAACAGAGACAGAGTCCGTGTGTGCGTGCGTGTGCGCGTGTGTGTGTGTGTGCGTGCGCGCGTGTGTCTGTTTTACATGAGCAATGAACAAGCTATGCTTGTCCTCAAGGCAGAGAGCCCCAGCGGCTTAAGCTCCGTCAGGCATCAGGACAGATGGGCACACTTTAGCATATATGAACAGATGATATTTCATGAACAGAGGAGACACGAAGGAGAGAGAAAGGAAAAAGAAGAGATGGTCAGATGAGAAGGAGGTGAAGCGGAGGAGCAGCGGGAAGGGAACACAAGGGTAGAGGGGCATCCAGCGGAGAGCACTAAAGAGCAGCGGACAGTTCACTCAGTCCAGCTTATTGATGTGTTTAAGTAACGCTGAAAGTGATTGAAAATCTAAAGAAATAACCCTTCAGTTTTTCTTTACTGTGCGTTATTGCATTGAGCTTTCATTACTCTTGAGTCTCTGTAAAGATCACCCGCCAAACAAACACGGTTGTGTAAACTGAGATTGTTCTCTTGGACTTTGCACTGATACTGAACTCAGTGTACCACACGTCAGAGAGGGAAACATTTTCATCTCAATTTCAACTTTAGCGTTCATAAGAGAAAATTTGTGTCGTGGCAAACGAAAAGCAAACCGCACGCAGGACACGGGACTATAAAATGAAGGAATAAAAAACAAAATGAAAACGCATAAATGATAAGGATGACTCCAAAGGACGATTTACATCTGTGGCAGCGTGAAAGCAGCTTTTTTTTTTTAAATGAAAAACTAGTCACCATCAGTTGACTCATCCTGAACACGTTTGATGGCACAAGAGACAAAAAGAGTGTCTCGCTGTTGGTATCGTGAAGAAAAGCTCAAACTCTTCAGACACACTAAACCATTCACAAATAAAATGACTAATCATGCCAACAAATTACTAATTGCTGGTCTTTACAATAATCAAACCCCCGGATTTCTTTTTCATTACTATCACGGTGCACTATTTACTAAATCATGCTGAAATGATACGGCAAGGAATTTAAAGCACGTCCCATAAGCACGCGTAGCTTTAACAAACATTACAGTAATGTTAGTTCACCAAAGGTTCACCAGCTGTTAAACGAGTCTTGACAGTTAAACCGTTTAAATATATAAACTGTTGCTTGAAGGTTGATTTGGAAACTGGGGAAAGGATTCCAGCACAAGATCCACATTAGAAATCTTTACAGCTTTAGGTCACATTTTCTTTTTAGCTTCATCGCCAGATACTACAATATGCATATTGTAGTATTACATGCATGAAAAAAGATCATTGTTGATAATAAGAATAACTGTTCCCGATTCACAAAACATAAAAGCAGACCTAAAATTACCGGCTAAAAATCTGAAAGGCTGTGAGAAGTTTTGTTGAAACTTTTACTTTTGATAATTTCAATACCCACAAATCCTGTAAGGTCATTGCCTTGTGTTAGGGTGAAGAAGTCCTGCTTTGTTGTCCTTAAATTCAATTGAAAAGACTTTCTAATTTGCACAGAGAATCAGTTCCTGGCACAAAATCACTAAATTCCAACTCCAAAAACAATGATGCTAATCGCCACAGCGAATATCTGTGACCATGAGGACTTCGGAATAAAGCGCCCTTGTTTTCTGCTCCATTGCGGCATCACTTTATGATGTGGTGCTGAAATAGGTGCAGTTTTATTTAAAAACTGTGGCCAGTTTGAGGTTGGTGAGATGAGGATAGGGGGAGGAAGTGATGGACAGCCAGAGGGGGACAAGGGGGAGGGAGGGGGGGGGGTGGAGGGCAGCAGAAACTTCCCATGCTGGCCTCCCAGTGTGGCTACGTAATGAGGGCAAGGGACACACACACACACATGCGCACGCACGCACACTCGCAGACACACACTCGAGGCTGAGCATGGCCCCACGGCTGATTAGCGGCACACAAAGGCCCCAAACAGAAGTAGCAGAGAAAACACAATGGGAGCAGGGCCTCAAGGCGTGGTTTACTTCTGCCCCGAGGGAGGGGGTGAGAGAGGTAGGGAGAGACGAGAAGAGTGAGAGACATGGTCCCACTGTGCTGGATAGGCAGCCGGGGGTGGTGGGGGTGGGTGGGGGGTGTCAGTGGGGTTAGAAAAGTGACAGAAGCGGAGAGGAGTTTTGTTTTTGTGCTGATAAAGACGTGCTGAATTTCTGCCGAGTTCTGTTTAGTAACTTCGGCATCAGGTGATTGGGCGCGGCATCGCGGCTGCTTCACTGTCCCGTCCAGTGATTTTTTTCATTCCCACACATAAATAAAATGTATCCTGAGTTAGCAAATATCAATGAACTGGGTGGAGGGAACGGGGCTGATTAGTGCAGTTTATATGGAAAAATAGTGTGCATGCCTCAACCTCAAAAATCTCTTTTTGGGCACAGTTTGAACTAATATCTAGCTCCTGTTTTCAGGAAGGCCAATGAAAGCCACGACTCAAAAACAAAAAAAAAGTTAAAATGTTGTGCATCAGTAGATGCTATATATTTATTTATTAAACTTTTTTTTTTTTTTAAATTGTGTTTTAAACCAACCTTTGAGCGATCTCATTACTCACTGTGAGGCGGGTCATGTCAGATTTTCAGTGCTTCTTTCTCTTCTTCTTTTGCCAACTTACAGCACATTCCTGTTTCTGTGCTTTGACCTCCTTATTAGAAGAAAGTTAGAAGAAAACTGTCACATTAGAGAATCAAAACATTCCTGTTTAACTCTTAAAATCCTTTGTCTGCTTACTTTCACTCCTACACGGTCCCACTCCCACCTCTGCAGGTCGTGCCCACTGCCTCCTCTCTCCCTTTGTCCCTTATACACACACACACAAACTATACACCACACACACAAACACACCTGCAGCCTGTATAACTTCAGAAACTAGTTGAAATGAATAATTAATGCTGTGTGTTTGTCATAAATTCACAGTGTAATGGATGTATGGGTTTTTTTTGGTATAATAAGCGGTGTTCTTCCGTAATATGGAAACCCCTCAGAAACCTACTTGCCTGTTTACTTCAAACCAAACCAAACCAAACCAAACCAAACGGTGAGTGAAAATAAAAGTTAGGGTGGAGTAAAAGTCCATCCATCCATTTTCTTCTGCTTATCCATTTCAGGGGTGCAGGGGGCTGCTGGAGTCTATCCCAGCTGTCATAGGGTGAGAGGCGGGGTACATCCTGGACAGGTCACCAGCCTGTCACAGGGCTAACACAGAGAGACAGACGACCATTCATGCGCACATTCACACCTACAGCCAGTTTAGAATCTGCAATTAACCTAACCCCATGCATGTCTTTAGACTGTGGGGGGAGAAACCACGCAGACACGGGGAGAACATGCAAACTCCACACAGAAAGGCCTCAGCTGGCCGGTGGAGTCGAAACCAGGACCTCCTTGCTGTGTGGCGATGGTGCTAACCATTGCCCGGCGGGTGGGGTAAAAGCGAAACTTGACTGGAGCCGGGCGTGTTTGTGAAACCACAACCCCACCTGCCTCCTAATGCAGACTCTCTCAGCCCTTTGAAGTGGAAACATCACTGCATGTCACATTAGCAAGGCCTACCTACGCGGGCCGCTTCAGACAGTAGGAACAAACGACAGAGATGGTCGTTGAGTTGAGAAACGCTTCAAGCATGTTGCTCCCACCCTTTATTACAGGCCTGCGCTTCGCAGCAAAATCCACCTAAATCAAAGACTAACAAGCCTGTCAGCTGAGAGCGTTACATTGTGTGAAGATGACGATTAAATTCATGAAAATAACACGACAAGCCAGAGGCATTAATCAACCTCACAGTTATACAAGTGTCATTGCTGCTTCTTTTAATTATGTAATGTTGCTTTGCACACGCAGTCCCTTAATCTTTGTACACCACTTGGGTACAAAAACATACCTTGTAATTAGTAGTATCAGTTTTCTCATGCACAGACTAGGACAGATGACAATAGCCATAATTTCTAGTCCAGAACGACTGAAAATGGAAGAATACTGTTAATGACAAATAAACATTTACATTTCTCCTCCTGCTTTTTTCTTTTCTTTATTTTTTTCTTTTTTTTTGAGGTTTTCCAACGAGGGAATTTCAAGTCAATGATGCGTCTCTACTTCCCTAAACTTTGTTTTGCTTAATGCAGTCCAGAGCTGCAATTCACTATGCAATCATTGCTCTCTAGAGCCAGCTGTTCCTGGACATTTATTCGAAATATATTCAGAAACAGATATTGACAAATAATCCCCTGATTCATACAACAAAAAATGTTCTATTTGTAAATGAAAATGTGATTTAAAAACATTAAACAACATGTTTTAGATTTATCATTTTGACTATTTTTTAAACATCAGAAATAAAACAATTCTGCACAGTTTATAAATATTAATAGAGTCCACTGAGTACACCCCTAATTGTTAATGCCCCACAAATTCAGTGCATGGCAAGAAAGTTAAACATAGAAACATGTAATATTTTTAAATCATGGTTGTTTGAGTTGCTGCTGCCAGAGAACATGTTGAGAGCTTTAAAAATCATCCCAGCAGCTCTTTGCATAGATTACTATCTACATATTTCTACAGAGAATGAATATTATATGGCAACGACTAATGAACATGACCCTCTTTTCACAGAGGAGCAGCGGCTGCTGTAATCTCCACTGTTCAATTAGCTGCACTGACCGGGACGCCACCTACACTTCATTAGCTGGAAGGGAAAGGTATGGAATTCACCTCTTTCTCTCTGTGACTGTTTCTTTCCTTGTTCTATCTCCCTCTATCCCCATTTCCCTCGTTCCTAGAGAAATATTGTTGCAGCAGAAGAATTAAACAATTTCAGATTAGTTTCTTTCTATCAGTTAAAGCACAGTTTTCTCTTACTTTACCTTTAAAATAGAAGCTTTTTGGATATTTACTCAGAAGCAACAGAGAGAAAAGAGAAAGGAGTGGGGAGGTGGGGGGAAGGTATAAATCCACAAAGACAATTTAGATTTTCCAGCTTCTCATCCTGTTTTTCCAATTACTTAATGCTATTTAAATATACCAGAGCTGACACACACACACACACACACACACACACACACACACACACACACACACACACACATTAATGGTCCTCAGCAATGGAGAGGCTCCTAAAATAAGTCATGCAGTAATTGTATTTGATAAATCATAAAGGGAGCCCATCAGAGGAAAGCTAGCTGTAATAAAATGATAAACTAGACAATTATGAAAAAAATCCCCGGCCTTTAATTTCCTAAACACACTCTGGAGAGAGGCCGTTTAAGCTGGAGCGATTCGACGAGATGCTCGACACATTATTTCTCTTGTATCTGACACACTGAATTACACCACAGCGCTCTGAAATGTCTGTAACATTGGCAGAACACCCCAGAACCACACACACACACACACACTGCTTGTTCACATCTTCTCAGTTGGGTGTTTTCCAGTTTCATATGTGATTTGTCCACTGAGAGCTCAGTACTGTATGTTCGAGGAAACGGTAATAATGCCCAGATACTTTATACATTTTTTGTGTTTCAAAAGCCTCACGAGTACATTCTACTTTGTAACTCCTTCTCTTTGTTAATTAATTTGAGTTCAGTTCAATTCAGTTTTATATATAAAACAGTGGTTTACAGCAGCAGTTGTCTCAGAGCAGTTTATATTGTAATCGAGAACAATCAGATGATCTGCTGCGAGCAAGCACTTGGCAACCGTGGGGAGGAAGAAGTTACTTTTAACAGGAAGAGATTTCAATCAGAGCCAAGCTCAGGGAGGGGCAGCCATCTGCCACGAGGTGATGAGGGGAAAGAGAAAAGGAAAAGAAGAAACCATGTGCAACAACACAAACTATGGGAAAGAATAGACAAATGTTAATGACATGCAATAGTGCCACAATTCAGAATCAGACTCTGCCTGAAATATTAAATGTATATAATCAAAGTACCCAACTTACTTTAAACCTCAGTTATAAAAGTGGGCCAATACTCAAAAACAAGCATTTAACATGTAAATTTTCCAACATGTAGATTATCCAATATAATGCTGTAACAACACAAAAAACATGGTGCATGTTTTTTAGTACAGCAGGAAAACAAAAAAAAAAGAAGGTACTTTCCCCATTATTTCCAGAAAAAAGATTATATCTGAGTCTGTGTCTAATTTGTCATAATTCTTATTGTAGCACTTAAAACTGTTTAAAAATTGCCAATAAGAAAAGAGCTATTTAATATAAAACAAAATTAAAAACTTCATTTTAAGAAGTGCCCAAATCGCTTTTCTCTCTCATTTCTTTCACATTTTATTACAGGAGACAGAGCTCATCATCTGCCAGCTGCTCGCTGTGAATTTCTCTCCCCTGTGACAGTAAAATATTTGACGCGCGTCACCACAATCACCACAATCCTTTGCACGTTGAACCGAGCTGCGTAAACTAGCACAGATTAGCTCTAAAAGGCTCACTGCTAACTGATAGAGATGTACTGTTAGCCTAGCAACAAACTACATTTAGCACTCTCAACAGCTGCGCTACTTCATCTGTGGCACTTTGCACAAAGTCATTTGGTTTCTGCTCGTTTTTATGAGGTATTGCTTCAATTTCGTTACGTGACGCAGTTCTGGGATCTGATGAAATGATTTTAACCGTTAACGGACAAGCGTGAACCTCCATAACGTCTAGAAAAAAGCTATAGCTAGCACATAATAATTACTGGATTGCATCTGCACATGAGATTTGTTGACAGTAAGGGCAGAATAGAACATGACAGGACTCATCCTTTAAGTCAGAAGCAACTCTGTAGTAAAGTTCTTTTCTTAAAGCTGTTATTATGTTTCTACTTCCCACATAATATTCACCATCTGCTTGTAATGTGGTTGGTTGATGAGAGGGTTCCTTGTAGCACATGCTGTGTGTTTAAGTGGCTTATGAACAAATGTAACTCAGGTGAAGTTCAATTATATATAAATACCGTATACATGATTAAATTAATGATATATCGTAAAGCCTCATGATCAGGAGCACAGGGACATTTCCCAGTGGCCTGAGGATATTTTGGCATGCTATGAACAGTCAGCGTTGATGGGCTGCCCAGAATCCACGCATAGACCACAACTCTTTTGCTCTTGGCCCACAGTTTGTCTGCTGTCCGTGCAGTATCCATGACATGAGAGGCACATACCAAAGATGCACACAAGTGCATGCCTGCATCCTCTTTCTACAATTTGTGCATCACCTACCAGCTTCTGTACTGATAGTATGGCAGCGTGGAGAGACAGACTTACCTGCAAACATTTACTAACTACTCGTGAAATTGTGAAGAGCGCGCCACAAACCTGAAATGGAGAAAGTTTGCATTCAAATGTGTAGAATGTGTTGGTTACAGCAGTAAAGTACAGCTTTTACTTTGAAGGCAAACACTCCCTGTTTCCAGTTTTTTGTTTTGCTACCGCTCACAGAGTAGTTGGCATGTGTTTGCAGACAAGTTGGCGTCTGCCGTACAAACTATGGGCAACTGTGGCAAGCTGCTAGGAACCAGCACCCTTTTTGCGACCAATTTCACCCGGCAACAGCCAGCAACCACTCGCCAGCTGGTTGGGGAATGCACATTTTTCCCTAGCGGGCGGAGGTTGCCAGGGGGTCGCCGACTGGTCTTTATGCCTGTGTACCTAAGGCTTTAGATGGGCTTGCTGGTCAGTCTCAAGATGTTCAGTTCAGCATTTTCTAACAGTCACTGTTGGTCAGGTCACATATCATGTTGTTGTGAATCACACTAAGCACACTTACAGCAACAAACCCTGTATTGTCACAGGTCGACATTAACTCTTTGAGGCACTTTCATGGTTGAATAAAAATCTCATTCCTCGCTGCCTCTTCTGGCTGAGATAGGCATGACGGTGTGAGATCAGCACCACAAAGAGTTAAAAAAAAAAATCTGATCTTTTGGTACCTCGTGTAAATGCAGACAGACTGTGTGTGTGTGTGTGTGTGTGTCCGTGTGTAGTGTCAGTGCTGCTGTGTAAAATAACATGGAAAAGGTGATTTTCCACTATAGTGAGGTTTCCACAGTGTGTTCCCCCAGGCAGCAGCAGAGACATGATTGAATTGTGTGTGTGTGTGTGTGTGTGTGTGTGTGTGTGTGTGTGTGTGTGTGTGTGTGTGTGTGTGTGTGTGTGTGTGTCCTGACCTGAATCCAAAAATATCTCCGCCTCACGGTGTAATATTGTTATTACAGTTGATTTATGCTGTTATTTGGTCTGATTGTCAATTATTGTGATTTTAATTACTTGTGACTGCTGAATCACTTCATTAAAGGTCTTGTTATGTTTTGTTTATTAGTTAATTATTGATCCAGTTTTGCTAACCTTCTAAGCTGATTCATTAAGTGGCTGGTTTTTATTTTATTAATTTTTTTGTCATTACTCAAATTAAACTCACAGATGATGTAATGTAATGACCTTCTGAAATATGGAATCATTGAATGCTGAATGACTTTGCACTCTGAATAAAAATCTTACTTTCTTCACTGGATATTAATTATTTTTCAGCTGCTGCCTTGTCACAGGGGGTCCCCACAGTGGGCTACATTGTTACTGCGTTATTGTGCATTGTTATTGTTAATAAGATCAAGAATGAAACTTTATTAAAATATCATTGTTCAGTTTCAATATTTCATTTTCTAAGAAGGTTTGGAAAACAATTCATTTGGTGAAAATTAATTCATCATCATGTGTCACATTTTAATTGATTAGCAGTTTAATTGGCCTGAACTAGCTGATGAATTTAGTAACCTTTTTAACTGAATAACATTGTGGCCTACAATTAAATAATAAAAAATTATTTTTTCTTTTTCTTTTTAAAACATTAAAAATGGATGTTCAAGGGTCATAATCAATAAATAAAAGAAAATTAATAAAGGAATATTAAGTAATGAGTAATGATGAAGGACATGTACAGTCATACTTTCGTCCTTTTGGAAAAAGTCATCAGCAAATCTGAGTCAGTAGAGGTAAACCTGATGAAACACTGCCCTCTGGTGTCTCTTAGTAATATTACAAGACAGCAAATTTCACGGTAGAGAAAACTGGTTCATTTTTATTACTTAATTTTGAAGCGCCAAATGCTTCCTCACGGAGGATCGCTTGATTTCTGGGGTTTTGTAATAAGTGCAGTATAAAAAGTTTTGGTGTTGCATAAACAAAACTAATCTGAATTGAGCCGAAACTTGTATTTTGTGTATTGTGTTGAGGGTTCTGCAGCGAGGTCCTGATATCCTGACCAGTATTCAGAAGGTGAATCTGGCCGCGCAATGGCTGATGGGAACTCTGCGGGTCAGGTATGAGGTGCGGTGCGGTGTGGTCCACCTGCGGCACCCAGTCTCCTCCTCCTCCTGTCACGCTCTCCGGGCGCTCTGATCTCTGCCCTGTTTCCTGATCCTTGCTCCAGAACCCGCTCTGACACCGACCCGGAGACAGCACCGACTTTCACGCTCAGGCTACAGCGACCTCAGACTATCAGAAAAAAACATTTAACACAGTAGAGTTCTGTTTAGGTTTCTACTCGGCTTCTACCGGGGGAAGAGAGAGAGAGAGAGAGAGAGAGACACCTGCCGCTGCTCACCTGTTGACGCCATGACAGCGCGACGCTTTCACGGTTAGAAGAAGGGAAAAAAGAAAGAAAAGAAAGTGACGGTGAATAAAAAAGGACGAACGGACAGATGGATTCACTGGATTCAGGACAGAAGTTCAGTCCCACTCGGGTGAGTCCAGTATCGGGAACCTTAACCTGCCGTGACGTCACATCGGGCTTGTCGGTTTCACCTGAGATTAAAAAACAAAGAAATTTGCTTGGGTTCATATCTAAAAGATAAAAGCAGTGATATCCATGCTGCGCAGGAGAATATCTGAACTGGTTTCCACGTCACGCTGCACTGGTTTTATTGGGGTGTGTGTGTGTGTGTGTGTGTGTGTGTGTGTGTGTGTGTGTGTGTGTGTGTGTGTGTGTGTGTGTGT
>JAVDPK010000570.1:106956-117427 GCA_034780415.1 Cichlasoma orientale
ACACACACACACACACACACACACACACACACACACACACACACACACACACACACACACACACGGAGAGAGAGAAATGTTTTCAGTGTTCCTCTCTTGGTCACAGACATCTCTCTGTTCTTGGGGTGAAGCTCACTGTTGGCTTAATTAAGACAAAAGTGGTCTTGAAAATACTCCAAATGTGAAAGCGCGGAACCCCCTGTAGAGCAGAGAGGAAATAGAACGACAGAAAGATAGAAGAAGAGAGGGAGAGTGACAATGAATCACCAAATCCTGGATTAAAAAGAGATGGACCCATCAAAATTAGAGGGTGGAACTGGATGTCTCCATGATTCAATTCAGTTCATTTATATAGCGCCAAATCACAACAACAGTCCCCTCAAGGTACTTTATATTGTAAGGTGAATACCCTTTAATAACACAGAAAAAATCCCAAGAATCAGACGACCGCCTGTGAGCAAGCACTTTGAGACAGTGGGAAGGAAAAACTCACTTTTAACGGGAAGAAACCTCTGGCAGAAGCAGGCTCAGGAAGGTGCAGCTATCTGCCATGACTGGTTCGGATGAGGGGAAGGTGACAGGACAAAAGACATGCTGTGGAAGAGAGTCAAAGATAATAATAATAATAATAATAATAATAATAATGATTAATGATGAGCTCTGACTCTTTGTTAGCTTGGCTACAGTGCTGAAAAGAAACCTTATTTTCTTAAATCAGTGATGACTAGTAAGATGTCCTAGCTTTATGAAGGGCTTATTTTTTTTTATAGTGCAGTAAATTCTTCTTCCAGGCTAAATGAAGATCTTATAAGTTAGCGAGATGCCAATTCCTCTCCAGCTGGTGGGTTATCTGCTTTAAGCTGCGTGTTTGTGAGTTATACCAGGGAGTTTCTTTTTCAGACGAGACACAGTATACGGAGTCATACGCAGTGAGGATATAACACTATTAACAAGATAATTGACCTCTGTGGGAGCTGAGTTTAGGTAGGTGCTCTGCACTATGTTAGCACATGGCATTGAAGAGCATAACACCACTTTCAGAAAGACTTCTACTGTAATGGAATTTATTCCCCATTACTGTGTAATCCATTACTTCATATTTAAATGTTATTAAGAAAAAAATGGTTTTCAGGAATACTGTTAAGTCTTTAGTTTCTATGCCATATGTCAGAACAAGATCCATAGGGTGATTAAAGTGGTGGGTGGGATAATTTACTTTTTGAGAGAAGCCAATTGAATCTAATAATAGATTAAATGCAGTGTGTCATTTTCAGTATCTACATGGATGTTAAAATCACCCACTATAATTAGTTTATCTGAACTGAGCACTAAATCAGATAAAAAAAAGTCTGAGAAATTTTTGAGTTTTACAATTAGGGTGGACAAGGCTAAGAGTCAGACTTTCAAATGAATTAAAACTCTGTTTCGGTCTTTGGTTTAATAAGATGGAGTGGAAGATTGCTGCTACTCCTCCTCCTCGGCCTGTGCTTTGAGGATTCTGACAGTTAGACTCGGGGTTGTTAAAGGCAAGGAGTAAATCAACAGGGACTTTTGAGGATGTCCAAACTTTTGGCAGGTGGTGTATAACAAATGTTTCTGTCTTACTTAGAGCGGCATGGATTTGACTTGTAGACGAGAGGTTCAGCGAATCCAAAAAAAAAAGCTAACCAATCAGAAAGAAAACTCAAAATTTGAGTGCACATGTTCAAGTTTAATGAAGTCTGTCTAGCAAAGTTATGTGAAGGGATCCTCTATAACAGGGATACTGGCATCCAGGCCTCGAGAGCCGGTGTGCTGCAGGTTTTAGATGTGTCCCTGATCCAACACACCTGAATCAAATGGTTGAATTACCTCCTCAGTTTGCAGTCAAGTTCTCCAGAGTCCTGCTAATGACTTCTATATTTGATTCAGGTGTGTTGAAGCAGAGACACATGTAAAACTTGCAGGACACCGGCTCTCGAGGCCTGGAAGCGAGTATCCCTGCTCTATAACTAGCATGCCACTCCAGCACATTTCATGTCTACAAGTTTTAAGTTTTTGATGTATCATTTGATTAAACAGGTGAAACTTGAAAAACATTAATGTAACACGCTCAGCCACTTATAGTGATATCAAGGACGTATCTCTCAGTCTATCGTGGGGGAAAAGAAGGGAATCCTCCCCACTTGTCTACATATCCTATCTTGTATTCCCCGTCCAAATCTACCTTAACTCAGGCACTCCTTTTCAGGGAGCTCAGTGAAAGACAAATGAAAAGGATTCAGAACATCAGATTATCCGTCATAAGGACCGCCATAAAAACAAATTCTAAAAATATTACTACCGAGCATCAAAAACATGCCTGATCATCTATCATCAGAATTCCCTATGAAGGTAAGATCTGCAAAGTTTTATTTCAACTTGTCAAATTGCAGTCATGCATTGAGACTGCTATCTGTGACATTCTGCTAGAAAGCTTTGAAATGCAGGGTATCTGCAAAGAAATGTTACGCTCTCGGTTTGTTGACTTTGCAGCTGATGGCGCAGCTGCCATGATGGGCCCATACAGAGGAGCAGCAACACTCCTACGTCTGCGTGAAAAGATAAATCAAAAACCTTCCATCATTCACTGCATGAATCACAAGTTAGAACCTGTGGCCCATGTTGCTGTAAAAACATTACAGAGATAAGTCATTCAGATTTGCATAGGTGTGGGTAAAACGGGGGTAACACTCCATAGATGACCCTTCGCGGGAAAGCAGCAAAAGAAGCTCAGAAGTCCGTCATCAAAGCAAACCAGCATAAATATAATGTAGCTGCCTATTTATACATTGGTAAAGTTGGAAATATATATAGCATGTTGTGCTGTTGCAATTTGAAATGATTCCATATTAAAATTGGAGGTTGAGTCACATGCCTGGCTGAATGGTGCTATTTGAAAGCAGGATGTATTTTGGCGTGTTAAAACAGCATTTAAGCTTTTGTCTTGTGTTTATTTGTATCCCCAGAGTGTCCAAGAAGACAGGACAAAGTGGTTGAAATTCGTAATTATTCCATGAACATTACGATAAACAATAATACACGTACAGACTCCATACCCTATAATCACATGTTGCACCTTGTGTCACTCCCCATGACTTCTCCCTTCCCCTATACGTTAAACTTTTAAATAAAGGAAAATTACCAAAAATATTATTAGGAAAATGGTTGTTTTCAAACCCAAACCAAGATTATTTTGATGTCATTACCAGCCTTTTTTCCTCTCGCAGCTCTTCTGAAACCAAACAATGCAATATGCAACAGTTTTCACAGGCTGAATAGCAGTAATATTCTGTATGACAAGCAAATGTCCAAAATTGGTGCAATGTTATTATCGTCAAATCATTCGGCCATCAAATTTATGAGTACACCTAACAAGACAATAAAAGAGGAATATTATACTATATTATGCCATTCAAAGAAAACTGAAAAACATTAGATCCAGTTAGCATTAAGAGTTATTACACCTACACACAATTGACTGTAGGTATAGCATGAGAAAATTACAGCTAAATTATGTAAGATGAAAACACCAATGAGGTCACTTCAAACTCTATTGCGTATGACCCCCCCACCTTGCCGCCAAACACACACACACACACACACACACACACACCCAAACATGAACAGAGTGAGGCGGCAGAATATTTGAAGCAGATCAGGCAGACACACCTGAGAACCTGCATGCTCTGTTTGAGGAGGGAGACCTGTTGTTACCTGCCTTTAGGCTGGGTTCACACACACATACACGCAAATACGCACACGGTCTGTGGCTAAACAAACCAACTATCCCAGGTGTGTGTGACTGTGTGTCACACTGTGTGTGTGTGTGCGTATGTGTGTGTGGGCAGGCGAACCCTCCATCAGCATCCTGTCACACACAAGATGTTTATCCGATTTGTCAAGATAATCTTTCCTCAAACTGGCTGTCAAGGAGGGTGCCTCAGCTCTCTCTACTACTTATTCACTCGCACACACCTGGGGGAAGGTTCACCGATACCCACTGCTTGGCTTGAAATGGAGACCCTCTCCTCCATCTTCCTGGCAGGTAGCTTGTATGTGTTTCTTTTTGTCATCATATAGCACACAAACCCGAGGTCAGCTGGTTTTAATTTAGAATTTTGCTCATGAAATAGTTCATCTAAAATTGGTTTTGCCCCTTACGCTTTATTAAAGCAACTTCCCATTTTTGATAGTATAAATGTGTTGCTGTTCTGGAAAATTTGGCTCATAAACAGGTGCATGAAATAAACTTTAATTAGCATATTAAACTCAATATTGGATCAGAGCGTAATCAAATACTAAGATAAACGTCAGAGTGGATTTTTAATCAGTGCTTATATTAAACATAGTCAGATGTTCGAATAAAGAGGACAGTGTACTGAGTTTCTGGTAGTTTTTTCTACTCTTGGATATGTTTGATGTCATAAAGTGGCAATAATTCTAATATGGTAATCACATGGAATATCTGTAGCCCAGCCTACATGCTGTAACCTTTTGTTTCTTGAGGGGCAACAAATCAGAAGAAAGTTGTCTCAAAAGGAGGGTGGCTTCAGAAGGAGAGCTTGATGCACTGTAGTGTAGTCTCCCCACAGACGAGTCCACAGGGAGAAGAAAAAAAAAAAAGAAATTGGCTGGCAGGCAGACATCTGCACACATTTTTTTCTTTTAGCAAAAAATGTCAAATATTTGATGAATTTGAGAATCTCAGATTTGCAGATTTCCATCACCCGTTTGGGCTCTGCGTTGGTGGTCGGACAAAACAAGGCATCTGATGGCGTCACAGTCTCCAAGAAACTGTGAGGGGTATTCGTGATATTATATAAATCAGACATTCAGTGATTACTAATAAATAATTGAATGAAAATCTTCACCGTTAAAATGAAGCCAGTCGCTTCCAATTACTCACCTTACTGTGCATATAGTTATGGTTATGGTACCCCTTCTGTTGTTCCAGAGGAAAATATGTACTTTGTAAAGACACTGCTGTGCCAGAAGTTTTGGATTTTCAGCTAATTAGAAGAATTAGGCCTGATATAACTGAACACCTTATTCCCCAACTTGAATATTAAAATATGGTTGCTAATATTTGAAAATGTAATAGTTTTTTGACCTTGAATCTAGGCCAGAAGAATAAAAGTGACAACAGAAACTCTGCCAGGTCGACTTCCTGTTCATAGATTACCAATCTGTTGAAAGGACCAGGAACAATGACTGATAATTTCTATTTAGGATTAGACTTAATGTTGTCAGTTATACCTAAATAAAACTGGCACAGTGATTTGCATAAATAAGCAAACCCAGGCGATGCATGCATACTTGCACACACACTCACGGGCTCAGGCTCTCTCTCTCTGCGCTCACATGCAAATGTGAACACGCGTGCCTAAAGTCAAAAATCCAGGAATGTTGCAAAGCTGATGATTTTCTAATGAATGGTTTCATTGGCCATGGTGAGGATTAGCATAAAGGGATTGGAGGGAAATATTTACATGGTTTTAATGATTCCTAAACTTTATATTTAGAGGTCTGTCTTATCGGCTGCAATCATCTCCCGGCGTGGAAAACAAATCGCCGAGTCGAACGACGGCACAATTACACGCCTCTGCCACGTGCACGTTGGTCTGTCGCCTCTGACAACATCTGTACTCTTAATGTGTAACATATTAAAATGTCTCTGGAAGGGAGAGATGAAAGACTTAAACACTTTAAGTCTCGGGCACATCCCTCATCAAGCATTTTTACACTCACATGAGTTTAGCTTTCTTAAAAGAAAAGAACAGAAGGCTTCATGGGGATATGTGAAATCCTTCTCACACTTCCAAGTGTTTTTTCCTTAGTTGGGAACATTTTGCCAACATGTGAAAGTGTAGATTTGCTTTTGATTGTTGAGCTACGCTTAAATTAGCGTTAAGGCTGTGACGTGCTTGGCAATATTTTGGATTTTGGAGCGACATTATTTCGGGAGCCAAGAGGAGCATTATTCAATTTGCTGCACACTTGGGATGGGTTCCAGTAAGTCAGAAAGGTGAATCTTTCCTAACAAGCCTGGCAGACGTCAGGGGGTCACGTGGGTTCACGAAAGTGTTATTTCGCAATCAAATGACTGCAAAATAATTGCAGCAGTGGGCGAGGGCATGGGTGCTGTTCTTAGTGTCATTGTCATACATGCAAATTGTCAATGCCTCGACGCGCTGGCAGAAGCGACAGTCCTTGTTGAAAGCGCGACAGAGTCCATGGTTAAAGGGTGGAATAAGTCAGCTGTTAGTAAGTCAGTAAGACTGGTTTGGATCCAAGCAGATTAGTTTCATTTTCACTTTTGTTAGATTTAAGAACAAAAACTACTATGATTACTTTATTACATGTTGTGATTTTGCATGTGATGAGGTGTAACTTGTTCATTGAAGGAGGTATATGAATATAAAGTCATGTGACTTTCAGCCATGGAGATCATGATGTCAGCCATATTTCCTCTCATCACAATAAAGCATCAATAAAGCAGTTTGAGTAGCCAGAAATTAAGCAGACCATAACTATAGACCTGCCAGAGCACAAAATGATACCATGAGTTGATTAAAAAAAAAAAAAAGTTTTGTTTTAAAGACTTGTTTGCCTTGTTTTTTTGTTGCCAAGGCATTTTGCCCACCTACGCCGCTCAGCCTTTAATGTGCGTTATCAGACTTCAGGGAAAACGAGATGGCTTGAAAGCTGCAGCTTGAAAACCAAACACACAACACTGGTGAGGCTTTTCTTATCTGGCCTCCAGGAGAGCTCCAATCAAAGACAGATATTTGACTTGGTGGTAGCATATTGCTTTAAAACTAGTTGTAGCCTGCTTTTTGTCTTTATGTCCTGTCTTGTGTCTTTGCCTCTCTCTGTCTCACACACACACACGCACGCACGCACGCACACACACACACTTTCTCCTTTGAGGGGAACACACGCTCCAAAACAGAACGGTCTTATCTTCATCTGTGTTTTGCTGTTTTGATGAATGTTCGGATGTTTTTCCTGGAGCACGGAGTGAGGTAAGTAGCCCACACACACACACATACTGGCATGCCAGAAGGACTATGGGACAGGTTAGGCAAGTTTTTTTCCACTAGACTGGGACTGAACATGAGTTGCTCGCTCAAGAGCAGCTTGCCCCATCACCACCCAGTTCACACAGAGCTGCTGGAAACCCTCTCACTGCAGCTCTCACAGGTTACCTTTGTGCCTCCTTATCGGCAAGCAAAAGTTGCTCGGCAGGGTAATGTTGCAAGTAAAGTAGAGGAAAGTGTTAGTTCAGAAGATTAGAATTCAGGAATGAGACCTGTTTTGGCTGCAGTTATTCACAGGGGTTCATTAAATTCACAGAAATTTCAATTCAAGGCTTTTAGGTGACAAATGCATCAAAGCTGTTCCGAGTGCATCAGAGTCTTTAGGGATTCCAAGTAAAGTCTCGAGTGCTTTGGGTCAAGTTCACTTCTACATTGTGAGCCGGTATGAGTAGCAGACTGTTTGTCTGGTGACTGCACGGAGCCAAGAAAGAGTCACATAACACAGATAACCCCATCTGGCAAACGAGATATAAGGTGTTCAATTAGCCAGCTTTCGAGATGCTGGTAGACAGAGTTTGTTCCTGCTGGGCAGAGCCAAGCTTGCTGTTTTCCAGTGTTTTTTAGTCTTTATGCTAAGCTATCTGGTTATCCGGTGTTTTAAATAAAAACAGCTTGAAACCAGCTTGTACCAATCAGATTGGAACAGCAAAATTGTAGTGTGGTTCATCTCCTTGGACCACTATATCTATATATCACCTAAGACCCTAAATTCAGTCCAGTGGCAGGAGCTCATCAGTATTCCCAGGTGAGTTTTAAGAACCAGTTTTGGGTTTCAACAGCACTTAAATGAGTTCTTAAGTGAAAAATCTATCACTTTTCAGTAGTAAATACAGTGACTCAACCAGTTGATCATATCTAGGCTTGACCAGACAGGATGGAAGATAAAAGGCTACTTCTCTCTATAACTGTGCTCGCACACACACACCTGCTGTCCAGGCCAACCATGTTTTCCATCATCACATGTGTCTCTCTGTAGAGCTCACAGACATTAAGTCAACCAGCCTGTTGGTGTGATGAATAGGCTGTGGACAGGTGAGAGCACCTTCTGTCAAGGAAACAGTCTTGTATGTAGAAGCTGGAAAGTTGCCCTAGCATGGAAAGGACAAAGTTCAGTTCAGCCTTTTGAAAGTCTGCATTCTTCAATCATCATTTTCCACATGCACTGAGGCGAAAAAAAAAATTTAAATTGTGTAAGAAGAGAAGGCAGCATGGTGGCGCGGTGGTTAGCACTGTTGCCTGGGTTCGAATCCACCTTGGCCAGGACCTTTCTGTGTGGAGTTCTCCCCATGTTTGTGTGGGTTCACTCCGGCTACTTTGGTTTCCTCCCACAGTCCAAAGACAGGCAGTTAGTGTGTTTAGGTTAACTGGTGATTCTAAATTGGCTGTAACTGTAAATGTGAGTGTGAATGGCTGGCTGTCTTTCTGTGTTAGCCTTTGACAGGAGACCTGTCCAGGGTGTACCCTGCTTCTAGCCCTACAGCAGCTGGGATAGGCTCCAGCCCCCCACAACCCTGAAAAGGATGGATGGATGGATGGATGGATGGATGGATGGATGGATGGAATGGATGGATGGATCATCTTCAGTGCAGTCTGGTCCTTCAGTGCAAACAAATATGAGCCAGAAGTTGTTCAGTGAAGATGCTGTATGTATTATAACCAGTGATGAATGATAAATTTATTTCAGTCCAATGTAATTTTCAATCTATTTTAAATTTTTGTGAGCTATTAACTCCACGGTTTTTGCTCTTGCTATGTGTATAGTCCACAGCAGAAGTTGGTTTTGTTTTGTGACAAGAAGCAAGGGATCACCAATGAGAGATCAACTTCACACACGAGTCCACCAGAGTAAACATAAAAATGGTGTATTTATTTATCCCCGTCGCCATATCCCCATAACTTATTCTCGTCATTCAACTCATTAAGCGAGCACCTGTGTATGAAGTAAGATGTAAACCTGTTCCTTTGTCAAGGTCACAATGACAGGAAGCATAAGGAGGCAATGTAAACTCCACATGGAAGTCCCATTATATGTTTATTATATTAACCTCTGACTGCCCCCCTCCAGAAAGCACAACATATGAGCTATTTATGGGAGGACAGTTACCAATTAATAATAATGTTTCATTAGCAGCACATTTGCCCCATATAATAAATATTTAGTGGTTAGGAACTGACTGGAGGAAAACCAAATTGTTACAACACAGATAACCATTCCCACTGACAGCATTGAAAAAAGACGTCTGCCAGCCTGTGCCTGGTCTCAGATCAGTTGAGTAACTGAATGCGTACCTGAAACCAGCTGCTGGTGGAACATGTTTCATTAGTGACAACGGGGATTGGTCACTAATGGACTTTCACTTTTGCAGTTGTGTGATTTTATTTCATCTCTCTTTTTTCCCCTTTTTTTGTGGCATAAATTTTTAGTCTTGGAAGCTTAATTTTTTTTTTTACCAGTTTCAATTATTCAATCATCCACCGAGCAGGATAAACTTGCATTAATGCAAGTTGAACGGAAGAGTGATGCTTGTCAAAAATGGGAATTATTTTCAAAGTTTCTGACCCATTTCATGTGTTATTAGATGAAACCTAATGTGCTTTTCTTTTAAAAATACATCAATTTCTAAGTGACCTAAAACTTTTGAGTGGTTGAGCAAAACAGTATCAAAGTGTCTGAATGTCTACATGTTTTTGACTGAGCACAAACGTGGCCTACTCCATCTGTCATCTGTAACTTAACAAACCCTTCAAACACAGCATGTGCATGTGCATGTGCATGTGCATGTGCATGTGCAGTATATGCAAGTATCCAGAAGAGTGCAAAAAAAAAAAAAAAAAAGCATTAAAAAAACTTTTCATTGTGCCTCTATCTGGTTTTAGTTCTGTCCCAGAGCACAGTCTAATGGAGCATGACAGCTCCCTGGTTCCCAGATGACCTTTGACCCCAATCACGGTGGTGGGGGACCCTACCCTACCTCGCATTGCAGACACACACAGTCATACACACACCCACACCTCAGCACATTGTTTGCGCAGATTAAAGTAGATTGCTAGAAAACTTCGTCAGACGTGCAGCTCGTGTGCTCTCTTGTCTCTTGTTTCCCTGCTGATGACTTACAAATAACTTAAATAATAACATAGTTAATCGTTTAATAAATGACAAGTAAATGAAAAATGTGTGAGAGAAATTTGCGTACTTGAGTTTTGGGTAAAGCGCTTGGTTTTTTTTCAACCAAAAATTTTCTCGTGTACAAATTCATGAGCAAATTCCAATCCTAGATGACACACACACACACACACACACACACACACACACACACACACACACACACACACACACACACACACACACA
>JAVDPK010000571.1:0-18999 GCA_034780415.1 Cichlasoma orientale
GTGTGTGTGTGTGTGTGTGTGTGTGTGTGTGTGTGTGTGTGTGTGTGTGTGTGTGTGTGTGTGTGTGTGTTGTATCCACCACTTCCTCAGACAAGTGTGCACTAGGTTACTCACAGTCCAGACTGCTGGTAATTGGACAGTTAGGCATTTTTATTTTTTGGGCCAAGTGCTGCAACATATTCTAAATTAAAAAAACTAAATACATACTACAAGTAGGGATTTCAGCTTTAGGTGTAGGCACCAATATTAAAAGTACTTTAAACACACTCTTCAAATTGCAAGGGGCCAACAATAATTGGTAATTGAGTAAAAAAAATGCAACAAAACATCAAAATTTGGAAAACACTTCATAAGCAGAAAAACATTTGATTAAGAAACAACTACACGGTAATTCAAGAATATTTTTTACGCTAAAGGACTACATATTGGCTTTTGAGTGTTGTCAGTGATCAAGCAAAGACTAATAATGACAGCCTCAGAAGATTCACATCCCTGGTAAAGAGAACGGTCACGCTGAAAAACCAAGAGAAACGCAGAGAGTTCCAGAAATAAATTCTAGTGACTGATTAAAAAAAAAAAAAAAAACATTATGGGAAACATAAAAACATAAAAGGAAAGTGTGAAGAAAAAGGGAACTTGAGTTCATGGCCTATATGATGTCATTTGTCAAAATACTGTTTCTGTTATGGCTTGGATGTACATGGAATGGGATCACTGGTACAGAAGCATTCAGCCAATGACTGTACAATAAGAACTGAAAGACTAACGTTATTACTTTAATTTGTGAAGGTTATTTTTTTTTCCTTTATGATGTAGCATTGAAAACTATTTCATCTAACTACAATAAAAGCTACTGAGGACATTTTTGCATTTCCTCTTACATATCAACTAATTAGTTGCAGCATTTATACACAAAATAATGTGCATAATACACTGACATAATGCAAAAATTAGATGAAATGAAGTTTCTCTTTATAATGCAAGGATTTTTATTAAGATAAGTCTCTTTTCACACAAAATTATACAAAGAGCAACAGCAATGTAGTTACACCATGAAGTGTCACTTTGCAAGTGACACTTCATGTGAAACTAAATTTTCTAATCAACAGATAACTAAGAGCACAACAAGACTCGAATACTCAGTCTATTGTTTGGAAGAAAAAGAACAAGTTCACACTGTGAATAAGGAATTATGCATATGCACACAAGGCCAGCGTATCTGACAGATATAAAGAAAGAAAGAGATTCAGAAAAGTGAAAGGTCAAGAAGATGCAGCAAGAACAGATGACAAAATTGGAAAGATGTAGAGAGGGGGAAAAGGCATAATTTGAGGTGTTGCCTTAACATAAGGTTGCAATTAGTAGGTTAAACACATATAATTTTTCAATTATATGATCTGTCTCTGAACGCCACACACAACTAATTTTGACACACCAAAACACAGGGGCAAAATGCTGGACTTGTGTCTTTAACCAAATACTGTACTTACTGATCTAGATAACTACAGTCTGTAAGAAAATCATTAATGTTTTATCAATTCATGTGTGTGTGTGTGTGCATGGGTAAATATGTGTTATGAGTTATTCATAGATGGTGGTAATGTGCTGAATGGGGACATTCCCCAAACAACTTTCCATTTGGGCCAGCAGAGATAACTGTGCATGTTTAATATATTAGTAATGTATGCATGGGTTTTGTGCGTGTGTTTGCACATTAGGAAGGCGATCTTGAAAAAAATCTGAAAAGATGAACAAGTAAAAGATTGTTCTACAGTCGCAATAATGTGAATTCTATCCAAAGGAATCTTTTTTTAATTATTATTTTAATTTAACATTAAATTGACCAAAAAGTAGTACTGTACACACAGTTTGATGAAATTTTGGTTGTTGTTGTTGTGTTTGTTTTTTTGTTACCTCTGCCAAGAAGGTTGTTGCGTGCATGTGTGTCACTCTGTATGTAAACACAATAGCTCAAAAAGGTTTGAATGAATTCTGATGAAACTTTGTAGGGGTGTAGAGTGGGGTAATTTTAACAATCCATTAAAATTTGTCTTAAAATGGCTCACCAAGGTCTTCAACATCAACTTAATCATTGCTCGAAAATTTACAAAACACATTATTACTTAGAAACTATGATTCTTACAAGTGCGGCGTGTATTGTCATCGTACCACATAAAGATTTAAAATATCATGTCACATGTGACCTCTGACCTTCTTTAAGGTCAACAAATTAATCTGAAGGTCAAAGTGATAATAATGCTATATATTTGTTAAAGCTACGTTTCTTACTCCCATTGTTTGTATTGACAACATACTGTACCGGCATATGGGGATTCAAAACATGTTACTTTGTCCTCTCACCTGTTCTTCAAGGTTAAATAAGGTTAAACTTTCATTAGGTCAAACTTTCCAAAGATGTATTTTATATTTAAATGATGCTTACAATTCTACTGACTTGATTTGTATTGGTAACATTTAGGAAATGATACTGGTATGTGGCGATTATAAATATCCCATTATAGCTCGCATCCAAATATCAGGTCACATTTGACCTCTGATCTCACGTTTATATTTCACATCTGCTTTTTTTTCCAAGTTGAGACCCAGCATGTGTTTTATCATTAAAGAACATAGTGTCAAGAAAAGAGAAAGTGCTGCCTAGTTAGTTAGAAACATATTGTAGTATAATATTATATAATAAGTTTGAGGTATTCATGTCCAGTTATTTACAAATAATACCAATTATCCATTACCTACTCCTACATAATGTTTGTGTAATCAAACATTACATCTGACAAACATCTGTCAAGCTACACTTACATTTTTACTGCACTGCAAACTTCTTAAAGTATGTTTAAAAAGAACAAAGAAAACAAAATGCATATATACAGAATACAATACTGTTCCCTTAAAAGTACATACTGCAAAAATACATACATACTGTACATACTAGGGATGTTCCTAGCGACTAATATGATAGTCGACTAAACAAGAAAAAAAATTAGACTTATCGACTAGTCTAAAACCAAGAAACACTTGGATATCAAATTTAATTTATGCCTGTTAAATGGACAATGTCAAAAACTGTCTAAACAAAGAATCGCACTTTAAATGCTGCTTAACTGTGCGGCACCGCACATTGTGCATTATGAACACTGCACATTACACTCCAAACAATGAAGAAAAAAATTGAAATCAAGTGATGTTAAATATATTAAAACGCATGAAACTGCAAATGATGTTTACGCATCATTTAATCGGAGAAAATAACATTCGAAAAACGAATAAATTGCAACTTAAAAGTGCATTGCGCATTATGAACGATGCTCTGCAATTCATGACACGCATCAAAACAATACATACATCCATTTTCAGACTTCAGCGCTGGGTCTTTGCAGAGCTACAATGTAACCTACTGTGTGTAAGTGACCGATGTTTCTGCCGTTTATGCTTTATGCAGGTGCATTTCGGTCGTGTCCCGGTGTTTTACATGCGGTGGCGGCCGCATATAAAATATGCTGGGACTTTTTTCCCTCCTGGGTCCCACTCTTTGCTGTGGTCAGTTTTTTGAGGTGCACATTTGTCCCTCTAATTTTTTCGCTTCTTTGTACAAACTTGGGGGAAGCAGCCGGAAATGCGGGAAAGGAAGGGTGTTTCTGCGGAGGTGCACTTCAGGTTACGTTGTATGGCATTTTTCTATAACGATGTCAGGGCTGCACATCCATCTGGTGGCAGATGGCTGCATAACATTTAGGACAAATATTTACCAGTGTTGTGTCAAAAAGATTGACAGATTGATGCAGTGTTGCTGTCAATTGGTGGTGGTGTGGCCTTGGGGCAGCCAGGTATCCTAGAATGCCCCAAGTCTGCACATCTGATAGAACCTTGATAGAAAGAGCGGAGCAAGAACACATCCAGGCCTTTTGAAGGAACTTGAGTTGATGCGTACTTTGGATTGGAACAGTGTGACTAATGTTTCACAAGTCCCCAAGAACACAAGTACATCGAAATACAAATACTGAGAAATGGCCTGTATACTTGGTGTTGAGAAATGCCCACTGAAAGAACTGACTCCAGACCAAAGCAATGGCTTTAATTAGATCAACATTAACTCCTCCCCCTCACTTTGATGGGTGAAGTTGACAGATAAAATAAATTAATGATACACTGTAACACAGTGAACCATGAAATAAATGATTGAATATCGAAATAATTAAATATCTTTTTAAGTAAAAATAATATTTTAACTAATTAATGTTATATTTTATTCATTTATATATTTCATTGTGGCACATAGTCCACCATAAAAATCAACAATACATGGGTTATTCATTAAACACAGTGTTAAAATTACTGTTTCTTCACTCTATATGCAAAACAGACGCATAAAGCTAAATGGACTATACATATTTATTTTAATTCATTTTTCACATTCAAGTGTTTAATAGTTAATCTTTTTAACTAAAGGAATTCCCTAAGCCCACGAGTGTGTGTCTGTGTGTGTGTACGTTCATGCATTATGTAGACATATGAACACCAGCACTGTGTCATGCATGGTGTCTAACTGAATAATCTGAGAAGATGCAAAAATCATTAAAAGAGAGTCATTCCTCTGAGAAATCCCTCTCTCTAGTTTTGTACCCAAGCCAAATCCCCCAAAATACTTCAAACATTCACTCACTCTTTCTCTCTCTCTTTCTCTCTTTCTCTCTCTCTCTCTCTCTCTCTCTCTCTCTCTCTCTCTCTCTCTCTCTCTCTCTCTCTCTCTCTCTCTCTCTCTCTTTATTGGTACTTTTTCATGCAATAGTGAAAATGTTTTGGAATATATTTATGCTAATTTTTCACAGCTCGAGTCAAAGGAATTGCAATAAATAGTAATATGTGAAAAGCCAGATGGAGAGCAAGCAGTCTTATCCTGATTTTGGGCACCACTGCCAACTGCCTTGCTAAATAATTGGACTGTCAAAGCACTGTGCCAAGGGGACAAAAGAGGAGGTTTTTGTGTGGATCCATTCTGATGAGCACTGGTCAAAGGGTGATTTGTTCTGGTTTAACTAGCATAAAGCTGTTTGCCTTGCTTAGAGGTAAGGATACAGCAAAACAAGCAGCCTGCTCTCCACAACAATCTGTAGGCCGTTAGCAGGTGTGTGCCCTTGTTTCAAATAAGTGTGGATATTGGTTTTAAAAGGCACAGCTACATCACCTAATGCAATGATGCTATTTTTTTCTCTGTTGCTATTTTTTGTCAACTGGCGTTGGAATTCTTTAGTAGCTGGTGTCGGCTCAACTTGCCTAACGGGACTGTTTGCTCATGCAATCTTGCACCCTCACAGGGACAAGACTGAATTGCTTCTGAGAAAGATCCAAAATCCACACAGCAGAATGATTTAAACAGGCACCACAGCAGTGCAAATAACAACAGATTCTGACAGTGTTTCCTACAGTGACAAATACTGGTCGACTGGCATTTCTGTAACTATCAAGAAAACCAGCTGCAGTTTTACTGGTGAACTTTTGGTTTATCAGTCATAAAGCTGAATAAGTAAATGTGCTGATTATTTTATGCAGTAAAGGCATGCTCATTAAAACTGCACAGGGCCAGAAAGAAAAGACTTATCTGGTTATCAGGCCATTTTACTGATAGATTTAGTGGTAGCTCATAGAGTGACAGAATATTCGTCAGAGAAGCGAGACATGCCGTTATACGTAGCTTGTGGTGAAGACTGCCATAATTATGTTAAAGCTATTAAACAGCTTCACTGTGTGATCTTCAGCAGTAAGGCTAATATTTTACGACCAGTGATGTTTTATATGGTTCCTTTTTGTAAAGTGACTTCCAGAATGATGTGTGTCTAAGAAAGATTTTTTTTTAATTGGCTTTTTAAATTTACATTTAACCAGGCATATAAGTATGTACCTAATATGACTGCACTTTGAAAGGCTCATTGGTGAACAGTGTGCAAATCTGTAAACAGTGGTGTTAAGGTTAGTGAGATGAGCAATGTAGGGGTCATGAATGGTTAGGAAGCACTTTTTTAAATTAAACAAAACTTTGTTAAAAGTACATTGTAATGCATTTCCCCTTGGCTTGATATCAAACTGAGAAGCCTCTTGCAGTGTATGAACTGCATGTCAGAGTCATAACTACTATAATTCTATCATACTATACTTCTATACTTTATATTATAGATCTTGAAAATTCAGCAGGAGGTTAAGCGCAAAAGAAGAAAAATGATTGCTGTTAAAAATGATATATTTTCCTCCCACTATCACCAAATGGATGGATTGCATGATTGTTGATGTTTTCTTCTAAAGTTTGCCTTACAAAGTTTGTGTGCAGCAGAGGAATACACATGACAGGCAGGCCACGATCCCACCTCCTTCTCTTGTATTAGACTTACACAAGGACTCACAGGAATGTTGGGATAAAAACAAAACAGTGATTCCACTGGTTAAAAGCACGTTCTGTCCTTAATCCTGTTGCAGCCGCCTGCATTTCTATTGCCTTTATATAACACTGAGAGTACCAACTCCCCCAGTTTAATATTATTCAAAAGAGCTTAATTGTCCAAATCACTATTTTGATGTGTTATATGGTTATGTATTTTGTCCTAGCTTGAATACAGCCTAGTAGTCTGAAACCTAGTCCCATTTTGGCTACAAGAATGATTTTAGACCAATTATTAGTATAAAAAAATATGAAGTAAGCATTTTTTCAGTATCTCCTGAAGCGTGTGATAATCATGGTGACAATGTAGGATTGAGTAAATAAGGCCTCAGTCACACATGCCTAGAGGTTGGTCTGCTGGTAACCACCGGTCATGAGGGAAAAAAAATAAGTATTACCCAACCAAACAAGTGGTTGCTGGAGGTTCGAAGTTTGAATGGAAGTGACTGATTTGTCTACAAACTTTTCAGCTACTCTGAGCTGTAGTGAAACTGCACAAACCAAAAAAGGAGACCATACTGTATGCTGACTACAGCGCTGAGGCACAATTTTAACTTTGAAGGCAAAACTTCTCCATTTCCAAATGGAAATGAAAGGTAACCATGCCAACAACCAAAGCAATCACTAGGAGGTTGTTGGTGCAGCATCTTCTTTGCAACTGATTTCACCCACCAACAGCCAGCAATCACCAAGAACCGCTGCCAGCTGGGGAGACACATATTTTCCTAGCTACTGGTGGTTGTATCACATCCAATATGGTGGGCATCTCTTGAGCAATTTGCATTTTATGTGAGAAACCTCCGTATTTTTGATCCAGTTCAAGGAAGAGAGTGATTACATTGAGATTTAACCTATGTAATTTGTACAACACAATTCAGTGTCGGTTGACACGGCAAAGTGAGTTTCAAATGCCTCATAGTTTAAATTATTCTATTTTCCTTTCATTCCTTCAAAAAATAAATTAATTAATTAAAATAAACTAAAAGGCTTCAAGCTTATTCCAGTCTGTTGAATGGGATGTCTGATATTTGCCAATTATATTCTACAGCAGCTATTGCTTTTATGTTCTTGAATGTTTCATTAGTTTTAAACTTACTTAACAGTCAGATGTGCTCTGTCCAGTACATGGGGACGGTGCTAAGTACAATTAGTTTGTTTGGAGGTTATTTGGAAACTGAATGAAACACATAATCAAATCCTAGCATGTTATATTTTTCAGCATTTTAGTGCATGGGAGAATCAGAGGCAATTACATCCACCACTTTCTCCCCCATTATTAAATGCAACACAGTCTAATAAAATATGCAATGTTTGGTAATCCTGTGGTTTCAGAGGTTGTTTTCTGATCTTAAATATGCCACAAAGAGTACAAGTCCCTTTAAACTAATTCCATTTTTGAACTAACCTTTCCCCCTTCCTTTAATTCTTTTGTATACATTACATGTGGGGTGATTGTCCCGTTTATCAAAGATAAAAGTAATATTGAAACTACTGTGATTCCTACCATCATACTGGTAATAGTATGTAGTATAGGAACTATTCATTAATCATAGGAAATTAATTTGGGGTGGCTGTGGCTTAGGAAGCAGATCAGGTCATCTACTAACTGGAAGGTTGGTGGTTCAATCACTGGCTGCTCCAGTCTGCATGCCAGCATATC
Organism: Cichlasoma orientale; assembly: GCA_034780415.1. NCBI lineage: Eukaryota > Metazoa > Chordata > Actinopteri > Cichliformes > Cichlidae > Cichlasoma > Cichlasoma orientale. The sequence continues at coordinate 8,109 of JAVDPK010000571.1, forward strand.
CTTGGGCAAGATACTGACCCTCAAGTTGCTCCTGATGTGTTAATCAGAGCATGAATGTTAGATAGAAAGCATTTAGGCATAGGAAAAAGTGCTTTTTTGTGTGAGAATGGGTGAACGGGACATGTTGTATAAAGCGCTTTGAGTGCTCGAGTAGAAAAAGTGCTAAATAAGGATCAGGCCTTGGAAAAAGGTGATTTATTTTTCTTTTATAGTTATTCCAGAGATGTGTCCACCCAATACAGACAATAATCAAGCTGCATTTTTGGTCCACAGGGCATGAGCTAAATGATAATGATGATATGTAATTTAACAGCACTAAAAGATTCAAAATAGACAACTCAGTTACACCAAAATTATTATTTCCTGCCACGCCAAAAAGTGTAACCAGCTGTTGTTATTTTGTCCACCAACTTAGATAATACATACAGTACAGTCATTAAGTACCATCCACGCTGCATCTGTGGACACCAACTGCTGCGCTCATCTCTGGCTGTGATTCATTTCTGCCCAGACACAGACACAGTTTACTGATAGACGGTCGCACCGCATCACATCATGTCGACACTTTGATAACAAAGTCATCTGCATTGTGACATTGCCTTCCCACTGTGCGGCTGTGCCTGCTTAGATGGGACAAATGATGCCGAGCACGCATGCTGTGTTTTTGCTCATAACGGTGGCATTTCAACAAACAACCCAACATGGACCGAGGTTATTTTGCAGCAGTAACCCTACCATCTATACCACCTGGTGTATTTTTCCTCTGTTGACTGCTTTGTGTAGGTCACGATGTGAACAAATTGAGGATCATTATTTCATAATTATGTTTCAACTTTCATGTTATACCCTATTGCTTTTAGGCTCCAGAAAGAGGGGGAAAACACGGAGGTATATGATTTCTAAAGGACATTATTCTGTATCAGTCTGACATGTTGTACAATGCAGTATCTTTTTGTCCAGTCAAACATTCACATTTTACAACATCTCAGCATATTCCAAACTTCTCTCACACCTAATAGTCATCCAATATTTACTGTGTGCCTCCAGCAAGTTAATAATATATGCTGTCTTGGCAGGCACTGCTGTAGCCTTTATACATGGATTGATTTTAAATGCACAGTACAATAAATAGTGCAATGATCTACCTCACTGATGCTCATGTGGTTTTCTCTGTATTTGCTTTAGCTGATCACATAGTGCATGGCTCTAAACTGTAGACAAAGTCTACCATCGAGTACAATGAAAAGAAAAAAATTACAAAAAACTTTTTTTTCAAGATCATGACAATAACCAGAGATTAGGCTGTCATAGTTTTTTTTTTTTTTAACTATATGTGTAGTCATTCGTGCATGAAAAAGTGGCATTTTCATGTTTGAACTGTCTTTGCAATCTAGTTTATCGCTTTGTAGTGGCATGAAAAAATATTCTTTGTGACAATCCAGTGTGTTAGCACATCACTTTATATCACTTCCACCATATGCAGATAAATCCCTCAACACAGATCAGTGGTTCATCTCGTCTATCTGTTCTGTTCAAAAAGACAACGCATCCAGATGAGCAGTTCAATTTTTTATCACACTATGTTCATGTCAAAAACAGACTGTGATAGTGCGATTGTGTTACTATTTGTGAAATTCTACAGGGAACTTGATGCATAAAAAAAAAAAAAGTCAGCAGCTGTCGATATTTGTCAGTCTTGGAAAAAAAAGATTTGGACATCTCGTGATATCGTTGTTCATGGCGGATAGATGTTACATTTTAAATCGCTTTTGCTATCGATAGTCTACACAGAATCCTTCATTGGTTAGATTTCTTGAAATGATAAGAATTCATGCAATCTGGCACAGTTTGCAGTCGTTGTATAAGAGATCTGTGTTAGATTTATATTTTTATACACTTATTATTTATGCAGAAATGCATGTGTGATCATTTGCTCTTTGTGGAAAACCTAAAAGTTGTTTATCTTCCTGTTTGTGAACATGTAAAAATCTCCCAAAGTACGTAACCACATGCTACAATTTATATTTCTATGGCATTATTACAAAAAATAAATAAATAAATAATAAGGCTGTTTACCTTACGCTGCCTTTTAAGCTCATTTTAAAATAATCGCGAGTCTTCTGAGTGTGTTTAAACACATATCATGCTTGCTTACACTCCCACACAAACAACACCAGTTTGGTGTCTTTTCATTCTAGTAGAGCCTCCGTATGTACTGTATTGAATTCTGATTTCTGTTTTTGTTTAGTTTAGTTCTGACTTTTGGATGCCTTTCAATGATTTACCATTGTAGTGTTAGTTTGTAGTTCTTGGTTTTTCATTTAGTTCCAGTTCCTACATTGATTTTGTTATTTCTCGTGTTTTTGTGCCTTTGTCCTTGATGGTTCCCTTGTCTCTGTCTTCATGTTTACAGTTTCTCTCTATTGCTTTGGTGCATTTCTCGTGATTCTCACTACTCTTAATGCAGTTCTCAAATCAGTAACACATTTACCTCACACACATTAGCCTTTCTCATTGTTTTTGTACACACACTGCTATTGTTTCCATGCATACTTCACTGCTGAATATGTTTTTTATTGTGTTGGTGCACTTCTCATCTGAAGATAACAACTGATCAAAACAGTTTGAACTCACTTTCCTTTATACTGTCCAGCATCGCATTATTGTTTTTAATTAAATTACTTCAATGTATGTATCAAAGACCAAGGCCGGTAACACACTATCAATGGTAGCAGTGAAACTTCCCTTTAATTGAAAACAAGATACGAACACGTTCCCAGAAGAAGTTTAGTTGAAACAAACAGGATTTTGTACTATTGTGTCATAGATGCAGATCATAGTACTGAATGATTCCTACATTTTCTCTCAGAGAACCACTGCTCACTGGATATTTTCTCTTTTTGGGACCATTCAATGTGTAGCCTAGAGATGGTTGTGTTGGAAAATCCCAGTAGATCAGCAATTTCAGCCCTTCTGGGGTCAAGGGACATGAGGCAGAAGTCTGATCAGCCAATCATATGTCAGCAACTTCAAGCATTTAGACATGTAGACATAGTCAAAATAGCCTGCTGAAGTTCAAACCAAGCATCAGAATGGGGAAGAAAGGTGACTGAATGTGACATGGTCATATCAACATGGACCAAATCTCAGAGGAATGTTTCCAGAAGCTTGTTGAATCAATGCCATGAAGAATTAAGACAGCTCTGAAGGCAGCTCTGTTTCAACTGAACCTCTTCTGAGAACATATGTTTATATTTGCTTTCAGTTGGAGGGCAGTTTCGCTGGCAGCGTGTTACTGGCCTCGGTCTTTGATGCATATTTCAAAAATGTTTGAAGTAATTTGATTGAAAACATTAATGCAATGCTGGACAGTAAAAAAAAAGAAAGCGAGAGATCTAGAGCTCTGACTGACGAAAGTAAAAACTGTTTTGATGAGTTGTGCGATTCAGATGAGAAGTGCATCAACACAATAACAAACAGCTTTAGCAGAGAAGTATGCCTGGAAACAATAGCAGTGTGTACAAAAACAATGAGAAAGGCTATTGCGTGGGGGGCAAATGTGTTACTGATTTGAGAACTGCGTTAAGAGTGGTGAGAATGATGTTTCTGATGTGAGAATTGTATCAAAGTGATTGAGAAAAAAAAGCTGTAATTACAAGTGAGCCATTTGTTAACAATTTTCACAACAAAGACTTGTTTTGTTTTTTTGTTTTTTTTAAGGAGCCCTCATGTGTAAATATCTCATAAACAACAGGAAAAAGGCATGCAGGTTCGGTATAACCAAAACCCTAAAGTCAGACTGAATAAAACGTCACCTATGTCACAAGGAAAGTTTCTTCATCCTCTGCCGAGCAACCTCAGAACCATGATGTGCTTGCTTTTGAAGGTATTGGGCAATGTGAATGGCTTTTTGCGAGGGGTCAGAATTTACCAATGATAACTTAATAAATGCTGCCTTTTACTTACAAGACTAGTTTCTTTAAATGTTTAAGGTGAATTAATTGACAATAAAACCTAAGAAAGGGCTACTTTTACTGCCTGTGTTTGCCCCTGATTCCTTGACTGTTCTCACCTGGGTTAATCGCTATCATTTGTGTTTCATTCCCCCTCCTATTTGTCATTTTCCAATCAGCCCTCAGGGTATAAATAGTCCTGTCCTTTGTTTTTGTCATTTTGTCTGTGTATGTTCTGGTTCTTGTTCTTCCTTGTGCTGATACGTTCACCTTTTGGATGCATATGTTCTCTGGCTCCTTGTGTTTACCTTCCTGGGTTCGGTCTCTTTTGCCATGTTTTTTGGACTCTTGTTACCATTTGGACTTTACAATCAGTTATTAAAAGCTCCCTGTGTCCTCCACCTTGGGTCTTCAATTCCCATATCATCAACCTGTGACACACTACCCCTTTCCTGAAACCAGAATCAGAAACAGATCATTGCCCTCTATAACAACTAGCTCTAAATGTGTTCAAATGTGAAGCAGTACTAAGAAGACAAAGCACACTCAGTTGAGATGCCATAAATAAATTAAAAGTTTAACAAGCAATTCCTACTTCAACTTCAGAGGAATCTTTCAAGAACTTCTATTTTACATAACCTTGCACAAAAAAAAGAAAAAAGAGTCAAGACAAACCCAGTGAAAACAGCAATGGATTCAATACTCCAGCTGTGTCATTAGAACTCTCAGACTTCATATGCACCCCCATAAAGTAACCAGGGCAATTACAGGAAGCTATTATTTCACGCCTATGCAGTGTAAAGTGGCAAGGGCTTCATCTAGACTTTGTGGGACCCCCTCCAGCTTTTCATTACAGCCTCTCAAGCCACTAATGGCTACCCTGGGAGCGTTTCCCAGCTGCAGTCAAAAGTTAAAGAATTGGGACAGTAATCTCAACCTACTTCTCTACTTGAGTCACTGAAATATGCATCAACAAAATGATTATAGGACACAACAACATGCAAGAATCTTGTGATCATGGGTAATTTGTTGTTGTGTTGCGTTAAATATTTATGTCGACAAAGCACATTGTGTTCCGCTCACTGATCCTAAACTGCGAATACAAAAATGGCTGCTAGAAGGAGACTGATAATGCAGTATAATGATCATGATTTAAATTTAAAGGATGACAGGGTTACAAACCGGGTGAGGAAATGGGGCACACCCCAACACCGACCAAGACTTGCTGCTTGCATCCACACAAGCAAGCAGCTTTTCACAGCTATCCTTCAGAGTTTAATTAGTGCGTGATTGAGATAAAATGAAATTTTGCTGATGTTGTGTATTGTGTAAGAAGCGCTAGGAATCTAATAGCAAGACACATCTTCACTCTGAAACATATGTGAATAAACATATAAATGCACACACTCCCATACAGAGCTATACTGTACTTACTCACAGATAAAAGAAAGTAACAAACGAAAAACACATTTAAATCCAATCAAACACCCGCTATGATGCAATGAAGTGCACAGAGTTGCAGGTAGTGTAATTTTACATCTATGTGTGTGCGTGTGTGTGTGTGTGTGTGTCTTAGTGTCATGTGTCCTAATCAGAGGAGCCCCATAAACCTCTCATTGTCTCAGTGGGCCTATTCTAACACCAGATGTGCTTCCTTATTTCATTTTCCATCCACCATTTTGTCCCTCCCCCAGTGAACTTTAGTGAATTATACCAGATTTTTTATTACTAGGTTCCTTTTTCTTTCATAAAATCCTCTCCTGGTAATGGTAAAGAGAGCAGGGATGAGGTTAATTATCAAGTCTTTGAAAAAAACCATCATGGAGCTGCATGTTTCTTTTAACACTGAAAGAGATGCAATACCCATAATCTTTCACTGCAGGGGATAAAAGTTGTTTTAATGCCCAACTTCTTTAAATTTCTTCACAATGGCAGTGACTCATTTTAGCTTGAAAGGTAGTAAAGTCAGACATCCTAAACAAATTAGTGGAGAAATGGAATTCTGGATAGTTCTGACTCATCCATTCATACCATCCAAATCAGTGTAAGTCCATTTCCTACCCAGCTTACTCGTTATCTGCTTTAAGGCACGCTGATTTTGTTGTACCAGGGAGTTAAACCTGTCTAATTTGTTGCTTTCGTTTTCAGATCAGTCACGGCATCCAGTGTTGTATGCAGTGAGGCTTTGAAACCATTAACAAAATAGTCAGCCTGTGGGGAGTAAAGTTTAGGTAGGTGTTCTCCATAATAGAAATAATAGTGGAGGAATCTCTTCCTTAAATTTTGTTATAGAACTTTTAGATAGACATCTACTGTAACGATATTTTTCCCCAGTGGTGTGAAGTCCATTTCTGTCAAATTAAATGGTATTAAGAAAGACAGACAAAATCTGTAAGTTGAGAAGACAGTATCTGTGAAGTCCATCTTGTTTTCTGGACACCTAGACAGCCAATGGTTGAAGGATGACATGCAGCTACATGCTATGACTGGTCAGACTAGGCAGTCCAACATTGTTTTGGTAAAGATAAATGCTGATTCAGTATTAATTCTAATTACCTCCAATTGGCGCAACCAGGTGCCATTACTGCCATCCTGAAGTACAGCCTTTCCACATCTACATTTATCCTTGCCAGTAATTTTAATTTGGATTCAGTGTCACCTGCTCTCTCCCACATTTAACTACAGTAGCTTCATATTTCTGAGAATGACGTCGCTGATGAGCAGAGATTTTTTTCCCTCACTGGGCAAGCCACTGAGAGGGAAAGAAACATGAATGGGCTGGTGGTGTATTGAGGGCTTGTTTTTCGGACAATGCTTCCTTGTTGCAGTCACCGAGGAGGCCTGGCATCCCAGTTTCTCAGCAAAACCTGCTAACGGGCTAAACTCATTTGGCTTACAGCCGCTATAGCTATTAGCTATCAGAACCACTAGTTTGTTTTAAATGTTGCAGAGCTGTGCAAGGAAGGAAAAACTCCCTTTTAACAGGAAGAAACCTCCGGCAGAACCAGCCTCAGAGAGGGGCAGTCATCTGCCGTGACCGGTTGGGGCTGAGAAGAGAGAGACGGGACAAAAGACATGCTGTGGAAGAGAGACAGAGATTAATAATAACTAATGATTAAATGCAGAGTGAATTATAAACAGAGTAAAAAGAGGTGAATAAAATGAAACAGTGCATTATGGGAAACCCCTCAGCAGCCTAGGCCTATAGCAGCATAACTAAGGGATGGTATAGGGTCACCTGATCCAGCCCTAACTATAAGCTTTATAAAAAATATAAAAAAATATTTTATATTTTTTTCAAAAAGGAAAGTTTTAAACCTAATCTTAAAAATAGAGCGGGTGTCTGTCTCCCGTACACACAAGGTTTTCTTTTTACAGTGCCATAATTTATAAAAAGCACTAGAGAGTGAGTTCCAACTTAGATGCTTGGTCAGGAGTCCTTGGCATGACATCTTAATTCATTGGTTATCCATGTGCACGATTATTGTTGTGATGGGTGGATTAATCCAAACACAATTTTTTTCCCCTAAACCTAACCAAGCAGTCTCTGGCTTCTGACAATGTAGAATAGGAAAGATGAATATCCCTATCAAGCCATGCCATTTAGCCCTTCAGCGTGTGACAGTTGGTCTTTAAAGCTGAAATCAGTTGACTAGCAGCAGTTTTATTGCCCATGAGCCCATGTCTGTAACCTGGCTCACGTGGAGCAAGTCCATGTGAACACAGAGACTATGAGCTAACCATAGATTTTCCATATGGAAAGTGAGCCACAAGAACCAAAGTATTTTATTAGAAAACCAAATTTGAAGCGATTAGAGCACCCAACAAGGTTTGCAATAAAAACAATCCGTTAAATTTGCTCAAGTTCCCAAGCAGCTACATTTTATGTTAAATTTGTATCAGATTGCACATACAGACTTCAAACAGATGGCAGCTGGAAAATGCAAATTGGATTCATGTCACTGAATTACTAGCTTACATGGACATTAGCCAGGGCTGGGCTAATGCAGAACCATATGTAGAAGGACGGATGAGATGACAAGATGGTGAGAAGACCCCTCTCCTCCTGTCTGACTGTTACCTCCCTTCCTTGTTGCTGTCATACTCTTCTTGCTCTTTTGTTTTAACCTCCATTGATGACAAAAAGTAGAGACATCACACCAGAGGAGCATTTTAGGGCTGATCACCTGGTCTCAGTTCTCTATTTAAACATTTAATTCACACAAAAATCAACTTACAGCAAACACTGTGAAGCTATAAAATTACACTACTGTGTGTTTATGTCTGTATGTTTGTGTGAATGAAAATATATGTTTCATCTATATGAGTGCTTGCACTTTAATGTGGATGTGTTTCAGTGCTTCATCATATTTAGTGAGGGTACATGTGTAACTTTAAGCCCAATTTTTTTGTGCCAGTTGAAAAATAAGAGTAATGGATTTCTACTATCAGCCAAGCTTGGTTTTGCATCTGGAGTCATGTATGCATGACACTGAAGTATGCACTACTGAGAAAAAAACAAAACAAAACAGCAAGCCCAATCGAACAGTTTCACAAGAACAAGCATGAACACAGAACAAGTCTCACACACATACACACACACACTAACCAAAATGTAAATATATAAAGCATAAACATGCAGAAAGACACAGTGAAGAGCAACTTTCTGCTGGACAATTACCAGCAAACTCTTGAATGGCTAGAGGCTTCGCAAAAAAGTCTGTATATAAAGACAAGCAAAAACAAACAACGGAGCTTACATATGTCAGTCTCTCTCTTTCTTTCAAACACACACACACACGCCATCTGTGTTCAGCCCCTAACCAGCTCTTAAGTATCCATGTCTTTCTAGGAACACAACCCATTAGTTTCCAGAGAGACACGGCTTTAGAGTGTGTGTGTGTGTGTGTGTGTGTGTGTGTGTGTGTGTGTGTGTGTGTGTGTGTGTTAAGAGAGCAAGTAAGTGAGAGCATTAGCACTGTGTTACAGCGATAATGGCATTGTGTTAAGGCCATAACGGCGTCTCGGTTGCATACCCAGTCATGCTATGTGCCAGCCACTGTTGGAAACTCTGTTTGGTTCTGGGACACGGGGAGAAGCCATTACCGAATCCCCTTAGTCAAATATGGACAAGCAGCAGAATGGTAGAATAGAGGAAAATACCCCCAAGGCTCAATTTATTCTATCAGACACACTCAGGATTTAGTCAAAATATTAGTTATGTGTTAAAAACAGGCTAGAGAAATACACCGAAACAAAACAAACCAGTGCATTTAAGAATGCACCTTGTCATTTTTGCGTGTGGAATTGGACTGGAAAATTTTTAGGTTTAAGGTGCAAAAGACAGTGGTGTCAATATGAACATATAATGGCATAATCTTAAAGTGGCCATTCTAATTTAATTTTGGCTTTGGTCCAATATATTCATTAAATAATGTTGGCCCTGAGAATTTTATTCCCTGGAAGAGCCATCAGGGTCACAAACTAAGCGTTGAGCTACTTGCACTGTTTTGGTCATTCAGACAAGTGTTTGACCTCTGATTGACATTGGTGTAATATGCAAATTAATTGGACTAACTGGATCTCATTTCACCGTCTCACTGGTAGCTATAGAACTACTGTATAGTACTTTGAGCAACTCTGCCTTTTTTTTCTCTTTCTTTCTTTTTTGTCCAGAGCTGACATTTTAGCCCACTATTTTACACAAATTGCTACAGAGAACCTTTTTTCATTTCTTTTTGGGTGGATATAATCTCATTGCACAAAACAGCCTCCACTTTGGCTTATTAAAGTTCCTGCTTGTCTGTCATTCACTCCTTTCTCACCCTTTGTAATGGGTGGTAATTAGAGCCATCCTGTCAGTCATACGCCATCATCGCTGGATCTCTTGTCCAATGTCTGCACACTTCAATTTCACTCTTTATCTGACCATCAGCCTGGCTGCTTTATCTTTCCAACTTTCTCCTTGTGCAACCCTTGCTTGGTCTGCTTGTCTGCCTACATTTGTTCATAGACTCATAGACACACTCGCATAAACACGCATACACACACAAACAAAACCTCACGCACTTGTACCCACATACATAATAAAAGAGAAATATTTAGCAAGCTCACCATTTGTAATGCATAAACATATTGTATACTGTTTGCAATAAAAAAAAAGTTTCTTTTTTAATATGTAAACTGTTGTTAAACTTTGTGTATGTATTTCTGTATGAATAAGACTCAAAAATCAGTACAATAACTTCTTGTCCTCTTGGATCTAAAGCTATGAAATGCTGTTGTTTTAAAATGTTACAAACTGTTTACACTAAGCATTAAATCCCTTCCCCAATGTAGACACACTGCTTTAAAGAACAAAGGGCTGGTTGATGTCAAGAAAAAAACATGTCAGCCAATAACAAATTAACTAACTTTAGTATACATAAGTAATTAGGATACAATTGGTATTCATATTTAGCCCATATCCATGGAGACACTATGCCCTCTGGTCAGTTTTATTATATCTGTTCTTTGTTCTGCCACACATTCTCTGTGTGGGGACATTAAGCACTGCTCAGCCAGAGTATAATTGGTAGATAAATATAGGGACTATCTCCAGTTCAAATTATATATTTGTTGTTAGAACTATTAAATCAAATATCATAGCTTCTTCTAATTATTAATTATGACCACGTGTTACCATTAGTTCACCTTAAATAAACTTAGTTATTCAAAATTTCAGTCTTCTGTAAGGTTTTGAAGCAACACTGTGCAGAGCTGTGACTTCTCTGATCTCTGCAGTTAGTAATAGATGTGAAGGACAGGTTACCATATTTATTCATTCTTTGATTATTATTTTTTTATCCACTCTTCCCATTCTTTCTCGTGTGTGTGTGTGTGTGTGTGTGTGTGTGTGTGTGTGTGTGTGTGTGTGTGTGTGTGTGTGTGTGTGTGTG
>JAVDPK010000571.1:28592-56253 GCA_034780415.1 Cichlasoma orientale
TAGATAGATAGATAGATAGATAGATAGATAGATAGATAGATAGATAGATAGATAGATAGATAGATAGATAATCTTTTAATCTAATTTAGCGTCAAATGCAGGCTGAAAATAATACACTCAAAAAGGCTGAGCCACACTGGCATACAGACAAGGTGGCAAGGGCCTGCTGCCAACCCTGTCAACCCGATTACACACATACTACACTCACACACATAGACACAGACAAACACACACACACTTGTGATGTTTGCTTAGTCCAGAGGGCACACACATACACACAAATACACACACTGGCACAGCATCAAGGTGGCATGGCGAGGCAGTGCTAGTGGCCTTGTCAACTCACGTAACCTCCCATAGGAAACACAGAGGCATTTAGTCCTGAAAGCGCACATCATTTGCAAGAAGTAGAAAAGAAAGAAAGAAAGACAGAGTGAAAGTTGGAGGGAAGAAGAACATATAGAGTCAGCAGGAGTAATTCAAGAAGAGAAGAAAGACATAAGACATGTGAAAAAAGGAAAAGAGACATAAAACGAGGACAAGAGCAATAAGGAAAAAGAGCGCACGAGAAACACACAGCAAAAAGATTGTTGGCCAAGCAGCTTAGCAACAGATGGACCAACCAAGGAAATCAGAGAGGGAGAAACAGAGAAAAGAGACTGGTGGTGTGAACAACACAGGCACGCTGAATGGGAAAGAAAGGTGGAGTAAAAAGACCATCTGCTATTATTGGGATACTCCAGGCAACTTTGTATGATGCTGTGCGTGTCTGTGGGTGGGTAAATCAGTATCTCACTGTCTCTGCATGTGCGCATGTGGGTATATTACATGCTAACAATCATGTGTTAGTTCACATCTGGCAGTGTTTCAACAAGAGACTCATGAAAAACACATTAACATGTGCATGTTTGTGATATTCTGTATGCGTACGCTAAAAACGACTCCTCAGTTTGTATCATAGATCAGATTTTTATAATGACACTTTTACTGTTTTACTGAAGGCTGTTAAATGGACAACCTTCCAAAAGCTTATAAAGAATGATTTTCGTGGTTAATCGTAGCACTTATCTGAATTTGTCACTGTGCTAAATCCTTTTAGAAAGCATTAATATATACAAATTATTTCAATTTTAAAAAAGCATGTTCTGTTCATTACATGAAAGGTCCTCCATGTGTAATTCAAAATTTCTGCATTAATTATTACATATTTATCTGATAACTGTAACAAATGACACACAACCTTATTTGCTTTACATGACAACACAGAAACAGAGCGATGTCCTCAAGGCACAAACAGATTTTAGGTTCCTGTTAATGGCAGATGGTTGAGCAAGTGGATGACGGATGGAAAATCATTTCCAATATGTGCAGCCGCCTCAATAAAGTCAACAATAAAAGCAAATAAACATCAGTACTGGAGACAAGCCTGGGACATGCTACAGTGTTTACTGAAACATTTGCACAAATCATGGTGCTAACAGGAGATTAAAGTAAATTTGACTGTAAGCACATGTTTATAATTGCACACAAAAGTGGACATGTCACTGTTTTATCACATAACATATTACTGCTTAAGTCAGGCTCTACAGTGTGAGCAGCTACATCATAGCAGCTGTCACTAACTTAAATTCCATAAGCGAGGTGATTCTACCAAAGACTGTGTATGAGATATGAGTGTTTCTGTAGCTAGAGTGACACAGACAGAGAGTCGTTGCTTTTTTCCTTTTTTTTTTTTAACAAGCTGACTTCATTATGTCAGTTTCAGCAATTAGAGTCTCCCAGTTAAAGTTGTTTTCATACACTATACATAAATTAAGTACATCAACATTTTGACCTCATGGCATGAACAGACCTTAATTAAGTCTTAACTGGTTAGTGGGTTTTGGCATTATATACAAATGTATGCGTTTCTTTTAATAGTTATCCATGGTTGGGGTTAATAAAGTCAAATCTCCTAAGTCTGTAACATCGTTCAGCATGACCGGTTTGGTGGTGGGTCAGCGATGGTCTGGAGGGGCATATCCACGGAGGGACGCGCAAATCTCTACAGGCTAGGCAACACCACCCTGTCTGCCATTAGGTATCAGGATGAAATCATTGGACCAACTGTCAGACCCTAGACTGGTGCAGTTTTTCCTGGGTTCCTCCTGGTGCAAGACAATGCCTGACCTCATGTGGCGTGAACATGCAGGCAGTTCCTGGAGGATGAAGGAATTGATACAACTGACTGCCCCCCATGCTTGCCTGACCTAAATTCAGTAGAACACCTCTGGGACATTATATTTTGGTCAGTCCGATGCCGCCACTTGCACCTCAGACTGTCCCGGAACTCGGTGATGCTCTGGTCCAAGTCTGGGAGGAGATTCCACAGGAAACCAGCCGTCATCTCAGGTGCACGCCCCGACACTGTCAGGCATGCATGCAAGCATGTGGGGGGCCATATAAAGTACTAAGTACCATTTTGAGTTGCTGCAATGATTGACTAGCCTGCCGCATTATTTTTTTCACTTTGATTTTTGGGGTGTTTTTTCAGCCCTCTGTAGGTTGATAATTTTCATTTCCATCAAACAATGTGGCATTCTTCTGGTCCTAACACATTACCCAGTCCATATCAGTATCAATATCCAACATGATTTTTTTTTTTCTTATTGAGATTTGATGTGTTTTCAAAGTGTTCCTTTAATTTTTTTTGAGCAGTTTAGAAACATCCTGTCACAGAGTGATGCTGAAAACTGTAGTTTCTAAAGTACAGTGGAATGGGAGTCAGAGGCTTCCATTTTCAAGCCCCTCTTCTGTGGAACCAGACACCCTCTCTACTCTTAAATTAGGCTTAAAACTTTCCTTTTTGATAAAACATAGTTAGGGCTGGATCAGGTGACCCTAAACCATCCCTTAGTTATGCTACAATAGGCCTGGGCTGCTGGGGGCTTCCCATGATGCACTGAGCATCTTCACTGACCTCCTTTTCACCCTCCATGTGTTAATACATCACTATTGCATTTAATCATTAGTAATTAATTTTAAACTCTAGCTCTCTCCCATCTGTGACTTTTGTCCTGTCTCCCTCTGCTCTGTCTTTCCTCTCACCCCCAACCAGCAGAGGGCTGCCCTTCCCGGAGCCTGGTTCCAGCAGAGGTTTCTCCTTGTTAAAAGGGAGATTTTCTTTCCCGCTATTGCCAAGTGCTTGCTCATAGGGGGTCATCTCATTGTTGGGGTTTTTGGTGTCTTTGCCCCACAATATAAAGCACCTTGCGGCAACTGTTGTTGTGATTTGGTGCTATATAAATGAAACTGAATTGAATTAAAGTCTTTGAAAATGCAACTTAAAGAAGAAAGCATAAAAAAACAGCCAAGCTATAACATAACCAAATCAAGCCCCTTCATCCAAGAAAGTATATTCAAATCACAATCTAGCCTGTAGTCTTTCATTACAGGAGCCACCAATGGTAGGAAACCCTCCAATTTACTCCAATTTGGACATGTTGCCTTTGGTCAGACAAAGATATCAACACACAAAGGTGAGATATTATTACTTTGACAATGGTAATCAGACCTTTGCCCACAACATTTACCCACTCCTCATACATACACAAATACTCAGGCACAGAGATGCTATACCTGACTCACATCTTATCTTTCTGTTTCTACTTTTACTCTCTCACGCACACTCTCACTCTGGCCCTTCTCTTCATCGGCCTGTAAGCCTTTTAACCCACTCATGTGCCTGTTTATACAGAAATAAAATGGAGCTCAGACTGGCATACAATAAGAGCGCACGCACATTTCAAACTGTACATCAGTATGCCAGTGATAAGAAGGCACGGCATGATGTTAAAACATTCTGATCCACAATGTTATGGTAACACCTCTGCATCATTTACAGCATTTTTACATATCATTGACTTGGTTACCACTCTTTTAAATAAATATGCAGTTCCCCAGTCAGAAACTGACATAAAAAAAAGCACAAGTCAATACACTCCTATACATTATGGTGCACACATGAACACAGCACTTGCATACAAAAAACCCGACAAGAGGTCATTGGAATGCATAAACACACACATGCATACAGAAGCAGTTTTACACCACATTTTTAATGTGTAAACCAGTTGACTTAAGATAAGTTTAGGCAACTGAAAAGCAGTTGCCTTTTTTGCCTGAAGTTTCCATGACTACATGTTATTACTATGGCTAATTGCCAGTTTCTTTTGAAAGTAGATTATAGGTTTTTAATTAAGGGATTAATTAAAGTTTTTAAAATAGCCACAACTTGATTGCTGTGCATTTAGTTCAATGCTGAGATCTACTGTTTCTCTTTAAGGGGCATAATTCATTTTTTGACATTCTAGCACTCTGCATTGGGGGATTTTGATACACTGGTCATAGTATTAGTCATAAATACATCTTATGTTTCACACTTTCTTCTAATCTTCAGCTTAAATCATTTTTCCCATCGGTGATACACATACCATACCGTGTAGTGCGGTATGTTTATCAAAAACAGATAAATGCAATTTTATTTATTTATTGTGCCTTGATTTATTTATGAGGCTTTCCTTATGTAATTTATTGACTCTAGTACCTCCTAAGTAAACGCACAGTAACCCTAAAGCCTTGTTTAGTTATGTCCACGCTATAGTATTCTTTGACCTGTCTCTGCTGTTGGCCGTGAGATAAAAATGATGCATAAATGCTCGCAGAAATCAGCAGACAGGTCACACAAGTTAACTTTGGAGTTGAGCTGTTTGCATCCTTGCCTCTTACTTCCATTTGGTCATCACTGCATCCTTCAGTGTCTACAAGTAATTCTAGAGACACCGACTTTACTCCTTGTGTTTTGTGCTTGTCTGCACACACAGAGGTCTCTTTTTAATTTTAAAGTTTCACACGGGCACACGCGCATACACACAGACATAATCTTCAACACACACAACTGCACCTAACTACCCGAATGCACAAACAAATAAAGCCACCTTCTGTTTGCCATACACAAAGAGCTTACCTTCCATTCATATGCAGACAGAAGCCTTCTCCATGATCCCCCACTGTTATTTTCAAGTAAGTTTACAGGACTCATAAACAGGTTTTATGTAGTCAATATGGCTGACTGTCTAGTACGCTGTGTCCTCTAGTCACAAGGCCTGACTGTCAATATAACAGTAAAAAATCTCTGTAAACACCCTCTCTTCATACCACGCCGAATCAAATTTAACTGCCAAGTAAGGTGTTTTCGTCTAAGGTGTTTCATATCCATTTTCGAAAAGGTTAAAGAAACAAATCCATATTTAGCTTTAGGCAGTTTTGTTACGCATAAAATCTGTATGTGTGCATTTCTATTACGGTCACCCTACTTTACAAGGAAATTCAAAGTATGAGAATGCCATCACAGCATTATAATGACAAGGACAAGAAACATCAATTGCAAAATCATTTTTAATTTTTTTAAACACAATAGGGTTAATTTTTATCATAAAAACAGGGTTTTCAGGGTTGGAAATGAAGTAATGTGACTTTGAAAAATAAATGAATTAAATTAATTTTTTTTAAAGAACCTGCACGTTTTTCTAATAATCCTAATGAAGACATCACTTCTTTGTGGGCTTTGTGGGTGCTTATGAGTCTTAAAATGCATTTTTGCAAATGTATTCCTGAGAGTTGAAACAAACAACAGAGAACAGAGCCAAATGGCTCTGATTTACAGTGGAGGAAATAATTATTTGATCCCCTGCTGAATTTGTAAGTTTGCTCACTTAAAAAGAAATGAACAGTCTCTAATTTTTTATGGTAGTTTCCTTTTAATGGAGAGAGACAGAATACCAAGCAAACATCCAGAAAAACACATTATATAAAAGTTATAAACTGATTTGCATGTCACTGAGTGAAATAAATATTTGATCCCCTACAGCCCAGCCAGACTCCCACAGATTGGCTGTGTATCAATCAATCAATCAATTACAGACACCCCTGATCTCAACTCATGTGGATAAAGCACACTTGTTCACAGAATCAGTTTCTTCCATTCCAACCTGTCCATCACCATGGGCAATGCCAAAGAGCTGTCAGGGACCTGTACAAGTCTGGAATGGGCTACAAGACCATTAGCAAGAGGCTTGGTGAGAAGGTGATAGTTCTTGGTGCAATTTTTCAGGAATGGAAGAAATGTAAAATGACCATCAGATATCCTTGGTCTGGAGCAACATGAGGTAAGATCTTGCCTCATGGCATGACAATCTTGAGAAAGGTGGTGGGGATCATCCTGTGTAGCCCAAAGCGTGTTAATGATCTGAAGGCATCTTGGACTACAGTCTCCAAGAACACCACTGGTAACGCACTACACTGGAATGGATTTAAATCTTGCAGCACCCACAAGGTTCCCCTGCTCAACAAAGCACACGTACAGGCTCATCTTAAGTTTGCCAGTGAACATCTAAATGATTCAGAGAAGGTTTGGGAGAAAGCTGTGTGGTCAGATAAAAACAAAATTGAGCTCTTTCACATCAACTTGACCCATGTTTGGAGGAAGAGAAATGCTGAGTATTACCCAAAGAACACCATTCCCACAGTCAAGCAGAGGTGGAAACATGTTTTGGGGCTGTTTTTCTGCTAAGGGTACATGACAACTTCACCGCATTCAGGGGTCAATCGATGGGGCCGCGTACTGTATAATCTTGGATGAGAACCTCCTTCCCTCAGCCAGAACACTAAAGACGGGTCACGGATGGATTTTCCAGCATGACAGTGACCCAAAATATACTAAGGAGTGGCTAAAAAAGAAGCACATTAAGGTCATGGAGTGATCTATCCAGTCTGCAGACCTCAATCTGCGGAGGGAGCTGAAACTTTGAGTTGTCAAGCAGCAGCTAAAAACCTAAAAGATTTAGAGAGTTTCCTGAGATGTGTGCAAACCTGGTGACCAACTACAGGAAACATCTGTAGCTTGCCCGCAAGGGTTTCTCCACCAAGTATTGAATCATGTTTTGTTTATGACATGCAAATCAGTTCAAGGCTTTTCTGTAGTGCATTTATTTCTGGATTTTTGGTTGACATTCTCTTTCCATTAAAATTAAACTACTGTAAAAATGAGAGACTCTTCATGTCTTTATAAGTGAGCCATCTTACAATTTAAGCAGGAGATCCAATAATTATTTCCCCCACTGTAACATCCTTACAAGTTCAGAAACAATAGTTCTGATTGTCTATTTTGGTTTAAAAGCAGCCTAAATCTATGCAAGCTGCTTTGTCTGACTTTATTAAAACACAGTTTAAGATCAATTCTCACACCAGTATGGCAACATAAACACAATGACAATGTTAATATGCTGAAGTTTGACCAGTAATATTTACCATTACTAATATTATATTTTTTATTTATTTTATTTTTAAATCTTTTTTGCCATCTGTTTTGAACAGCACGCAACACTGCATGCCCCACAACAAAGTGCTAATTTGTCTCACTGACACTATCAACCTGTGTTTGATGCTGTTATTAGCTAGGGAGATACAGTAGAACTAAAACCACTCAGACTCAGTCCAGTCTTTGTGAAGCTCTCCCAAGTTCTTGAGTTGACATTTTTGTGACAATCCCCTCAAGGCTGTGGTCATCCCTGTTGCTTGTTCTTCTAGTCATCTACACTGCAAAAAAAATCACGGGAATATTCTGGCAGCTGGGGCACCAGAAAAATTCAATTAGAAAACAGGAAATTTCCTGTTCTGTTAAAAAAATAAATAAATAAAAATATCCTGCTGATTTATGCTGTCGAACTACCAACTTTACAATCAGCAGTTGATGTGCTCTACCCTCTGAGATAAAGTCAGGCAAAAGCTCGTGATCATAGGTGAGGGTAGAGACGTAGATCAACCGGAAAATTGACAGCTTCGCTTTCATGCTCAGCTCTCTCAGCTCAGAGTAGAGCCACTGCTCTTCGAAAGGGCTCAGTTGAGGTGGTTCAGGCATCTGAATAGGATACCTCCTGGGTGAGGTGCTACCAGGAGGAGGCCGTAGGGCAGGACACGCCAGAGAGATTATATCTTTCGACTGGCCTGGGAACACCTCGGTGTTCCCCCATATGAGCTGGAGGAGGTAGCTGAGCCTGGTAGAGAGGTCTGGGCTTCTCTATTTAGGCTGCTGTACCCGCACAAGGTCATGGATAAGTGGAAGAAAATAATACATTTTTTCCCCACAATTTTTTTTGGTGAAAACTTCCATGATGACATGACATACCTGCTTTTTAATGAACAAATCCATGTGAAATTACAGACATTTTTTGTATCATTATTCACTCAATGGATCAGATTTCAGATATGTATTTAAATCAATAAACTACAATTCAACAGTTTTATCTTTAAAATAAACATCACATATTTGTGAAATTATGTTATTCTTCTGACTGTATTTTTACAGTCCTTTTGTTGGAAAAAATAATGGATTTCCTGTGAAAACATGAACAAATCATGTTTATTCACAGGTTATTTAGACATGTTGAATTTGATATTTCACATATTTCAATAGGAAAATTCTGTAAAATTTATTGAATAAATTTGTTAAATCATAGAACTTTTTTTTTGTTTGTTTGTTTTTAACAGTGTATCAATATGCTTCTATACAGAACTCCACAAACAACCTTCTGTGACATCATCTGGATGTCAAGTCAGCAGTCTTCTCTATGTTTGTGGCTGCGTTAACTGAACTAGACCGGCTTCATGTTAATACTGTTAAAATATTCTAAAAATTGAGATACTGACAGATATCAGCAATGCCTGATATCTCTCAGAACTGTCACGATCAGTTTGCATCTTCAGTGCAGCACTAAGGAGATTTGTCTAAGTAATCATTAAAAACCAGTAAGCACGAAACAGAGTCAAGTAACAAAATATGGTATCAGGCAATATTATGCATGCCTGTAAATAAAGTTGTCATGCAGTTATTAGTCTTACTGTTTCTTCCTCTTCTGTTATTACTCTGCTTTGCCTCCAGCACACAGCTTGACAATAGCTTTCCAGTAGTGTCCTATCCATGGTGCTGATTCACAAAGTTCTTCTTCAGTGCTATTACTTTTTCATTTGAGAAACTCTTGTTTAATGCCACGATGCCAGACAAATCACTCATCTTGATAGAGTAGACCAATTCAAAGTTCTGGACCCAGAAAAGTTATTATTTTCATTGTAATAAATGACCATGAAACAGACTCCTACATTGTGGCTAATGTGTTTTCTCATCAGTGGAGCTTTGTGGGAAAAGGGCCTAAATTATATCACATCATGGCTTCAGAAGAAACATTAATTTGTAGAATTTTGGATTTTGAACTTTTCAAGGGATTTGTGAACTAAAGGATGAATGCAACAAATCATCTGCTTTAACCCTCAATTAACTCACTTTATCCCTCTGCTCTCAGACTAAATCCTCAAAAAAAAAATACAAATAAATAAATAAAATAAACAGCCCTGAATAGGAACTTTTAACATATAATTGCCTCAGCTGCCCTGTCCAAAAAAGATTCTACACAAACAGGCACAGAAACACACATAGCTTCCTGTGCTGGTCTTTGAGTGGTCCCTAAGGAGAATCTACTGTTAGTAGATAATTGGTTTCCAGCCATCACAAGGCAGTCTTAGCCTCCATAGGTCTCTCTTGCTCTTTCTTTTCTTATTTTCCTTGGCTGATGCAGCATTTTGCAGTGATATGCAACTACAGAGATAACATTTTCTTTTTTTGTCCGGTGTAATGCTATAAGCCTACAAGTTATTTAATTTTATAACTTTATTTAACAATACTGACCTGTTTTCTCATTAATGCTCATGTAACATTGCCGCTGATAAAGCAGAGTGATTTGCAGAAAGCATTTAGGGCTTTGACGGTCCATCTGCTCCTGCAAGTTGTGCAAGTTCATATATGCTGTTGCTTTTTTGTTTATTTTTTTATTTATTTTTAGTGATTTGACCAGGAAATGAACATATACAGTATATCACAAACCCATGCTGAAATGCATTCTAAAATGCAGTTATTATTTTATTCTTGATAAACACACAGATATGTGAATGCACACACACACACACACACACACACACACACACACACACACACACACACACTTGCTCAACGGCATCATCAATTTCCTGGTCATCTGCTACGCCAAGCAAAAAATTCAGCAACTCTAAATATGGCATCTACTTTTCAACATCCCATATGGGTTAGTTACCATGACAACAACTGCATCCCTGTCCAAGCAGCCTAATATTTACTCAGTAGATACATGTTTGCTGACTGCCTCTGAGGTAGGCAATGATACCCACCAGGTGTTTTCTATATAACAGATTCAATCTATAATACATGAAGTAAACACAGCCTTGCAGAGTTCAGGCCACGTGACGGCACACAGCTAAACTGTGCTTGTCTTATTCTTGCATAGTGGTAAACCTGAAGATGAGCAAAGTATAACCACCAATTATCCTAAATGATCAAGTTCAATGCAAATATACGAACAACTGGAACTTACCATCACCTTCAAGTATAAAAGAGGAGAAGGAGACAAAGGAAAGAAATGAGGTGTAAGAGAAATAGAGGAGGAAGAAGGACAGATGGAGAGTAGAAAGGTAAAGGAGACAGGTGAACACGTTCCAAGAGCGCTTGGAGATAAAACCACCTCTCTTTAAAACCACTACATGGAATTATAAAATCTTACTAAATGTAAGATTTTATAATTATTTATCTTTACTAAACGTAAGATTTTATAATTCCATGTAGTGGTTTTAAAAAGAGGTGGAACAAACCTTGCAGTTTCACAACCCATCTTTAAATTGTTTGCTGTGTCAAGACTGTTTGCTGTGGAAGACATTCAAGGTGGTGGTCATATGCTTTTTCCCAGTCCAGCTCCACTATCCACTAACCATCTGTGTCACCAGTGTGTGTTGAGCTACTGGTGCTCTAGCATGAAGCAGCTGAGGCAAAGCTTCAAGCAGACATTCTGTGTCTAACATTAGCCTACTGTATGTTGCTGGCTTGCTCTCTCTCTCTCTCTGGGGATGCTTCACTCTTTTGAGAATATTCTGCTAAGAAGTCTGCTGTGCAGTACCAGTCAAAAGTTTGGACACACTCACCCATTGAGTGTGTCCGAACTTTTGACTGATACTGTACATGCACACACACACACACACACACACTTACCTAATAGCCTAATACTGGCACAGAGCACAAAATCTGACTACTAGGTGCAAAAGAAAAAGGGCTGTATGGTCAGATGAAAAGGCCTTTGACATAGGAATTGGGGTTTGTATGTTTTCTAATTATCAATAAATGTCAAAAAAAAAATTAGATTTGACATTAGATAAAAACAATAGAAAGCAGGAAACATGTTGTGTGCTTTTGCAAGGCAATGACTAAATCATGACAAATGTGTGGTATTCTGTAAATACTTTATTGCATCACAGTCAGGGTAAGGTTAGTAAAACAGTGCATTAATTAATAATCATGCAGATTAGACCAATATAATGGATCAGGATAACTTTACAGTAATTTAGTTGGACAATCTGGCCATTGCACTCTGTTTACAAAGAGATTTCAGACAGGGATAAGATGGAACTATGCAAGTCAAAATAAAAATAAATATACAGATTTCAACAACCAATGGATTTTGTGATGCTAGGATTAAAGTTGGTTTAGGAAAAAACCTAACACCATAATTGTAAACCTACACACACTTTCAGGACAGAAGAGAATATGTGATTATTTCTGGTTCTACTAGATCTACTCTGGGATCACAAATTGTGCAGGATGAGAATTAAGAATTCTGTTAAATTATGTAGACTTAAAGAGATACGCTGAACACAAATATTGTTCTGTACCAAGTGAATAAACTTGGTTGATTTATTTATTTATTTTTTTTTTTGTAATAATGCTTCTTGGCGATAAATCTTGTACTGCTGGAAAACCTGTTTATTTCCCCTTAAATGGTGCCACATTTGTAAGGAAAATGCATTTGTGGGTTGAGCAGCAGAGTTAAGCATGTGGGTTGCTTCCATGAAAAACTTGCCAAATCTTCTCTGCCAACGCCAAACAGCTTATTCGTCTATTGAATGTTTTTTGGTGCCATTTAGTGGATTGGATGATTGAAGTCTAAAGAAATTATACTCCAAATCACAACATGAGTCACCTCAAGGAGCTTTAGAGGGTAAGGTAAAGACCCTACAATTATACCGGGAAAAAATCAAAAAAAACAATCGGCCCTGTGAGGAAACACTTGGCAACAGTGGGAAGGAAAAACTCCCTCTTAACAGGGGCAGTCATTTGTCGGTTGGGGGTGAGGGTAGGGAGACAGGACAAAAGACACACTGTGGAAGCGAGCTAGAGATTAGTAATAACTAATGGTTAAATGCAGAGTGGTGTATAAGCAGAGCAAAAAGAGCTGAGAGAAGAAGAAATTCTAAGTGCATCATGGGAAGCCTCCAGCAACCTAGGCCTATTGCAGCATAACTAAGGGAGGGTTCAGGATTACTTGATCCAGCCCTAACT
The DNA here is from genome assembly GCA_034780415.1 of Cichlasoma orientale. Taxonomy (NCBI): domain Eukaryota; kingdom Metazoa; phylum Chordata; class Actinopteri; order Cichliformes; family Cichlidae; genus Cichlasoma; species Cichlasoma orientale. The sequence goes on from JAVDPK010000571.1 coordinate 41,101, forward strand.
ATGAACTTAATGAAAAAGGAAAGTTTTAAGCCTAATCTTAAAAGTAGAGAGGGTGTCTGTCTTCTGAATCCAAACAGAAAACTGGTTCCACAGAAGAGGGGCCTGAAAGCTGAAGGCTCTGCCACCCAGTCTACTTTTAAATACCCTAGCAACCACAAGTAAGCCAGCAGTCTGAGAGCGAAGTGCTCTACTCGGGTGACACGGTACTATGACGTCTTTAAGACAAAATGGGGCCTGATTATTCAAGACCTTATATGTGAGAAAAAGGATTTTAAATTAAATTCTGGATTTAACAGGGAGCCAATGAAGAGAAATATGCTTACTGCAGCATTTTGGTTCAACTGAAGGATTTGATGGAGATTTTAGGACAACCTGATAGTAATGAATTACAATAGTTCAAACTAGAAGTAATTAATGCATGAACGAGTTTTTCAGCATCACTCAAAGATGGGATGTTTCTAATTATAGAGATCCTGCACAACTGCAAGAAAGTGGTCCTACATATTTGTTTAATATGCACATTGAAGGACATATCCTGGTCAAAAATGACTCAAAGATTCCTCACAGTGTTATTTGAGGCCAAGTTAATGCCATCCAGACTAAGTATCTGGTTAGACATCATGTTTCTATGATTTGTAGGGCCGGGTACAATAACTTTTTATCTGAATTTTGTAACAGGAAATTGGAGGTCATCCAGTTCTTTGTCTTTAAAACATTCTTGCATTTTAACAAATTCGTATGCGTCATCTGTCTTCATGGATAGATACAGCTGGGTATCATCTGCACAGCAATGAAAATGTATGCTATGCCTTCTCATAAACTGCCTAAGGGAAGCATGTATAGTGTAAATAGAATTGGTCCTAGCACAGAACCCTGTGGAACTCCATAAGTAACCTTAGTGTGTGAAGAAGGCTCGTATCCATCTGATAGAGTGGAGTCTATTAGATAGATATGATTCAAACCACTGCAGTGCAGTACCTTTAATGCCTACAGCATGCACTAATATCCAATTATAAAACATGCTGCACTGAGGTCTTGAAGGACAAGCATGGAGTCCACTGTCAGAAGTTATAAGGAGATCATTTATAACCTTCACTAATGCTGTTACAATGATGAATTCTGAAACTTGAATGAAACTCTTCAAATAAACTATTCCTCTGCAGATGATCAGATAGCTGTTTTACAACTACTCTTTGAATTTGAGATCAAAGAAAGGTTGAAGATTGACCTATAATAAATATAAAATGCAGATATAATGTACTGACTATATTGGATTACTGAAGCACTGGTTTCTATCAAAGGCCTTCTGTCATTGGGAATATAAATAATAAATAAATAAATAAATAAGCACTGATGCAACACACATGAAACACAGTGATATGTATGGTCTAGCTGCAGACAATTTAACTGTGAAAGAACGTCCAGTCAGAACCAGCACTGGTTGTTTCTGGCTGTATGTGCAAATTTGATCTGACAGATGCTTCGCTGGTGGATTGTGGATGATTGTGTTTTGCTTCACAGTGAGTAGCCTAAATGTGTGTGAAGCTAGAAGAGGATAGTATGACTAACTATGTGTATTCTTAGTAAGATCCAGTGTTTTCCATTCAGACACAAAAATAAATGGCAATGACTTTGGTTCTAGGAAGGTCACTGGAAACAGACAGATACTGCTGTGTGGATGTAACCATGTTTGAGAAATAAGGAAGATGGGGGTCAGAACTGATGGAAGAAGAGGGAGAGAAAGAGATAGCTTGAGATGGCGAGAGAGAGAGAGAGAGAGAGATGGAGAGAGAACAACAGTGATTGCTCTCTTGAGTGAGAAAGAGATGGAGCAAGTGAGACGAGGGAGGAGGATAAAGTCATTAAGAAGCAGCTATAGCAAGAAGCTACTGGTCAATAGGTCAACACTTACCTGCAAGTGTCAAGTATTAAGCTGGCACCATCTGCACCTTTAGGGGTAATTGTTTTGTGTGTGTAGGTGTGTGTGTAAGTGAGTGTGTAAAGTGAGAGAAAGACCTTTTTTATGATATTTAACTAATGGACACCCACGGTAAAAGGACAGAGACACACACAGTACATAAACACCTTGATGGTCGAAGAAAGGAGAGTGGCAAGGATGGCGTTACAGTGGGACATTAACAGTGTGCAGAAGAGTGAGAATGACAAATAATAAAAATATTTTATAGGAAATCTGAAATTATTTGATGGTGAGAAAATATTACATGATTTCCATCGCTGACAAGAGAGCCAGCGATGGAAATCACAAAGGCACAGATAGAGACTATAACAGAGGGAGGGTGAGACATAAAGACAAAGGAGAAGGAGGGTGAGAGAAGCAAGAGACGAGTATCAGGGGAAAGAGAGAAACAAAGATTTTGATGCTTTTAGATCCTGCTTTTAAGTAGATCATATGACAACTATTGATTTTTCCATTGGCTCTAATAGACGTTACGAGTTCTATACATTCACATATAGCAGTTAAACCACTTCCTAATGGACTGCACACATACATACATACACAAAAGCATTAAACAGACTCACTAGTGTATGGGAAGAAATGTGAACGGGTCATTTCAGGTTCAAGCTATTTTTCACTACATGTGAATACAAGAAAAGAAACAGATATCTTGATGATTAATTCCTGTTAATCCTTTTAGTTATCACTAATTTTTTTAACCAATAATGCAGAAGTCAAGGGGCAAGTGATATAACAACCAATTAATCATCATCATCATCATCATAGGTTAAAAAAAAGTGTTACTGTTAATACCTTGTTTATAATGCTCTTTATAGTATTTGCACCGCTAATGATTTTCTCAGGAATTTTGTGGCATTACTGAATCTGTTCTTTATCTGGTAATGCAAATATAAGTGTCATTGTTTAAAAAAAACTTTCTATTTTATTATGCATTTTATTTATGAATTGAATATTGATTGCTGACTTTGCCAACTATTCTTTAAGATAACTGTTTAAAGTGTGCTTTTTCACCTCATACTGATACACACCCTGTTTCTGTTTCCCCAACATTTGACTCACACACACACACACACACACACACACACACACACTTCCATTCTGCTCTTGTCAAGTGTAATAAAAGACACTGGAGAAAGACAACAGGATAATAGGATTATTATTCTCCTCTAATCTCCATGAGTCAGCACCAAGCAGTTTGTGTGTGCGCATTAGTCCTGACTGTGTGTATATTACTATCTGTGTATGTTTGTATTCAATTTCTCACTTTAAAAAGTTATAAAAGATTTACTGAGAATAAATATACAATGAAATTACTTCAGTGAAAAACAAATACCCACTACATTAAATAGTGAATGTTTGTCATCACAATACTGGAATTATTCATCACCAAAGCTACGTGTACAGTAAAAGTCTCAGTACACCTTCAGAGAAGTAGAAGGTGATATTCACGTTCTCTAAACCTGAACGGTATCATCTGCGGGCTGCTGTAGATTACAGGTCAGCCTTTGTTCCTACTGTACAAAACAACTCAAAATATGTTGGCAATGAGGGATTTTCATTTGTAACCACAGTCTGCACAGTAGTGACCAGGAATGCAAAGGTGGTATCGATGTTGTGCCTCCAAGCCAGCCCAAATGTGAGTACGTGGAGCACATGCTCCATGAATTTCACATGGCTCATTCAAAGTGACTGACTGTTATGGTGGCTCATGCTTCGCTTTCTAACTAAGAACTGTTGGTCACTGTCAGTTGTTTAGCGAACTCTCTACATGTCACTCTCTTTTCTCTTATAGACTATATGCAGTGTAGGTTTGAGTGGTTACTTTCATGCATTCAAGAACCCAGTGCTTCCAGCAATAAGAGGAAATACTCCTCTGAGTCATTATTGTTATAGTATGTAATATAACAGGTAACACATTTGTTACGCATCTTTTTTTTTTAAATCTTTATCTGTACAGTACCATGTTTCTCTCTGCTGAAATACTGTATAAGTTATGTTGCTATTCATCCAATTGTTCCTAAGTACTTACTTGCTGCACTAATGACTTTGATCTTTTGGGGTCTTTACTTGATTAATTGTTAGTAACCATTTCATTTAGTTTCATTCCAACCAAAAGAGTTTGGCTTTAGCTCATTTTCATCTATCAATGACACGTTTTCCAGAGAAAAGACTGATGTTCCTTAGTTAAGGGACTGTTGAATCTTAATGAATTAGTAACATTTTAGTTGAAGAAATAATAGGTGCAGCTCTGGCCAAGGGAAAACTCTCCACTCTCAAGTACTAACAAATTAGTTCCATTTTATCGCGCAGAAACTCTAGCCAGGGGACTATTTAAGTTGTAATGAGTTGTACAATTTTATCTTGAGAAGACTGATTTGACCAATGGACTGCTGAACTCTTTAGAAAATAGTATAATTCTGAGCAAACAGTGGTTTGGGACTATTGATTTCTTGATGAATTAGTCCCACTTAACTCTGAAAAAAAACAAAAAAAACAACCCACATCACCTTTAACTGAGGGACTGTTGCACAAAGTCAAGAGAAGTTACTAATATTTAGAAGTCAGAAACAACTTGTGCTGGTGGAGTATGATATGTATGAGTCAGCATGCCAGAGTTGGCGTTAGAATGAGTCACAATGGATAATACTTTTATTAATAGAGCTAGTGTAGGTGGTAGTTGGTCACTTGCATATGCACACGCATGCATATAAAGAAGTGCAAACGCAATTCAGATAAATTTGATTGCCATATCATTCTCAGCATTCATAATTTTAGATGTTTTACATAATTGGATACTTCTATTAATGTTCTCTGCTGCACAGAGAAAGCACTGAGCAATGGCCAACATAACTTATTTAAACACTGCACACTGGAGGGAAACACAACATGAAGAAATGGTGTTACAAATGTCTTCCCCACAAGCAGCAGTGCTAAAAAACCAGACAAATGCATCCCTGCTTCGGTGCCTTGCTCAAAGACGCATTGAAAATTTCTTAACGCTATCTTGGGATTGGGGGGGGGGTTGGGCGGGAATGTCTTTCGCAGTGATGAATAAGGAGGAGGAGTTGTTCAAAGCAGTGTCTTAGAGAGGGCACTGGAAGGACACAAACTAGTGTATATACCTTGTAAAATAATTTGTGTAGCTCTTGTAAGACTGTGGACCCGTCATTTTTTACAATATTATAAGTACTGCATTTTCATCAAACTCATAATGAAATGAACCCAAAAGACTCACACTATCAGCTAAAGCATAACATGCTAGCTCCTATATTGCCTGGTAATCAATCACGTTGTGAACATATTCTGCACCTGCACTTTGAAATAGAAGCTTTTCAGCTTGTTATTTCAGTCTCAACCTCCAGCCGACCAAAGAAGATATTATACAATTATTTTTCAGATTATGCGCAAAGACACGGAGTCCCCCTTTAAATCTAATCAATCAGAGGGTAAGTAATCAGGTTTATGAATCAGATCAGTCATTTGATGCCTTCGGTATTTGGCATTTTTGATATGAGTCTTTGCTATGGGCGCATTTAGTATGAAACCATGAAAACATAGTGAGGCTGAACATATAGCACTGTAGTGGGTTTTGCTGCTTATGAGAGCTCCCCGAAGAACACACCAATTTATACTCACCACATACATGAGATTTCCACGTGTGGCTATCTTTTCATAAATGATAACTTGTAGGACACACACATCAGTTTTGCCCATCCTTCTATCTATTATTTGGGCATATTATCTATTATTCAGACCCTTCTCAGTTTCATCCCCCTATATCTTCCCCTTCACTTACTCAGCTATAAGCTCTCATTCCTCTCTCTCTTTCTCTGTCTCTCTCTCTCTCGCACTCTCTCCCATACACTCTGCGTTATCTGCTGTAAAGTAGATAAGCATCAGTTTTCAGCAGCAAGAGAAGAAGGATAATAACACACATGTTCATGAGAGGTGGAGGGTAGCAGCCAAAGTCAAGGTCGAATTGCGTCTGGCGCATGCATATGTGTGTGTGTGTGTGTGTGTTTGTGTGATTTACAATCCCATCTACCTGTCTTTATCTGTATCTTTATCTAAGCCTTGGCACCATTTCCACACAGGGACACAATATAAAGTGTTCGCACACTCTCACAAACACTCACGCATACACACGTGTCACACACCCACAAACACACACATAGTTGTCTGAGGATGTAGTAGATCATGAGCTGGTGAATATAGGAAGATATAGAGCAGCTAGACTGACATGAATCACAGTTGCTCTTTTCTTAGCAGCCCCCTCTCGTTCGTCTTTCTTCTCTCCATTTTTTTCTTCGTTTCTCATTATCTCTCATTTAGTCTCCTCTGCGATCCTGGTCACTCTTCTCCTTATATCTCTGACATCCACTTCTCCACCAACCTTCGTCCTTGTTCCTTTTTGTTATCTTTATTCATTTCTCCATTTCCATTGATTTATACTTTAAGGTTTCTATATTCCTTCTTTTTTGTCACTGACTAATAAGTTTGTTTACCTATCTAAAGGGTTTCCAGAAGTTATAGGCTCACGTTTTATTATTTATTACCTCGCTCACTGAGGGAGGTTATGTTTTTGGTCACGTTGGTCACATAATTCACTTAGCTCTTATTTTAGTAGATGCCATTAGGGTATATAAACTGAATAAACACTATGTTTGCCATTATCTGTTCATGTGGATCTAAAAATATATATATTTTTTTTTAGCATCAAGTCAATTAAACTTCTGGGATTTGATCTGGTCAGCTAAGGAGCAGAGGGGGGTGTTAATCACTTTTAGCTGCTTTGATGTTAATTAAATGAATAACAGGTGCACTAGAGGGGCAACAGTGAGACAACCCCCAAAACAGGAATGGTTTTACAGGTGGAGGCCTCCACATCTTTTCTGTTTTTTTCACTATATTTTTCATTTGGCTAGGGTCAGTGTCACTACTGGTAGCATGAGGCAATACCTGGACCTTCGGTGATGCCCGGGTCCAGATCTGGGAGGAGATCACCCAGGATACCATTTGTCATCTCATTAGGACGTGGGAGCATGTGGGAGCCATACAAACTATTACCATTTTGTACCATTTTGAGTTGCTGCACTGAAAGTTCAGTAAAATTTCATTGCAGCAAAACAGACTAGCCTGCTGCATCAATTTTTCACTTTGATTTTCAGGATGACTTTGAATTCAGCCCTCTGTAGGGTGTTAATTTTCATTGCCATCAAACAATTCGGCATCCTTTCATTCCTAACGCATTCCCTAAAAATAAAGAAAATTATTGTTATTTTCTCCAAATTAGAATCAATCATCTTTGGAGTGTGGAAGGACAGAAGGAGAACATGCAAGCTCTAGACAGAGAGGTCCTGGCCGACCACTGGGTTTGAACCAGGGTCCTTTTCGCTGTAGCGCGACTGGCGTGGTGTTGTTGTGGTTAACACTGCTCGATATTTATTCATTAAATCTATACGGTGAAATTCTTTAAGGTTTACATTCTTAACTTTACAAGACAAACATATTTCACTTCTGGCAGCAAGACTTCAAACTTCTAATATTTATAGAAATATAAACGTCACTCAGCTGAGAACAAACTATAGTGTTTTGTTTTTTCCTTTATACTGCTGGTTCTGCCCATTACTTCTGCCCACCAGGTTGCTTAGTGAAAATGCTCTATTTGGCTTTCTAGGAAAATCAGTGTACCAACATCACAGTAGGTGAAAACAAGTAAGGCACCATTTATCTCTCCTTTGCAGGCATTCATTGTAGAGTTGATGACCCAAATCTAAATCCCCACGGTTCAGAGGCATTGCATTGCTTTTGTGTGTCTCTGTGTGTCTCTGTGTGTTTACAAGGTAAACACAGTGTTTTTAAAACTTAGGGGGTTGGAGGTTAAGCTTTTCACTGAGGGAGAAATAGGAAAAGGTAATCACTGTGTACCTGTGTTTTACATACATGTGTCTGTACTACTGGTATTTGTGCATGCCTGGATGTTGCATGTCTCTCTCTCTGCAGGCATCAACGCCTGGCTGTTTTTAGACAAGCTGAGTGTAGAAACCTCGCTGCATTTTATTGCACTTTCTTATGCAACTGTGTGGCTTTGACCACGTATTCACACACATATAGCCACACACACACTCACAAACGCAGTATCGGAGAGCTACTTATTCTGTGATAAAGGCCGAGCCAGAGGGAACCCAGTAATTGAACTCCAGTGAGCGAAGCTTGAAAGCACCGTGCCGTATCCAGGGTAATAAGAAAAAAGTTATTATTCACCTCAAAGACACACACACACATATTCACAACAGAGCACATATAGTGGAATGTGCACGAAATGACAGACTTAAGCAGAAACAACAACATACCATACACACAACTAACTCTGAGGCCTGCAGTTACTAGGTTTAGACTCTACTACCGAGCCAAGTTTGAAGAATGATGAAGATCAGAGCATAGAGCTGTTGCATAAGCAAATAAACTTTGAAATTATTGACTTTCACACTCTCTACCTCCTGCTGTTCGACTGAATAAATCAGAGCTCTCTCTCACACACACTGTCTCTTTTTTGTCTCCATCTGTATTTAGTACATTCACAGGAAGGAATCCACAGTGTGTTCAGCTATCACTTGGGCTGCAGTGCTGCAGTGTGCACTCTCACACACACACACACACACACAGGCATATTTGCACACAAAGTAAAACAGGGTACAAGTGCTTGTATAAACTCTGAATGCATAAATGTACAGCAGGCCGGCATGGGTGTTCTTGTCTGTCATTCTAACTTTTACTGCAGAGTGTTTTCTTCCAAATCAGACAAATGTCACTGACTCTGTATTTCAAGTCATTTGGAATATAAGGACGCTTACCTAAACATCATGTCAGTAAGGTCTGCTGATTCTAATTAACACCTAAAGCCCCATTTACACCAGAACGTTTTCAGATGAAAATGGCACAGTTATGATGCGTTTCAGCCTCCCGTTTACACGAGAACCGAGTGAAAACGATACTTTTTGAAAACGGGCTCCAGAGCGGAGCGTTTCTGTTTCAGTGTAAACGGGCGAAAACGCTACTTTTTGAAAACGGGGGCGCTGGCACACGTGAAAACAAAAACGGCAAAACGACACAGTTTCCACTGAAAACGTCCTCGTGTAAATGGGGCCTAAGTCTCACCTAAATTCCATAGTGACCCATACAAAAATGTTATTTCACTTCTAGCATGTATCATTTCTTCATTTTAGAATATAGCTAAAAAGGATAAGTAAATACAAGAAGACCTCAAGAATTAAGAGTCCTTCAAAGCAGAAGAATAATTTATCCTTTTTTTTTTTCAGTCTATAGGCTCTTTGATCCTTTGAATTCATTCTCCTTAGCTGCTTTCTCATGGAACCAAGTCAACTGAACCCAAGCTCTGACATGTTACATGCTACTTGGAGCAAAATGCAATCTTCTTCCCAAGATGTAATCATCTGTAGTCCTCTTCATTCCCCATCCACCTCACACATCAATACATAACAGCCTGAACTGTGATTATCTGTAGACTTATTGACCCTCTGTGACTAAAACTGTATTGATTTATTCATCAAGATTGCTTGTGTCTTTGAGTCTGTGTTTGTGGCTGGGTGGGTGAATGTGTGGTGGGTGGGTGAGTGTGTATGTGATCTGTCCTCATTGCCGGGTTTGTATGTTGAAAAATATGTATGTATCATAATGAATCTCTTCATGAGTTTAGGCCTAATAGACACAAGATCAAACTCTGTTTTGATGATGTGTTGATGTGTACTTTACCTTATTTGTGGGCATTTTAATGGGCATCTAATCACAGTACAAATGTCAGCTTTCATGCACACATACTTTCACACACACAGAGATCAAAACATGTGATCAAGGACACACATGTCAGGACACAGATGGCATGTCTTGTGTCAATACCACCTGGAGACTGTCTAATTAATTGCTGGCATTATATACGTGTATGTGTTGGAAGGAAAATGTCATGGAGTGAAAGCACACTTTATTGGAATTCAACAGCATTACAAGGTAACAGGTTCTTAATCAATATGTAGTGGGGCACTTAACATGGAGAGAGCTGGAAGTGTGACATCAGTTGCTGTTTAAATGCCAGGAAAAGCTGCATCAGATAATAATTATTGGTAGAGATAATGATGGTTGTTGACTAATCATAAGCTTAAGAGCAAAGTTCAACTTGTTCTCTCTCCAAACGTCCTCTTTTTATGGTCATTTTTCAATGCGAAGGATAGTCAGACAGAGAATTGCCTCAGCGTCTAAAACAGGCTTGAGGAAGCTGCAGCAAAACCGAGGAAATGACGGAGAATTTCATTGTGAACAAAAGTCTGGCTTATAACATGTGCTTCATATGATGAAGTCCTTTTCTGAATCTAGCAATCTAGCCAAGTAGTTTCTGATGCTTAAATCAAATCAAACAGTGACAGAAAAGGAAACGCTATAAATGAATGTGTAAAAGCGGCAGCCCCAGATGGAACTGAAACTTGTGGCCTTTGTTTGGAAGTCATGTGATCATGCCATCTGTCATCCCACCTGCAGAGTTTTGCCGATTGTTGGTCTTCTTTATCCGGCAAAATGGTATGCTGTAGCAGTACACATTCCGCATTGGAAGGGATCCTGACCAAACATCAGTATGTAAAGAGTGAGGAGTGCATGAGCATGAAAAATGTGTTCAACCAGTCATCAGTAATTGCACTCATATACTTGTGGCTTATAGCTGAAACACTTTCATCTTGCCCATTAAGAAATATTAAGAAATGTACTCATCAGCAAGTGCCATTATTCTGTTTTCACATATTATACTTACTTGGATGGAGTGCTTGAAGAGAGCTGGATCTGAAACACACTGGGATGTTATGCTTGGAGAAAGCATAACATCCCAGTGTGTTTCAGATCCTGGTTCAAAGGACAAAACTCCCAAACTCAAGCTAAGCAACATAGTGTATGCTGCGCAGTGCAGTGAGGAGTGCTTGGACCTCTACATTGGAGAAACCAGACAGCCACTCCACGAACGCATGACATGACATACAAGAGCCACCTCGACAGGGCAAGACTCAGCTGTACTTCTGCACCTAAAGGATAAAGAATGCCAGTGTTCACATTTTGGACCCCGAAGACAGATGGTTTGAAAGAGGGGTAAAAGAGGCCATTTGTGTCCACTGTAAATGACCAGTATTGAACAGAGGTGGTGGCTACAATGTAGTCTTGAGATCCCTTCTCAGGCGTCTCAACCCCCCCTCACACCTTACTTCAGGTGACCTCAATAGGTCACATGAAAAGGTCTCACAGTGGTTTCACCCAAAACCCCTGGTGGTAATGACCCATGGCTTTTTTTCACACCTTGATTCATGTGATGACGCACATGATTAATACTGGGTCAGTGACCTCAAAAGGTGACAACCCCCACTAGGGTATAAATACCTGGGACTCTCTACCTTTTTGTTTTAGAACTGAAGAAGCTTCTTCGATAAAGAAGTCCAATTGCCTTTTTCAAGCTCTTGAGACTACTTGCATACTTCTCACTCACCTCATCTTCTTACTAGGAAACTGACGTTATACAGTATCTTATCTTTAGCCTGTACTTAATTGGTTCCTATCATATTAAGTATGTTTATATTTGATCACATCTACAATAACTAAGTTCAAATTACACACATTAGATTGGAATCAGAAATGGAATTAAGTTGTGCTCAGTTTTGGGCAAGCAATCAAATACTACCTACACGCATACATGATGCATATTCTGTATTTAGCAAAGCACATTGTAACTAAAATTAAAGAATAAATAAATAAACACTGGAATGATCACATTGTATTTTCTTCCAGTTTTGACTCAAATGAGTTATTCCACATCCAAACCTTACACCAAGCAAACACATCCTGTACCAGTTTTTCCTCTGATATGCAGAGGTGGAAAAAGTACAGACATTCTGTGCTTAAGTAGAAGTATAGATACTTGTGTTAAAAAATACTTTTTTTAAAAAAGTTCTAGTACCGATTCAACTTCTTTACATAAGTAAAAGTGAAAAGGTGCAGGCTCTGAAATGTACCCAAAGTAAGAAAGTAAAAAGTAGCTCTGCAAAGCTAACTGAACCTCATGCTATATTAATGTAATAAAACAATATTAGTACAATATTAGTACATGGGAACAAAAACTTAATTTCAATCCAGATTCTAATTCTAATAAATGTTCAGAGCTTGAACACTGTTATGTAGAACATGAGCAGAAAAAAAGACATAAATAATTTTTTTAGATGGCTGCATCGTAGATGGTGACTCTGCCTCAAAACCTAAACCTAAACAAAAAAATGAGTACAAAAAGTGGCATTCAGCAGATGCGGGAACCCTAAGATTGGTTGTAGTGGCTCAACGTGGGAAAACGAATCACTACTTGCATTCACTTCTGTTGTGAACTTCTTATTGTGTATTTTCATGCAATGTTTGAATAACATCTGAATAACATCTCCTTGTATCTAATAAGCCCCAGTGATGGATACACCAATAGGATTGCCTTTTGTGTCTTACTGTTCCTTGATTTAGGTTCAGATTGGTTTGATGTTTGAAGGCTCACCGTGATGTGAAATAAAAAGTTCCCTCAGATTTAAACCTAAAGTAACAATACTGTTTTGAAAATGTAAGGAGTAAAAAGTACAGATGTATGTGTTACTGTAGAGAGTAAACATAAAAGTTGTCAGAAAAATAAATACTCAAGTACAGATACCAGAAAATTAGACTTAGAGCATTTGTACTTCATTGCTTCCCACCTCTGCTGATACTGTATGTGATGTGTTATTTTTTTGCACTGTTAAGGCTGTCTTGAACTACAGAGGATGTATTTGCGCAGTAAAAGTCTGGTATTCACTATCAGACTCGAGATCTGAGGAGCACTTTGCCATGGATGACATCTAAATTATTAAGCAATGTTTATTTTTAAAACGCCCATTGATCTTTCCTTTTGTTATTATAATTATTTCTGCAATTGTAAAAGCCAACTTATTGTACATTGTTACAAACTGATGCTTTTCACAGTAACTTCAACAGAACTGTACTCAGCCATTTATCTCTTCTGTAAAGGAACTTTGCAAGAAAGTACGAGTGTGCTCACACAGGATTCTAAATATTTCAGCAATGATATTGTTTGGATTGGAATACTGCTCGTGAAACATTTCTAATGGTATTTACTCCCATGAGGGTTTTCTTTTGCTTGCCTTCATTAAAAATGTGAGAGGTCACGGTTAGCTACTGATTAGTAAGGTGTTCAGAGTATTGCTGAAGGACACTACAGATGGGGATATACCCACTAGCACAGGACTTTGAACGCCAGCTGTCTGAAGACGATCTTGAAAATCACTGGGCCACCCAGCTTTTTGTAGCAACAATGGGGATATCAAATCCCATTTAACACTGAAGATGTAATTTAATTTCATTCAGATTTAATTAAATATGCTTAAAATCATATTTTCCTCAATTTCAGCCTTATCCATCAACCCGGCCCTCTTGGGTGATCCCACAGGGTTTCTTTTTCTTCTTTCTTTTCTGTGACATTTCAGAGCAATTAAAAATTTGGCTTATCTCACAGTTTTTCAACTTACCACACCGCCACTGCTGTGAGTACATCAAAAGGTTGAGTGCAGCCTCGAATCATGTGAGTGTGAATACGAAGGTCTTCGAGTGAAAAGTGGAAAGGTTAAGCAATTAAGGCTAAACTGAAATCACTGGATATCATGAAAGGAGAATATGTTTCAGTGGTGTTTTGGATCGACTTCTCAGTGACTCTGTGCTTAAGGATGAAATCATCTATGTATACAATTAAAAAAAAAATCTCACAACCAGGGACAAACTAAACATGATATTATCTCTGTAGGTACATGAACAGATACTTAAATCATACAGCATCCTTATAACAAAATGACAGTGAAAAAGCATGAGGTTTTATAAGTCTATTGCTATGTGGATAAAAGATATACTGTAAAAAAAAAATAGGATGATGCCACAGAATTTGGAATTTGAAGATGTTGGAGCTGATTATCAGAAGACTACTTCTAATGGAGAGCTACCAACATATACAGTGTAAGGTAGGCCACCTTAATCTAATGAAAGAGGACACATCCCAAACCCTACTTTAATACACTTTTTCCCCATCTTATAAATTTAAGCAGCACAGTAATTACTCATCACCTCACAGCAACACCCTGGGTTTGAATCCACTGGCCAGCTGGGGCTTCTCTGAGTGGATTTGCATGTTTCACAGTGGCCCGTCCACAGTATACCCTGCCTCTGGCCTCGTGACAGCCAGCAAAATTAAGCCCCTCACCCCACCAACTGGCATAACTTTCCTAGATTGCGCCAAAGATTATAGGTTTAAAAATGTCCAAAAAATAGCTTATTCATGAGTCAAAAACAATGTGCAAAACAATCCCCTCCTTTGTCATCCTTCAGTCTCCCCTGAGATTGAAGGATGACAAAGCTGAGTCAGGAAGTAAGGTAAAAGTTGTGACAGTGCTGAGGAGTAAAGCAGTTTTAGCAAAAACCTCTGTTGCTATCCAGCAGCAAGTAGAAATATGACTTCTGTGAGGACTTCAGTGCTGTCAGCACTGAGGAAGTGTTAAAAAAGATCACCCATATGGTCAGTTTCAAAAAGCTGTGCTCAAAGCAAAATAAAATGGACTGTAAAGTCACCTTCGAAAGTACATCTAAAAGAAGTCAAGTGCATAATGTGAAAAGTACTGAGTGTGCGTGTATCTTGACATCTCTTGCTGTGTCAGGGGCCTCTGCTCTTATCCCTCTCCTCCTCCTTCGAGGGAGCAAGGGAAGGATCACTCCTTCTTCAAAGTCTCTCTTTCATCTCAACCCCATCACACCATCCTCTGGGGGAGGGGAAGCGGCACAAGCAGACAGGACTGGCTTTTTATACATCATTCTCCTCCCTCACTTCTCTTCTCGTTCGCCTTTTCCTTGCATATTTCTAGGGGATTGTTAGCCCTCTTTGGCCTCAGAACTTTATTTGATTTGCGTTTTTGTTGTTTTCTCTTCATATTATTAAGTTCATTTAGTAGACATCCCTTTCTCTCTCTGTCTCTCTCTCTGTTCTCTATCTATCTATCTATCTATCTATCTATCTATCTATCTATCTATCTATCTATCTATCTATCTATCTATCTATC
>JAVDPK010000571.1:57464-69249 GCA_034780415.1 Cichlasoma orientale
TCTATCTATCTATCTATCTATCTATCTATCTATCTATCTATCTATCTATCTATCTATCTATCTATCTATCTATAAAACCTATAAGTGTGAAAAAAAGCTACAGTGTCATCACCTATATGCTGGTTAATTTTCTGAGTGAATGATTACTGTAATAAATGTCTTTAGGACATTTTCAGCTGCATCACCTGTTTCCCCCAGTTTTTCAATCAGAAACTTGCCACGTGTTGTATTTTGTTGGAGCATCTAGACATTAGCACATTCATGAATTTGCAGCACCGATTAAATTACCAATACTTTACTCCACGAGGGAGACGCACTGTTCTAAAATGGCACACTGTACAAAGTGTGGGTGGCAGGCTGTTCTCCAGTGTCTCCTCACTTTACAATTGAGCTGTATGCTTTCAGAGCTCTCCGAACCCCCCCAACACACCTTCCTTCCTTTCCCACTTCCCTCATTCACCACCCCTGGGGACAGACTAAATTTACAGCCTTTGGTTCCCAGGAGTTTGTAAAATGCTGTTCCAACAGACTAACACAACCTCAGGGATGGTTAACACTCAACTCTGGGATTTACACTCTGCATGATCACTTTATGCCACACAGACACAGACTCACACATATACACATATGGCTGTGAGATGGTGCCAGTCTCATTGCTCTCCAAAGGGATTTGACTGGGATTAGTGTGTAAAAGCCAGTATCCACTTGATAATGGTGTATGCCTGTTTATGGTTTTAGTCTTCTCACAGTGTCTTTATTTGAGACAGTCTTCATGTGCTTTGTGTCCTTTTTTTTATTTTGGCCACCAGTCAAAGAGGGCACTTCATTATCTACAAGCTGCCTTTCATTCCATGGAAATTTCATTTAACTCTCTTTTTGACTCTCAGTATATTGATGCTGTTTTCTCTTATTTAGACTAAGTAACTGTCTTCAGTTCTCACTTAATCCATTTCTTATTTACCTCTAGATTATCATAAATTATATCCACATTAAGCCACATTTAAGCCACACTTATCCCACTAACTAATGTTAGTGGGATAAATTCAATAAGTTTCTTTGATCCAATTAATCAGCATGTTATCACTTCGCCATTTTTTTTTGTCAGTGGTGTCTGTTTAGTATTTGGGAGAGAGTTTGTTAATACTGTAAATATTTACATCTTACTAGAATGCCTTTGATAATACAAGTCATCACAGTTGCCTAGTTCTCTGGAACCTCTAGAAAAAAGAATTTCAGTCCGATTTCTCTAACAAAGAGCTACACAAGAACACTGACGCCTCTCATCTTTGCACATTATTGTCAGTAGTAGGGTTGCTAATTATTTTAGCTTATCGTGGAGATGGTTATTTAAAAAGAGAGATAAAAAAACCAGCAGATTCGCTTACTGAGGCAACGTGACCAGTGATGTGTGTATAATAGTTCAAGAGAGCAGTTGGATGTCTGATGGCCCTCTGTACACAGTTACAAGAGTATTTGTGTGAATGGTGGTTGAGGCTGCAGCTATTAAGTGTGGAGAGAAAAGGGAATGGTATCATTATTTTGTTGTGCTTAATGTTAATGCATTGCCATTTGTTCTCCACTGTGGCTGCTAACACAATATATAAAGTATGAATGACTGTGGAAATGCAGTGACTATCTGCCTATGGTCACTGTACCAATAAATGCAGCCGTTTAAATTGTATTAATGTTCTTTTTCCAAGGGAAGCAGGCAGCTTCATTTAGCAGTCCACTCCGGTGCGCATCCTCTTTCTGAGTGCCTACAAAACCTTGCTGTGTTACAGCATTAGGTGCAATCTTTGCCCAATGATTTGTTGGTTTACTTACATGCTTACACTGAGGTTATGTTTATATGGTTATTATGGTTATGTTGAAAGATCCCGTAACCCAAACATCACCAAAATAAATGAAATGGATTAGTGGCGCTGTTGAATAAAGTTAGTGAAAAGTTACCTACCTGCTTGCCATAGAGCTGGATGCAAAAGTCAATGCATGACTTGATGCATGCTCAATGATACAGGTAAGGAAATCCCAGAAAGTACAGCTTTCACCATCTGACAGTATTGTGATTGCAGCCCTTCCCCAACTTTCTGTGAATAGTATTCATGACCATTAATCAGTGGTCACGACAATTGTTAACAATCGTGACGCTGAGCTTGCGGCTCATTGTTAGGCAGTGATTCCAGTTTCTGTCGTTACGTGCCTATACTGTTTATAAGACTGGGGGAACCCGCAGTCAGCTGAGACTGAGGAAGTCACTCGGATGAGTGATGAAATGATTCTCCACTGAAAACATTGCATTCAGATGAGCAGAATCACCTTTCGGGGAAAAGTCAATACACTTTCATGAGCAACATGAAAAATAACGCCGCGTGAGTAACCCAAAGAATTTAAAATTGAAATTGCTGGTTAAAATTGCGCACGGTGTCACACACTCTATGAAAGCCCCATTCACCATTAGAGCACATTAAAAGAATTGCTGGTCTCCTCATTATCATAACAAGTTAAAGTGCACTGCCACGCGTATACTCGTTTTTGATTACTGATAGTGAATTGACAAGTAAAACCTTGCAGTAACCAAACAAATGTCTTTCCATTTTCCAAAAATAGACCATTTTGATTAATTTATTCCACTATGATCCAACACTGTCAGCATGCCTCTGCAATATGAAGAATTATTCCCTGCCTGCAATACAATACACAGCATCTCAATCTTTTATAGTGTAATTGACATCTGATATTGTCTCACATATGAAGGGTTGAGACCTAACCAAGCCAAATAACTGGATCTCATCGAACACTCTCATGGCTGTCAATGGAAAATTTAACCAGATATTGTGTTTTCTAAACAATCTGCCACTTTAGAGATTCCAGATTTCTGCAGGACGTCACTGAAAAGCAAATCTTATTCATTTCTTGGAGCATCGTGCAATGGAGATAGACTGCCTTTTATAAAACCTGCCAATTTACCCTCACACCAGCACAAGTTATTTCCATTTTCTGCTATGATGTCTTGCCAAGGCACATAGTGTCTGTCTACCTCTTTCATCGTCGGGGATTGTGCTTTCCACAGGTATGCCAAAGCCAAGGGCCGTGCTTTAAATTCATTATCAGCTGTCTTAAAGATGAGAAGCCAATCTGTCTGAGAGGTGTCTGGAAGGCTCAGTAACGTCATAACAGAATAAGCTGTAGTGAAATGCCAATACACTCCCTGGAGTGTGCTGCGTGTTTTGCGTGTGTGTGTGTGTGTGCGTGCGTGTTTACGAGTATGAAACATAGACAGCAGTATGAGTAAGAGGGCAAGCGCTTATTGTTTGACAATGCGCGTGTGTTATAAGATGGGTTTTTAATGCCAATGTTATGGCTTTTGCGATGTGGAGAAAAGCAATATTTTGTCTGCCAATAAAACTGAATAAAATAAAGTAGCTAAGCATCACATTATATCACTTGTACTTCCTATCCTATTTCTAATATACATCCCTGACTTGATCCGGCTCAATGCTTTGCCACATTGAATTTGAAATAAAACTGAATGAACATTGCAGTATGCGCTTGTTTAGTATTAATAGGTTTGCATCAACACGAAACAACACAATGTAACACATTGTAAGCATTAGTCTTTGCTGCAGTCCCAAATGGCAGCTCTCAAACAAGATGCATCTGCACAAGAAACAATTACTAACCATGTGAATAATTATGTTTCAGCCTTTGCAATTTGGACACTATGGGCCACATTTGATAGGCGGGCCAAATTAGCCTGAAGCTGCAAATCGCTAAAAATGTGCCAATCGAATTGGAAAGTTCTGTGTGAGATCTACTAATAATGTTCTAATTTATAAACAAAAGCATAGTTTATTTCAGTAATGAACAATGCAAACTACCAAAGGCACAATTTAGTGGGTCATTATCGAGCAGAGCCAATGAGGGGCTGAGTAATCCACTAACAAAAATAATACAGTGTAAGTGCAGACTTTAAGCATGTGTTCCTCTCCAGAAACAGTATGGTAATTGAGATCAATGAGACGCAGCCAAAGGAAAATCAATATGTTTTTGATAAAAGGACAAACTCTTCTCTTAAGAATTGACAGGAATTGTGTGTGTTCTTGTAAACTTAGAGAGCAGGAGAAAACAGCTGAGGTGGAGGGCATGAACCCAGAGAAGGGATTATAAACGTGATATCTATGCATAAGAGTTGATTTGCAGAAGATGAACACAAAACATGTTTTACTGTCAGATCCTAACTCATACATGTTTTAATGAAGTATGTATTGAAGTGGCATTAATCCAACACACTTCAGATCTCAGTTACATAGCTTTATGTTAATAGACCAGGTCTGATACTGTGGCCCCTCCTAAAATTAAACATTTTGTGCCTTCAACAGGCAGTGGCACCTATCTGAACTTTAGGATGCTTTGTTGTGACAGGAATAATGGGGCTAAACTACCAGGGTGAGCGTAGCACTGCCAAAAAGCATGGGCTTGAAGTGTCACACTGTTAGCATGATAAATAAGCTGCTAGCTTTATTTGCTGAGGTTTCACTAGTTTTTTGGAAGCCTGGAAAAAAGTTAAGTCTGACAGTTGGACTCTTTCTTCTTGATTGTGCACAGATGGACTGTGCTTCCTTACTTGGAGATTAGGAAGAAGAGGTGCTGTATATTTAAATCTGTGCAAGATTAGGACTTCCGAATGGGACGATCATGCCTGCTGTAACATGCGTTTGCCTCATTGTATCATTTTTATTCAGTTCGTCTCAGATTCTATCACAGTTTAGCTTATCCTTTCTACCATATTTTAACCATCCCCCAGCATGCAATCACTCATTAGTCTTTCAGGAGGGTAAAAAAAGGAGAAGAGGGTGAGAGAGAGGCAGCAGGCAAAATGACAACTGGCTGACAAAATGACATTCACAAGCGACAAAGGGAGGGAAGAAGGATTGAGACAACTAAAGAAAGACAGGCATGGTGTAATAAGAGACTGACAGAGCATGGAGAGAAAAGAAAAATCTCAAATGAAACAATGAAGGGCAGAGAGAAAGAGGGAGAGAGATAAAGAAACAGAGGCAGAGCCCTGTCACCTAAGTAGTGCTTTTATTTTGCTGTGTGAGCAGTGATACAAACAGCATTATGGCACAGTTACAACACCCTGACAACAGCCTTTCACAGCATGATAGCTGAGTGTCTTTTTCATACTGTGGGTGCATGTGTTTCAACCAATTTGTGTGTGCACACATTGTGTTCATTCTTCTAGCTCTCCCATGGCTACTCGCTGCATAGACACTACAGTGTTTCGCACAGATTTGGACTGTATTTGTGGCAACTTATAGGGTGATATAATCAGCTGTCTCTCCATATGTGTATCATCTCACAGATGAACTCTGACTCCATGGTCATGGACTGCTGCTGGTAGTCCTTGTTCTGCTCTGCAAGCTCAGTGTGCTCGGTGTAGTGGCACATGAACCAATTCATCACCTGCTGCAGGTTTTGCAGTGCGATGAGAGATTCAGTAGTGAAGTAGGAAAATGATACCTGACCATCCCGCTGGTAAGGAAACACAGAGTGGGAAAAGCCAGGGCTAGCTGGTTAGCAGGATTTAAGCTATCAACATCAGAGCAAGGGGAATGTCCGCTAGTAAATCCACTGTGTTTGATTTACTCTTGGAAAAGAAAAGGCATGCTAGATGAGTTGGCAAATATACTTGGGTAGACCTTTGCAGCAGGCCAAGGAACGTCTATATGTGGAAACCACTGTAAATGGCACCATGAACGCATACCTGCCAGTATGACTTGCTCTTTCTCCCGAGAAACTCACAGAATGTGTGTGATCCTCAAACTTTATTTTAAATAGTTGGAATTCATGGATTACAACGTTTTGTGTGTTTTTTCTGGTGACGCACAACCTGTGGGCAGCTAATCTCTGCACAGACACACTAGTTAGATGCTGAACGAATTAGATGTTGTTGTTCGGCCATTTCTGTTGTCAGCTGCCAAAAGTGTTTGTAAATAAACACGTGTGGTCGTAGCCTCAAACTAGTCCAGGCAGCCACCTGCAATCTCCTCATAGACCTTTTGTTTTCATGATGCACATTTTAATTTAAGTGGTCTCACACTAAAGACGCTTAAGCTGCCTCCAGCGATACAAGCGAGCCAGTGCAGGAATGTCACCACTGTCCTCAGAATATACTATAAAATGCTTAATGCTTATTGGCTAGATCGGTTGCTAAATCAAATGCTTGAGCACTTTTGTCAAAGGTCAGCATGTAACGAATGTTCACTCATGATCAGATATCCAGGCCACACTTCAACTTTAACATTTGTTATGAGATAATATTCAGAAAATGTGTTCTATATCTGGGTGAAGGTTACTCCACAGCTATACTTATCATGATGATGGGCCTTTAAGAAGGCCGCGACTGTGTTTATTCTGGGGTCATTTTTTATTTTTTTTTGGCCTATACCCACTTCCTACTCATGTTACAATACTTAATTTCTCCCTGTAGGGAAATTCTTTTTTCTCTCAGCATTTTCTGCACAGGAGCCAGAGGTCAGTGTGATTTCCAGAATAGCACCACTTACGCTGGCAGTCGCTGAATGTCATACCTGAGGACATTTAAGATGGTTGGATGGTTGCATACATTCACTTAGGGACTTAAAGCTGGCTGAGAGAAAATCATCATCTCATCTTTTGGTGTTTCTCATTCTCATCTTTAATATGTGAAGGAAAACACAAATATCCTCTCCTTTTGCTAATCAGGGACCGCTGTGGCAGCACATCAGCATTTCAGCTCCAAAGAACAATTCTCTGTTCTAGACTTTATATTTATCTTGTTCAAGTAATATAAAAGCCCCAGTGCACGGAGCAATTACTATAATAATGAGGAGCTGTTTACAAATGTCGGTTTCACTCTACTGTTAAGGAATTTCAAGGTTACAGTTTATATTGGAGTTGTTCTTTCTCAAAAACTCCCAAGGTTAGGAGACATTTTTTCTGGTGAATCACCCGTATTACCTTGAATGTCAATGAGCCTCTGTAGAAATGAGGTTGGAAAATCTAAGAAGCCTGCAGATTAATGTAGGTATCAATAACACACACAAACACGTGCTCAAACTGAATAACTCGAGTCAACTTGTGCACATTTTACTCACTCCTGTATCTAATGCTTTTACTAATGCAGGGTGTGAGGAAGGACGGCATGTACACTTCCTTCTCTTTCACCCTAAGTTGGAGAGGACACACTTATTTGTCCCCCCCACCCCGCTTAGCTTTTGTATACATGCACACTCTCTCTCTCTCTCTCTCTCTCTCTCTCTCTCTCTCTCTCTCTCTCTCTCACACACACACACTCAAGACTTAAAATGGAGCGAGCGAGAGTATAGAGAGACCCCGTAATGTCAGGTTTCTTTGCTGAGAAGATGAAAGAAGGAAGATCAAACAAACGGTGGTACGTGATACAGGAAATGTCACCCTCCGCCACCCCACCCAATAAACAAGCCCTGACACACACACACACACACACACAGCACAGATAGACCCCCACAGGAAGGGATTATGATGACGGAACACGTGTGGGTCAATTTCAGAGCAAATATGTGCAAGCTAATGCATGTGAGTACACATATTTGAAAGACTGTATTTACACACAGTGTAAGGGCATCCATGTTGTCTATGTAGCAGTTAATCAGCAGCGGCTCAGACTGAAAACAAAGCGCAGCATCAGCAGTCGCTGATATTTTCTGATGTATATATCTGCTTTGAGCCTGCGCTAGGAAACAAGGTCAAAACAAAATTAAAATTAGTTTTTTAATTACGCAGTCACAACATCGCACCGCAGTGAAGATGAACTACTGCAGCCTTTAGAAAAGGAGTTGGTAACTATGAGCTATTGTAATGTATATAATTGCTATGTTTTTATAGCTGAAGAAAAATGATCTTATTGCACTTTGCCACACACTGCTTTTCAGATCAGGGACGGGTGAAGTCAAAAACTGATGTAGCTGAAGACAAACTGCTCTCAAACTGCCATTTAGCTTGTTACTGTTTGAGTGATGCCCAGGAAGTTAGCACTTTGTGGCGTCTATTCCTGGCTGCTCAGGTAGGAGCATGCAATAAGAACCACTGGTTGCAGGTGGCTTTAAAAGAATACTAGATCATTAAAGTGTTTATTGCTATTGTTGAGTTTATTTAATAATTTATTTTACCACATTAATATTTTAATATGTTATATTACTTATTTCATATTCTTTTAGTGTGTGCACTGCTGAATAAAGACACAAAATGGCTTGTGTGTGCTCTGCAGATTTTATTATGGACCAATCACAGGCGTAACTCTGGGGCAGATATTTTTTTGGGCCCGAGCAAACACACCACCTCACATTGTCTTTCTCTCACTCTCATATAAGTACACACAAAATATCATATAACAATCTTTAATAATATCAATAACATTCCAGCTTTTGATCAGCACCACGGACAACAACTGCAGTCAGAGGTTGGGGAAACAGACGCATTTTAAGCCTGTGCTATAAACTCACACCATCTTCTCCAGCTAGGCTACCACAAACCCAGATTTAGCCATGTTAAAGTAACAAAGACAACCGATAGGACAGGGTCACCTTACCGAACAAACACGCTCAATATTCATTTTTAATGGTCCAGCTTCTAGATATATCATGCACACATACTACAGCATGAGTACATATTTTCAACACATAATTATTAATAATATTTCAGTCTTTTAGAAAACCACAAACTACTCACCCATCACAACTTCATCTTGGCCTTGAGAACAGAAAACTCAATGACAACTATGCTCAGGTCCAAAGTCCTAGCAGTACACTCATCCTGCTCTCTTCTCTCCTTCCTCTTTTGAGCACGTATTTATTTTTTCCTTTGGCTTGCTAAACATAATTTATAACGTCGCTGCACTGAGGAATTGCCAAAAACCAAACTGTTGCATATTTGACGTCACCAGGTTTGCACAGAAATGACAGAGAGTAAGGTCAGGAAGCACAAGTAATATATTTCCCAGCATGCCCCCCGCCATCAAAAGTTTTCAGAAAAGGCACCCATTTTTAAATTTGGGTCATAATGTACAATCATGATTAAGACATATAGGTGAACTCTTGTAATGTGGATTGGCCTGTTTGATAGTCATGTTGACTGGGCCTTCTGGACCCCGGGCACTGCCCTGACTGAAAGTTACACCTTTGGGACACATATCTGTACACTGCAAATCTTTCTGCTCACTGTAAAAAGTAACTCTGCTACCTGTAATACAGCCACACTTGTATGCATCTTGTATTGGGAACCTCCAACTGATGCTCCAACTATTATTGAGGGCCAGAAATATGCAGGGCTTTGCTCTAAATATTTGTAGTGAGGACTCAGTGAAGAGCTGCAGGACGGACCCAAAGCTTTAGTGCTACAATCACAGCTCTGAGCAATCAACCTGTGCCAATTACGTACTCATTCTCAAAATATCTCCCACTGGCATTGCAACTAAATTAATGTTCCTAGTGGCAACTGTCACAGCCATAGCAGGTGCAAAAAATCACATATGCTTTTTTTTTCAGTGTTAAATAATCATGCAATTTGTCCTAAATTTGTCAGTTGTAAACCTTTCAATTATCTGTTTAATTAATAAACAAAAATTTAAGGAGGGGGAAACTCCTACAAATACATGTGCAATAAGTCCAGATTCAAATATAGTCATGTCCCCCACCAACCCCTCCACTGACACAAATTAATAGTAATTCTGGAACTAAATCTAAACAAATTTTGTATTAAATCATATGTACATTCATGCAGATATTGTACAGTTGTAAATAGGGTCTGTGTGCATTCCTGAAGTCTGCTGTTACAACAGCTACAAAACAGCCACATTTTTTTATATAAATATAACACATGTCCTGTTTAGCAAATGTCACTCACCCATCCTGCTGTTAAAGTCTTGCCCAAAGGCTTAGTTAAGTGAATGCCACCCACCTACTTCATTTGATGAGTGAATCACATCTGCTTTGTTTCTTAAATCTAATCTGCCGTCCTACTTTGGTAAATGTCTGGGATCTGGAGATGCACCATGCAACTTCAACTGTGTCACTGCCAAATCACACGGAGGAATCCATTCTGAATAGCCTGGGCGAGGGACAGAAAGGATATTGGGGCAAAACGTTTGAGCCGCCATAATCTTCGGCACATCAGCATATGGTAAGGCCAACCATTATAGTAACACAGTGACACATCACTCAACAGAATCCCAGCACTTTCTCAAGGTCGCATGCACACAAAGCCTCAACCGCATGCTAACTGTTTAATATATCTTCTACTCTCCGTGTGTGTATATTGGATTGTGTGTGTACAAATTGGATTGGTCTGACAGGTCTTTAAAGGGTCAAGCAAACCCATTCAGCATATTCAATTTGCTTTCCCTGCTGAAAGTGAGGTGAGAGAGAGAGAGAGACGGAAACAGAGAGACATGGGCAGCTAATGCTCTTTTACCTGAAAAGGATTTAGTGTTAATAACAATTAGAGGATCAGTTCAGATATATTAAGAATTTTATTTTCTATTAAGCTACTCTGAGATCTATAGGTCTGAGGGCTTCAATCCCAATATCGAAAAGGTGAATAGAATTTTATTTGTGTCACTGTGTGCCTTAAAAATTAAAACTGACAAGTCAAGTTATTTGAAAGTTGTTTGAATTCTTACCTACAAAGAGGCCCCAGAGCAGCCATTGACAGTGTAGAGTAATGTACACAGTACTGTGAACCACATATTGCGATACACAAATAAAAATGCATTCAGCTCCACTGCATTGAATTAGAAGCAGGAAATTTAAGGAATCTGAAAACCTGAACAAATATAACCAAGTCTACATACCATTAAGAGTAACAGTGACCAGCCTGCAAGGAAGTAAAACATGGATATAAATTGTCTGAAAGCATAAGAGTGAAATGTTACAAATGTGAAACTCAACCGTACCCTTTCTCAGACTGATGCTGATCCGTGTCATTTGAAAGTAGAGTCAGCAAAGTATGACAAATGAGCGTTCAATGGCAGTGGAGTAACTGTGCTTTGAAAAGGTCGCTCCATCTCTTCTACCTCAAGTACAGAGCTGCTCTGCATGTCTCCTGCTTGTGAATTCTTTATCATCTATCATTTGAATACCAAAGCTCTTGGTGTCTTCTATAGCCCCCACATACAGACTTGCTGCGTCACTCACTTTGAATTAACATGGGCAGCTTTATGCAAAACCATGCCAAAGTTAAGATGAAAGCAGTGGAGTCGGTTAGCTCATTTGCTCAGATCGTGCAACGCTTGTGTTGACCTTTTATTCTTGGTCTGTGTTGCATTACCCTGAGTGGAACAAATAAAAAAATGAAATGAATTTAATATCAGCAATGCCCTTGCTTGCCTTAGTGTAGAGCAACAGTCTATCTGTGTTTGCCACTAGAAATATACAAATGGTTTGTGTGTTTGTCATTCTTTCACAGATTCTTTGGGTAGGTACATGTGGAGAGATAAGAGACACTGGTGTTTCTTAAATCTAATTATTTCATGGGTTTGCTCACCATCACTGGAACATACACACACATAGATGCAGGCTCACACACACACACACACATACGCAAAACCCTATTCCCTTATTACAAGAGTATAAAGTGTCAACTGCTTCTGCTCTACATGACTAATGAGTTGAAGAGCTGGGCATAGTGTAGTTATTTTGTGTGTGTGTGTGTGTGTGTGTGTGTGTGTGTGTGTGTGTGTGTGTGTGTGTGTGTGTGTGTGTGTGTG
>JAVDPK010000571.1:69349-83788 GCA_034780415.1 Cichlasoma orientale
GTGTGTGTGTGTGTGTGTGTGTGTGTGTGTGTGTGTGTGTGTGTGTGTGTGTGTGTGTGTGTGTGTGTGTGTCTGGTGCTTGCTGATGCTTTAACCATATCACTGCTGGTATAACAGCTGTAAGGGTGCAGCCTGTGCTATTTGTATGAAAGATAGTCATTGCATTTAAACTGATTGCTGGCTGTGGACCTCCCATCAGGAGTTCCTGCCCTCCCGCATCCACTCTCCCACACACACTCCAGCCACTGCATGCTGAAAAAGACTTCAGTGAGAGTGATAGCAACTTTGTGTAGACTTACATTTTTCATGCTGTGTTGACATACAGAAAATCTGTTTACACAGACACACTGAAGGGAGCAGCCTATCAATTCAGGACAAAAAGTGTATCGCCAAAACATCAGCCATTATATTTTAGTATTAAGGCATGGCTAGGGTAAATGTGGGTTATTGGTTAAGACTGGTAAGCGTTTGCTGAGTAGTAATTGTGGCTATGGTTAGGATATTTACATATAATCCAATGTGAAAGATGGAATTACTTTTGTGTGTGTGTGTGCGTGTGTGTATGTGTGTGCGTGTGTGTGCGTGTGTGTTTGTATGTGCATGCATTGTAGAAGTTCAAGAGGATTCAAATGTAAGCTTGTGTTTTGGCAAGCATCCACTTTAATAAATTGTCCTTGAACAAAACGCTAGAGCAGTTCCAGCTACTGGGTACTGCTCTGCAGCCAATATTGACTTTTGACCTTCTTTACAAGGAGTGCAACTGAAAACATAATTTGCTTATTAATTTTCCTGTGAGATTTAATGAAGAAATACATTCATCACTTTGAAAGGTATCTGTGCAGTCTTAACCAGTGAAAGAAAAATGAAAACCTTGACATTCCCTATTAGTAAAACAGGTAACCATAAAATACAATACACACAAAACAATGCACAAAGTGGTTTTATGGTATACAGGTGTTGCAGGTTTATGGATGCAAATTTTGCAAAGTAAACTTTGACAGTATCTGAGGATTTTTATTTATTAGAGCCTTTTATAACTTTTCAAGGGTATGTGCATGCAGTTTAATAATCAGAAGCACTATAAATTTATGACTATGTGCATTACAATGCATCCTGTGCTCATTAATTTGTTGGTTAATGAGCACAGGATGTATTGCAGTTGTTTGACAACAAAAACATATTCCTCTTTCCTTACATCCATGATCCTAACATGCAGAATTTAAGACCTTAGGACAAGTTACATTTTTAACAAACTATTAAAATATTATTATACAATTATACAAAATTAGATATAAATTATTAAAATTCTAGGTAACAATAAAGTGTTACCAATTGTTTTGAAATTATACAATTCTGATCAAACCACAACCATAACCATAACGGTTGCAGACTTCATAGAGAAGCAAGGAAAAAGTAGGAGAAAGAGAAATTATATCACAGAATTTTTTTTATTTTATTTTTTAGAATGGAAGACTGCAAGCCCAAACATGCAGCATTTAAAATGCTACAAAACAGAGGAAATCTTTTTGAACCCAAAGCATTCAAAATGCTTTATAGAGTATGTGAAGTGGCTGAAAATCTAATAAAGGAATGTCCATTAGCAAAGCTGTTACTGAGCTGAAAGCTTTGAAAAATACCACTGAACTCAACACTTTTCTGACTCATTCTGAGACAGTAAAATAGACCAAGGAAGAACTCACTTAAAAGGCTTGATGTATTGTTTTGCCGTATTGTTTTTTTGTTTGTTTTGTTTTTTTTGGTTGCTTGGTTTTAAATGTTTTTTAAACATTAATTAAAAGTCACAGTACATTCAAAGCACATTCAGCGTATCTCTACAAATGTTTGGTTCGATATGTTTCTTACTCTCAGCGCATCAAAATCAGATTTGTTCATTTGGGACAATATGATAATCAATGGATTCTCATTCTGCCTAGCCTGAATGTTCCACTTTACACCAGTCCCCCTGGAATAAAAACAGATTTAGCAACAGAAAAACTAAAATTGATTTAAATCTGAGTGAAACAGCCAGTTCTATCTAACAAACTGAATCTGCAGATAAACCCTAATAGTTCATAAAACTTTCTGCTCACGCTGCTGACAGTCCACCTACCCCACAGCTTCCATGTTGTCAGTGATTAGTGCAGGGTAGGTCAGTTGCCAGCTACAATGGAGGGTTACTATGGAGTCCAACAGAGAGAGACATCTGGAACTGGGTCGCCAGGGCAACATGAGAGTACAGGTCAGGACTTCTGTGGCAATGGCCCTGATCACAATCCTCAGAAGTGCATGTTTGGCCAGTGCCAAAGTGTTTTGGGGGAGTGATACCACCCCTGTCCACCTGCAGTTACTAAGTACCAGAACATAAGGTTAATCCTGAAGGCCAGCAAGTGAAAATATTGTGGTTGGTACACATCTTTTAAACCGGCAGATATCGTCCTTCACGTTTGTCTGAGCAGAAAGCAGAAACACTGAGACACTATACCTTGGAAGAGATTAACAACAAAAATGGGAAACTCACTGCAGACTTGACCTATATATTGGCTGCCCACAAATAACTCCTCCACTTTTACCAACCACACAAACTTCAGGCGCCACATTAAGACATCTGAATTTGATTCTAGGAAGCTATATCTCAAGTTCTCTTCCAGTAAGCCTTGATGCATTGATTTTCATTTTCAGCTTAAGAAACCAATATGTACATTTTCTGG
This sequence comes from Cichlasoma orientale, assembly GCA_034780415.1. Classification (NCBI taxonomy): domain Eukaryota; kingdom Metazoa; phylum Chordata; class Actinopteri; order Cichliformes; family Cichlidae; genus Cichlasoma; species Cichlasoma orientale. Next base: position 72,058 of record JAVDPK010000571.1, read on the forward strand.
AAGGCAAACCTGGAGGATAGTCAGAGCATCACCCTCGAATTCCGCTACAGCCACTGAGGAAATGTTCGATGCGAAATCCTTTAATACTGATGCTTTGCCCATTGCACTGTCGACTGGAAGCTTCCAAACTCAAATGATGCCAGGCTTAAATTCCCAAAGGTTGACACAGATGCTCTTCCTCATGTACTGCATTTAATTAGTGTTAAATTAGAAAGTGTTAGAGAAACACAAACACTGAACCTCCAAAAGTGTGCTTCTTTTTTCCCCTAAAAACATTATTTGTATGAAGACTCTATCTTGATTAAATTCTGGATTATTTCAAAAACTTGTTAATGGTTGAAATCACAAATACAGATACCCAAAGTGTAAAAAAAAAAAAAAAAAAGCCATCAGTATTTTCATCAATAACATTTTGCTTACAAAACAAAGATAGTTGTGTTAAAATTGAAGCTCATTCTCAGAAATAATGTTTTATTATTATTTTTTACTCTATTATTATTATTATTATTTTATGAGCAATAATCCCACAGAAAGCATTTTAATGTAAAAAGTTAGTATTACATATGTAACAACATACACAAGAGCCAAATCTCCCACCAACACAAATATGCTGATATAAATCTGGGGAACCTTTGTTATTGATCAAATTATTTATTATGATATTATGATTTTAATTAGTAAACAATGGGATTTTGACTGAAATGATGGCCAGCTATTTCCTGTAAATGTGAGATGCGTGCTTTACATATTTCCAACTAAGCTCAAGTCAGTTAGAGGCTGCATGAAAGGAAATAAATCTTTTAGAAGAGGTTAGAATGTTTGTGTAGGAGTTCGATGTAAAAATATATTTAAAAAATCAGAATTAGAAATAAGAAATTTGACTTTTAACTTGTCAAAGTGTTGATATATTTTTCAGCATATTTATTTAAAGGTGTTGACTTTTACTTTATGTAATTCTGAAGATGTAAATACATTTCAGCTAATGTGTTCTTTTTTTATCCTATCTTTCCGCTGTTGCTGCAACAACAGTTTCCCCACGGGAATCATCTGAGTATCATCTGATAACTCTCAGACTTATTAGAGACACTCCGTGTCTAAAGAGGCCCATATGGAATGATGAACTAGAGGGCTGTTATTTTCTTAAAAGTGGCCTTTAATGGAATACTTTGCTCTTTGTCCTGGGAACATCTATGGTAGGTCTTGATAAATGAACCACTTGTGATGTACTTGAATGTTTTAATCCAGACAGAAAAGGAGCCTCCACGGAGGACATACTTCACTCAACACAGGATGAAGGCATTTCTGCTACTTTACATTGGACACATAAGTCAAACAAGGAGGACAAGAGGAGAGAGATGGAGGACCAGGATGGGAAGCTTGAGAGGGGGGAAAAGAGACGAGTGTGAGGAGAGCAGATTAGGCAGCTTAAGGTTTTAAGACAGGAGTCTGAGGAGGTGAGGTCATCTCAGGAGTTTGGCGGGGAAAGAAGAAAAAGAAGAGCAAGAGCGCGGGCAGGGAGGAGTGTGAACGGGAATCCATTATGGCATTCAGTAAGCTTACTCTCGTCACTCCTGCCTCTTGGGCTCAATACCATGTCTCCTGACCCATGCGCACGCACGTGCGTGCCCATAGACACGCTCCCATATTGTAACTTTCCCTGAGGATTCACTAGACCAATTCTTTCTATTGATTTTGATGAAGATGCGAGCAGCTGCTGAGAGAGACTCACTTTAGACCAGGTACACCTAAGCTTTAACACAGACAGACATGCCCAGCCATGCTCTGTGTGAGCGTGTATGTGTCAAGAAAACAGACAAGGCAACAAGAGAAAAAAGGCTATCAGTGGCTTCTGTCATGCATGCGCATGTCAGTACGTTTGAGTGTTTGTGTGTTTTTGGTTTGCTTTGGTTTAGGGTTGTTTTTTTTCTCATTACAGCAACAATTGTATTAAAGTAGAAGTGGGACCTAAAAGTGTTTCTGTGTTAAGTGAAGTCAGTGCCATTTAAACAGGCAAATGTGACATTTGATACAAGGGAAAAGGGGGCACAAATAGGCAAACACACAGACATTTGCAGGCTTCACTTATACAAACAGATATAAGACAGGGAGTATTTGCAAATTTACAAATGTGACATCTGAGATGAGAGCGAGGAGCAAATGGAAATAGTTATAAACAACAACTGAAATATCCTTAACAAGTGCAGCATAAAAATAACTTCCACACAATCCAGCTATTGAATAGATTAGCTTCTATTCCGGGATATTAAAAAAAATAAAGAAAGAAACCAAAAGCATTACTTTAAGCAATTGAGGAGTGCAGCACATTCATCCATCACTTTCTGCAGCTGTGATGTGCTTAGACATCTGAGGTTTCTACCTAATGGTCTGGTAAATAATGCACATGTGTGTGTTCATTGGTTTCTACAACATATACCAGATTCTGCAAGCTAAAGTTGAACTCTTTCATGTGTAAAATTAAGCATTTCCAGGGAGGACAAGCATTCAGATTGCGCAACGTTACATTAAATATAATACAGCTGTATTCAACAAATATATTAAAAAAAAATTCAAGCAAGGATAAACTGAAGACTGTGAGAGCTCATTCATCAACTTGGTTTCACTTAGGGTCATCTGCATTAAAACAACGCCACGGAACTTGCGGTCTTGACAACAACTATAATGTACTTTGTTTCAAAATATTTTCTCATTTCAAGCCGCTCGAGACAGAAGATAAAATCTGCACTGATTTACTGGCTCTCGGTCTTTCCTCCTCAGGGCCAAGCTGAGTCACCAAGCGCTAACCCTGAAATCTCAACAAATTTGCAGCTTGACAAAACACAGAAGCTTACCTTCTCTCTAAGGGCAAGGCTGCCTCTTTATGCTACATATGCCAAAATGATACAGTGCAGAAATGGATTCATGTCTGCTTAAATGCATTTATCCCCATGCAAAAACACATACACTCTCCCCTGACCTTTTCTCTAGGCTTTTCTCCAAGCATTTCTTTGAAATAAACACGGTCAGTCGCAACGACTACAAACAGCTGCAAACAGAAAAAGAACGGTGACCATGAACCTACTCACGTAGCTGGAATATTAGCCGTATTTTGTCACGTGCGCACATTTGATTTTGGCACAGGAAACATTTCGTTACTCACACACATACACGTGAGTGCAATATGGTTGAACAGTGAGCTCGAGTATTACAATGAGTTACATCAGACAGGTGAGCCGAGCCAGCGAGCCAGCTGGCCTGAAAACAAGCTCCGACTTCATACTGTGAGAAGGTATAAAACAATAAACAGAATTTTACATGTCATTTCAGTCCAGAAAATTAGTGTTTTTTCTGCAGCTGTATTCAGTTAAATTTTGAGAATGTCCATATAGCTTTTTATAGGCATTACTGGCATACTGAACTTTCTGTGATTCAGGTGGACAACAGCTCAAGATGGTGGATGATAGAAAAAGCTATATCTTAAAATAGTTCACAGTTTTTACCACATAAAGTTCTAAAGTTCTACTGTTCATCAGCAAAGCTCCATAATGATGCCTGCTTTTGTTGCTCTTCTTTGTTTGTTTTTCACTTTCTGCAGCAACCCATCCCTCCCACCACACCCCACCCGTCCAACCACACCCCCACCCCCATTAGTATGTCATGTTTCAGCTAGCCACCTTGAAACAAGTGAGAAAGTATAAGTTGACAAGTGAGACATCGCGCATTGATCTTGGCAGTCAATGACTGTCACCCATCACCTCTAGGACAACATATCATATGTTCTCACTTTAGTCTCAAAGGGGCCAGTGGGCCTCTAAAAAGCCAGGTATCAATAAAGTTATAAGGCAGCCTCTGGGTGAATGAGTCTAGTGTTTATTAATTAGATGGCCCCTTAATGAGTCACTGACATGCGTGACAGACTAAGTGTCAGCGAGGAAATCACCAGTCACAGTGCAGGTTTTCGAGCACTTAGTCTCATTTTCCCCCCACGAGACATGAGTTAGAAAGATACAAGCAGTGATAAAAAATAATAATAATAATAACTTTTGCACATAGGCTAATGACAGAAATAATTTCTTACTCCATCACTCTTCCCGTCAACACACACACACAAAGAGAAAGCAAAACTGCTGGTTTGAGACTGATGACAATGAACATCTGCATTTCCCTGCCTATATTTCCTTCTCAACTCTTACAGTGCGGAACAAAATGTGTGTGTGTGTGTGTGTGCGTGTGTGTGTGTGTGTGTGTACTGTATTTGCTCACTTGGCTAATTAGATGTGAAAGCAAACCAGTAAATTCATGCAGTCTCTGTGTACGGTGTGTGTAGAAACTTCAATGTATGTGTGTAAATATATAGTCCCTGTAATGACTGTACATACAGTATATATCTTTTTGTGTAATGTGTGTGTCTGTAGTCCCAGTTTAACTAGCTGTGGTGTTTTATTTCATTTGAAGCTGTTTATGCTGCCTGTTTAAAGTTTGATGAGACCTCTAAATGAGCACAGTTAGGAATTCTGAGAGAGACGCAATGCGGAAAATACATCAAGTCTCTGTGTGTGTGCCTACCATACTCTCAAATTTTCTTCCTGCCAAAACACACTGTACATAGTTTTTTTTTTATTAGTAAGCAGCTGAGTGCACATGTGGCACATGTATTTGGGAATGAGCCATCATTATATTTTGTGATCTGTGTGCATACATGTGTTTCTTGTACTGTATGAAACCAGCCAAATAGTGTGTTTGTGCATGTCTGCATATGATGATGGCGGAAATGAGAGTGTGTGAGATTGGCATGTAATTATCAGTGTGTCAGCTCGGTGATACTCTACTGGGTCATTCATCCTCTCACTGTCATCACTCTACACACTCTTGGACTACGCTATCCTGAGACGTTTTGTGTGTGTGTGTGTGAGAGAGAGAGAGAGAGAGAGAGACATGCATCAACTCTATATCTGCAGTGGGACAGAAGAACTCCACCCCCCAAAACATTTTGGGGTGATGTGTGGTGGTTCTTCCACCAAGCTGGGTTCAGAAAATTGTTGTAGCTGCTCTTATCTTGCTTTAGAATTTGACAACATCCAATAAGTCACATTGCATAGAACGAGAAATTATGTATAAATCAAAATCAAATGTATGGTACCAAGCTTAAAAATATATTTTTTGTCTTAAAAAGGCCATCACACATCACACTCAAGTATAAAGGTAAACAAACACAATCTTCCTCCACTGTTTAACAATGGACAGATTAAAACATACAATTTTCTGCTGCCTCCCTTTTATTGTTTTATACACAGATCAGGCATAATATTGTGACCACTGACAGGTGAACAGAATAACACTGATTATCTCTTCATTATGGCACCTGTTAGTGTGTGGGATGTATTAGGGAGCAAGTGAACATTTTGTCCTCAAAGCTGATGTGTTAGAAGCAGGAAAATAGGCAAGTGTAAGGACTTGAGCAAATTTGACAAGAGCCAAATTGTGATGGGTAGACAACTGGGTCAGAGCATTTCCTAAACTGCAGTTTATGGTGTGTCCCCAGTCTACAGTGGTCAGTATCTAATCTATCAAAACTGATCCAAGGAAGGAACAGGGGTGAACCAGCAACAGGGTCATGGGTGGCCAAGGCTCATTGATGCATATGGTGAGTGAAGGCTAACCCTTGTGGTCCGATCCAACAGACAAGCTGCTGTAGCTCAAATTGCCAAAAAAAAAAAATTAAAGCTGGTTGTGATAGAAAGGTGTCAGAATCCACAGTGCATAGCAGATGGGGCTGCATAGCCGCAGACCACTCAGGGTGTCCATACTGACCCCTGTCAACAATTTGAGGTGTTAACTTGGCCTCCAAATTCCCCAGATCTCAATCCAATCGAGCAACCATGGGATGTGCTGGACAAACAAGTCCGATCCATGGAGGCCCCACCTCACAGCTTACAGGATTTAAAGGATCTGCTGCTGACGTCTTGGTGCCAGATACCAGAGCACACCTCCAGGACTCTAGTGGAGCCCATGTCTCATGGGTCAGGGCTGTTTTGGGAGTAAAAAGGGGACCAACAGAATATTAGGCAGGTGTTCACAATGTTATGTGTGATCTGTGTATACGCTGATAACCTCCTGCACGCTTCCTAGACATCTTCACATTTCTGCACTCCCTCCTGGCTGATGAATTGTAAAATAGTACAACTTCTATAGTTATCATCTAAATATTTAGCATTACTTAATGCTACTGTAGCAGTGTTTCCACACAATGTGCATAACTGATCTCAGAGCAGTGAAAGCATAGCTAGTGACATCTTGTCTAGCATGCTAGTCTCCCATCAGTTTCATGTCAAAGGCCAGAAGTGTATCCACAGCGTGCATGCGCAGACAAAAAACGCTGCTGGAGTCTCAGCTTGACAAGCTCAAGCTTTTACTGATGGGACACGTATCATAACACTGGTCCAGTACAGATTTCAGTGGCTTGTTGTCAAGCAGAGTTAAGCCTTTTTCCAGAGACAATAGCCAACTGCAGCCACAAGATGGCAGTAATTTACAAGCTGGATCGAGATCGTGACATAATTTAGGATATAAAGATGTGGGTAAAATCAAATAGAAAAATCTGCATAAATTCTAAAACTGAAGTTGATGAAATGGGAAGTAACCCAAAGGTCTCGACCTTTTAGACAAATGGCTGCCCGAATGAATGTCACCTTTAATTATTATTTCCAAGCAAAGTTTCCAATTCCAAAAGCTCCAGTTAATATTGAACTGGAGCTAATATTGAACATTCTTAAAATGTTCATCATTACAAATATAATGAGCTTAAATAACATGGAGTCAAATCCCTTGGTAATAAATATTACTGTAGGTACTGTATGTGGTTTCATTGGTATACTTCAACCTCTAAATAATAGCGACTGATAAATAATTTAGGTGCATTGTCAGAGGATACGCAACTCTAGCTGAGTAGACATACTTACATATTACCTGTGACACTTTGTAAAGCTGACAATGTCTCTCTATGTTTTTATCCTGTGTGCGCTGCTGCTTTGCATTGAATATCATTTGATAAAATAACTGTTTAATTTCTGGAGGCCTTGCAAACGAAAACCGCATTCAGCCTTACTGAATACTGTTCATGTAACATCAAAGTAAGATTCAGTAAGCTTCTAATATTTGTGTTATGAAAACAACCAAGAGCTGTTTTACCACATGATAAAACCCAAAATATTTACTCCTTAGATATAAAGGAAAGCCACCAAAAACGGTGACAGTCTTTCTCATAACAAAACCTGTGCTGTTTTTCATGCATTTCAGCCATAAGCATTGCTCAGCATATCAAGCATCTCTAATTGTCAATATCATGACTGCAAGAACATTATAGAACTACATTAATAATTGAAGTGTATTGGCAAGCATTGCATAGAATCAGCTCTTCTGTTGCTGATGCATGTGCAATATAGTAGCATATAGCAGACAATTAGGTGATCAGCAAGTATAGTGAAGAAGACAATATTGTCTGTATTTCTACACACTCTAATCAATGCTGTGTTTTTTGTTACAGACATTTTATTTGTGCAATGAATAGCTTACAATTGTTAATAAAATGTGTAATTATGCTGTAATTCTAACTTGCACAGAAGGACTAGAGTAATACAAATCTTGCACTGCTTCATAATACTGCCTTGACTGTTGCAGTCATCGTGATGTATGTTTTATGTACCAAACAATCAGCCAGCTTGCGTGCTATCAGGCTTTGTGAACCGTGAAGAAGAAGTAATTACATAAAACTAAACGGAGTCAAATCTTCATTGTTAACTTCGAAGAATCCCCGTGGTCACACTGAAAAGATGAATGTATTTACTGAGCATCAAACAAGTGTTTTTAGATCTGTGGGAACCCCATCAGGCATCATGAAAAATAAATACCAGGCAATGAGGCAGAAATGGAACAAACCGCTTTTCCATGTTGATATCAGACATTACAGCAGCAGAGAAAGCTGCTTTTTGTCTCTTTAAGTTAATGTGTTGTCACGCTTTGTAAGCAAGTAAAACTACCTGAGATATTAAAAAAAAAAAAAGGTTTATTGCGAACTAAAGTAGCAATAAAAATATGGCAGCTTAGCTGAATATCTTAATTTGCATGTATGAAAATAACTTTATGGAAGAAAAAAAATGCAAATCTAGTTGCTGAAGACAATTAGGCAAAAAAAAAAGAGAAAGGCAATCACTTTTCATTCTTATACGTCATCATTTTTAAAGTTGGTGTATTAACTGGTGTTTGAAATGTCTATTAGTCACACAAAGCAAGATTGTTATCATGCTCAGTGAATAGTAAAGCACAGCTCAGCAGAAATGCAGCAAAGGAAAGAGTCACTTATTTAATTTTATGGTCCTACTATCTGATTAACCTTTGGAGTTTATTACGTATATGCTTCAAATATGGCTATAATCATAACTGAAAATGAGTATTAAATATAGGTACCTAGTGGTGTGATGTGCAGACATCGTCTGACAACTTTTCAAAATATGGTCACAAACATTACATGAAGACAAGTGGGATGATAAATAGATGATTTTGGTCAAAGTTGACTAGTCAGAGTTGGCTCGGCAGTTGATGTGGCTGATATATACCCTGCTCAAAAAATAAAAAAAAAAACACTTTAAAAACACATCAGATCTCAATGGGGATAAAAATCATGCTGGTTCTGTATGTCCTGGGGAATGTGTTAGGAATGAACAGATACCACATCGTTTGATGGGAATTAAAATTATCAACCTAGAGATGGCTGAATTCAAAGACACCCTGAAATTCAAAGTGAAAAAATTATAAAAAATTATGCAGCAAGGTAGTCCAGTTTGCCAAAATCTAAGTGCAGTAACTCAGTAGTATCTAGTAGTTTGTATGTCCCCCGTGTGCTTGTATGCGTGCCTGCCAACATCGGAGCATGCTCCTAATGAGACAACGGCTGGTGTCCTGGGAGATCTCCTCCCAGATCTTTACCATGGCATCACTGAGTTCCTGGACAGTCTGAGATACAACCTGGCAGCATTGGATGGACCAAAACATAATGTCCCAGAGGTGTTCTATTGGATTTAGGTCAGACGAGCATGGGGGCCAGTATCAATTTCTTCATCCTCCAGGAACTGCCTGCATACACTCACCACATGAGATGGGCATTTTCATGGACCAGGAGGAACCCAGGACACATTGCGCCAGCGTAGGGTCTGACAATGTGTCCAAGGAGATTTCATCCTGATACCTAATGGCAGTCAGGGTGCTGTTGCCTAGCCTGTAGAGGTCTGTGCACCCCTCCATGGATCTGCCTCCCCAAACCATCACTGACCCACCACCAAACCAGCCATGCTGAACGATATTACAGGCAGCATAACATTCTCCACGGCTTCTCCAGACCAGACCCTTTCACGTTTGTCACATGATCCGGGTGATCCTGCTGCCATGTGTGAAAAGCACTGGGCACTAGTGGTAGACCTGCCAATTCTGGTATTCTATGGCAAATGCCAATTGGGCTGCACAGTGCTGGGCAGTGAGCCAGGGCCCACTAATTGTTTGGTCAGAGACATTCACACCAGTGGCCTGCTGGACGTCATTTTGTAGGGCTCTGGCAATGTGCCTCCTTGCACAAAGGAGCAGATACAGGTCCTGCTGATGGGTTAAGGGCCTTCTATGATTTTGTCCAGGTCTCCTAGAATAACTGCCTGTCTCTTGGAATCTCCATGTTGGAATTGGACTACCTGTGTGACCTCTGTAGGGTCCTGGCATCGCCTCATGCTAACAGTAGTGGCACTGATCCTAGCCAAATGCAAAACTAGTGAAAAAACAGCCAGAAAAGATGAGAGAAAAATGTTAGTGGCCTCCACCTGTAAAACCATTTCTGTTTTGGGTTTGTCTCATTGTTGCTCGTCTAGTGCACCTGTTGTTCATTTCAATACCACAAAAGCAGTTGCAACAACACATCAGTAAAACGAACCTGTCTGACAATGGCCTTACAACAAAACAAACAAAACCTGCAAAACAGAACACTGTGAATCTGAAGACAATGTGTTGTTTTTAGACTTCATGGACCAGTAATATATTTTTGCATTTATTTCAGAGGACCTTTTGGGGAACCAACAATTTTATTCCTCGTATTTTTAGTTCTTTTAGCTGATAATATCTACCTTTTGGTGATAATTTTCCAGATGCTTCAGTCCTTGAGCATACACTTATTAAATAAGATCAGTGTGTGTTTGCATACCTGCATTATTGCTGCCTTTTTACTTAAATGACTTACAAAGCACTTTACAATGTTTGCCTTTCCTTCAGTGATTCACACAAACCCTCACAAATGCAAGGTACTTGCCTGCCATTGGGGGCAACTTAAGATTCTGTGTCTTGCCCGAGGACACTTAAGCACATGAACACGAGGAGCCAGGGATTTTGAATTTAAGGATAAACCGAGCTGCCCTAGCTTTTCATCATAATGGAGGAAAATATGAAAAAAAGATGACATGACAGCATCGCGCAGTTGCTGCACATTTGTCAGCTGCATATCCGTGACTCAAATCTCCCGTTCCACCACATTCCAAAGGTGCTCTATTGGATTGAGATCTGGTGAGTGTGGAGGCCATTTGAGTGCAGTGAACTCACTGGAATGCTCAAGAAACTAGTTTGGGATGACATGAGCTTTGTGACATGGCATGTTATCCTGATGGAAGAAGCCATCAGAACACTGTGGTCATAAAGGAATCATTGTCCTCTCACCTCTGGCATCAACAAGGCATTTTCACACAGAGGACTGCCGCTCACTGGATATTTGCTCTTTTCAGACCATTCTCTGTAAACACTAGGGATGGCTGGGTAGGAAAGTCCCAGAAGATCAGTACTTTCAGACCAGCTTCTCTAGTATGCCACATTCAGAGTAACTTAAAAAACTTAAATCTAGATCTATTTATAATAATATAAAGAAAGAAATATGAATAAAGAAACAGAGTGATATCAACCAAGAGGGTAAAGGTATGAAAAATCACATGAGAAATATTACATTCCTGTTCAAAGCTTGTCTATTAGGGTAAATATTGTCTATTTCACCAGGAAAATGTCTGTGTCATTACGATGGTGACGATAGTGAGACATTTACTAAATGTGCCCCTGTAAGGTAAGTCAATGTGGCTAAGAGTTCAAGCTTAGCTAACATTTTTAAAGTAACCCAGTGCAGTACTGCAACCAATACACGAAAAGACACCAGTACAAGTTTATACAGAGCAGCTACTTCAGAAGTAAATGATGCTTTTTTTTTTGCAGAATATTTTTAACATAGAATAAAGCACACCGATTCTCTTCCCACAGAGCCATTAACAAGAACACTCTTGGAAGGAAGATGTTAGCTTAGTGGTGTATATACTAATTAGGCCCGAGCCTCCCGTAGGGGTAGGCGAGGAGCCTATTGTATTCGCTAGCAAGCGAAAAACGAAAAAGGGTCAAAGTCGAGCGCGAAGCGCTCGACTTTGACAACGGACCTCACGACAACGTTGGTCGGGTCGAGACGTTTCCGAAAACGTATATATGAAGGTGACTGGAAAAGGGCATAATTGAAATCGTTGGCGTTCTCCATTATTATTCTTATTCTTTCATCCGCAACGATCGCTAATTTGAACCCCTGAACATACATGAAAACTCACCAATTTTTGCATGCAAGCCAGGTCTGGTGAAAAATTTTGTTTTTTTTTGGCGCCATTAAAAAACTCAAAAAAAT
>JAVDPK010000571.1:133525-148523 GCA_034780415.1 Cichlasoma orientale
ATGTATGTATATGTATATGTATATATATATATATGTATATGTATATGTATGTATATGTGTATATATATATATATATATATATATATATATATATCTATCTGTGTGTCTATATATCTATATGTGTGTGTATATCTGTATATATATATATATGTATATGTGTGTGTATATATGTATATGTGTGTGTATATATGTATATATATATGTGTGTGTATATATATATATGTGTGTATATATATGTATATATGTATGTATGTATGTATAAGCTGTTCAGTATTTTGTGGGGAAATGTGGCTGCTTTAAACCAAATTTTTAAGATCTCGTTAAGTGAATAATAATTCTAAAATTCTAAGAAATTTATTATTTTTAACGTTATTCATGCAGGGGCTGTGAGTGCATCAGTGCTTATTTCCAGCAATGCCTTGCTTCACTTTCACAGAAGTGCACAGGGGAGTTGCCTGTTATAGTCACAGTCTGCTGTTAGGCACTGACCGGCTCAAGGACACCTCTACATTATCTAATGAGTGGCAGAAAAAGCATTTCTCAATTACTTACCCAGCTTAAATTTATCCAGCTATTATTAGTTTGCTTCTCTGACATTGAACTGGCTCTCTTTAAAACTTTGGAGTTAAAGTATTTTGTCTGCCAACATTTAACTTTGGACCATCCTTTATAAAGCACCAAATAGCAGAGAGGAGGTTGCCACACTTACTTACATAAACACACAGGCACACACATAGAGAGAGAGAGTGAGAGACAGCCATACTTTCGATGAGCCACAGGAGAGATATTGAGGGGTTATAATGTGAGAAATGTATTTTCCCAGTTGCCTGCCAGAGGCCATAGCAGGAGAGGTGGAGGAGGCGGAGGAAGATCTTATTTAGCTAGAAATGGACAAAATGGTGAAGCAGCACTTTGTATTCCTCTCACCAATTTCTGCTCTCCCTCACTGCCCTTTCCTCTGGCTCTGACCAATGTATGATTTAACTCAAAACTGTAGTGAGGGATAACATGATCTAAATGTTAAGGGTAAGGCTGTCGGTAAACAATTAAATATTGCTTTGTTAAATAAGTAAACATAGGTTTGCATATTTATTTGTTTGTTCTTGTCTCTATTTACTTAATTTTGTTCAGGGCCAATACTGTGGCACTAGATTGTGGCTTTATTCACTTGAAGTGTGCATTAAATCCATTTTTGAGATTTCATCACGTCTGCATACAGAGACACTCTTAACTCTTTTTTTTTTTTATAAGCTAATTGCCTGAATATTCTGTTTAATGGAGGAGACATATTCTTTAAAGGTACATTGTGTAAAATATCGCTGCTAGATGTTAGAAGATTGCAGTCACCTGAATTCTGTTTTCTTACCCCTACCAATTCAGGTGCATAATCCTAGATGCGGTGGGTGCTGTAGAACAAACAACTCTGGCTGCCCTTCATCTGTAATGAGTATAGGCTGTCAGTCTGCTGTTTACTTCAGTTGGTGTCCATGTGTGTTTGCTATACGGAAGGCTTAAAACTTTGCGAAAGTAGTCCAATACGAGTTGATGAGTCGGTGAAGCTCATTTCTGTCCGATGACAGCGATACCGAGGTGAGCTGTTGAGGATATCCTGAACTCTTCTGTCGCTAAGCACTGCTGTTTTTGCTGCTGTTAGCTGGTGTTGGCGAAACTTTCTTTGAAGTGAATCTGACATTGGTAGACTCAGACACTTGGCAAATAAACTCTCATGCAATGTGAAAATGGAAGCAAACTGTTTATCTGAGGGAAAGTGTTTTTGCTTTTGTTTTTTTTTAGGACACTCAAGCCTAAATTTAGCTGTAATACTGTTAGCTTGTAACCAGCTGTTGTTGATTGGTTGCCGCGTTGTCAGCTGTCTGGAGACGGGAGGGTTGCAATCTAATCTGTTGACAATAAGTAATTGTGACTAAATAAGCATGTTTTCGTGTGTTAGAGCTAGAGGTGTAACGGTTCATTGCGGTTAACCAATAACCACTATACAGAACAGATCACACTGTTATTGTACCAAAAAAAAAAAAAAGGATCTAAATAAACTCGAGTTCTGTCTGTTTTAACCCTCTGTACCCCATATCAGCTGCTGCTGGCTGCCTTGCCTTTCCCCATAACGGCCGTGGTTGGCCGGCATATTTCTACTACCATTTGTGTATAAAAACGTTTTTGTAAACCAGTTATTTTGACATATTTTAATAATAAACACTTGGCAATAAATCAGAAATAAAAATTGGATATGTGTTAAATAAATATTACAATATTTGGCGTTTTTGCTCCCAAGTCCCCTCAAATGCTCTGGCTGGCATTTATCTTCCCTGTTTACCTCATGAAGTGTCCACATCTATTTGCTCTGGAGGAGGCTGCAAAACTTTGTGAAAAGAGTCCGAAATGGCACGTTCAGATGGGTTTGCTATAGTTGACAGTAGTGAAAAGTGCAATGCAAACTGTAAATGGAGATCTTCAGAATAAAAGTTGCCTTTTGAAATGCTAATTTTAGCAGTAAGGCACTGCTTTTACTTTGAAGGAGAAATGTTTCAGTTTCACTAGAAGACGTCAGAGAACTCAGTTGTTTCTACGCAAACTATAGGCAACGGTGGTAATCTGCTGGCAATCCAAAGGAGGTTTTTGGTGCAATATCCTCTTTGTGACTGATTTGACCTAACAGCTAGCAACCTCCAACAGCCCCTTGCCAACTGGTTGGGGAATACACATTTTACCCTAGCAACCAGAGGTTGCCCAGCGTCAGCCAGTGTGACTGAGGGCTTAGGAGATTCTTGAAAGTTACACTATATTGCCAAAAGTATTTCATCATCTGCATTCACACGCATATGGGCTTGAGTGACATCCTATTGTTAATGCATATGTCGGCCCACCCTTTGCAGCTATAACATCTTTAATTCTTCTGTGAGGGCTTTCCACAAGGTTTATGAGTGCGTTTATCGGAATTTGTGACTATTCTTCCAGAACTGCATTTCTGAGGTCAAACACTGATGTTGGATGAGAAGGCCTGACTTGCAGTCTCTGGTCTAACTCATCCCACAGGTGATCTGTTGGGTTGAGGCAAGGCCTCGGTGCAGGGCAGTCAAGTTCTTCCACACCAGGCTATCTTATTCATGTCTTTGTGGTCCTTGCTTTGTGTACTGGTGCGCAGTCATCTTGGAACAGGAACGGGCCATCATTAAACTGTTCCCACAAAGTTGGGAGCATGAAATTGTCAAAAATGTCGTGGTATGCTGAAGTAATAACAGGGGGCAGGTGGAGTGCGGTATCATTTAAAAACAGAAATAACAGCACATATTGTCAGATAAATCTCTCTAGAGCATATGTCAATAGTGTTGCACTGGGTTTGACACATGAAAAGTGCCACAAATATTTGAGTAAGAAGTGGAGAAAAAAAAAACAGTTAGAAAGAGAAGTTCAATGACTGGCTTATCTCTTACCTCCACACAGCTGGCCAGTCTCCATGCGAAGTGGGTGTAAATGATGGATCATCCTTTTCTGAACGTTACAAATAATTGCAACATAGACAATATCTGTCCAGAAAGGTATGGGGAGAGGCATTTTTTGAAGCCTTCCTATGGGTACACAGTAAATCTGATAAATGTATCTAGACTGATAATAAGAAAGAAATTAAATAAAGAAAGAAATAATAAGTTAGGGCAGCAGTGCTGGACCCCTGCTTTTTTCCTTTTTTTTTTTTTAAAATTCCTACTTTTTGCCACTAAGGCAGAGGAAGAAATAGTCATGGAGAGAGAGAGAATATTTATATCCCTTCAGTAAGTCCTCATTCATCACACCAGCTCTGCTAGATATTAGAGCTTGTGTTGTGTTTCTGTCTCAAGGCTGACCACAGCACAAAGAAAGAACCAGTGTAAGCACTTCCTATACCTAGGTATGTGGAGTCAGGGGAGGTAAGGAGAAAAAAGTTCAGGGCGGCAGGCAAGGAGAAATTATATATCAAGAGAATTATATATCTACAGAGAGATAGAGATTGCAAAGTAGTGGGCTTGCTATCACACCCAGGGACCAGTCTAATAAGTGGATCAGAATAATAAGAGACTGCTACCTCTGCACACAGAGGCCCAATAAACTACTGGGTAGGCCCTTCAGGGCATAACCCAAGCCACTTGCACAGTTTAGACTGGGGCTTATGAAGCTGTGTAAGCAGTATTGACTCTTGGTTTTCTGTCTGACTTGTTCAAGAGAGAATAAATGATAGTTTACAGGTTACAAATTTTGCTCATGGATTTATAGTACCAACGGATACTGTATGAGAAAATGCAGTTGTTTTTTTTTTTTTTTATCTCATCATATTTTGATGTTTAATGCACTGTGCTGATTTCCAAAGGAAGAAAAAATACACAATAAAAGGGTGAAAAAAGCATTATAAACATAAAAGGGAAAATGGAAAAAATATAAAGAATACTTCCATATCCCAATAAATGGTGATGGCAGCCTCTGACTCATCTCAGTGTATGTTTACGAAGCTCAGGTGGAACTTTTACCCCTTCTCATCTTTCCAAGGGCTTCTTATGCAATTGTGCTATCTCTTAAATTTGTCTATTAATTTTCAAAAACTTGGAAGTTGGCAATGCACTAAAATATTTGGAAATTTACTCTTACATCAAACACTCGGAGTCTAGTCCTTAGGGTTTTATTTTTGAAAAGGCTGCAGTAGCTTTTGACATCATTAATTAGTCTCTGATTAACCCAGTTTAGCTGGAAACAACATATTTATTTGGCACATTGCTGGATTAATTAGAGAAAAACAAACTAAAGCCTGTCCAAGAAGAGCTTAAGCAATTTCTGTTTAAAACAACATTACATATCTAGGAATTGTGATTGCTAAGAAGTGCAGCTCTGTGCTTGAGTCTAATTTTAGTCTTTTAAGTGAAAATGAAATTAATGAATTAAAGAATATAGAATTCTGGAAGACACAACCAGTTTTATTACTGGGAAGAATATACGCTATAAGATGATGCTTCTATCAAAGTTGCTTTATTCCTGTCAGAACGCCCCCATCCGTCTCACTAAAAACTATTTTATAAGACTGGGTGACTCAGTGATTCTCCATTTTATATGGAATTATAAACCCCTTAGAATTAGGAAGGACCATCTCTGCAAGAGCATGAGGGAAGGCTGGCATTACCTAATTTCATTTTGTATTTATTACAGGCCTGCTGTCTTTCTCTGTTTTTCATTGGATAGATGACACTGTGAAACTTCCTGGATTATAAGAGATGAAGCATGCATTGTCTGCCTTAGCCATCATGTCCCTTACTTGGCCACATAAATCTTGTTATAGGCACAAATCTGTGGTCCATACAACCACATGATCCAAAATGCGATCCATAATACATTTCAAATGATTCAGATGGCAAAATATGGAATACAAATGAAAATTGGACCACTATTTCTTCATTTATTTATTTATTTATTTTCACATTGAATATAAATTGGTCTTTTCCTCTGCTTCTTCCTCCCCTTTACAGATATGCATACTCACAGCACTCATTTTCAGTTGGTCCTCTCTGCTGCTTCTTGTGAAAATAAATGCATTTGTATGTTTTACAGGTCAAGAGAGATGAGTATTGTATCCAGGCGCCTGTTTATCTTCTGTTTTTGCCAATAGAACCCAAACCCAAAAAGCCCTAATGGTGCCACATTTTGCACAGTGAAATGTTTCATTGTACTTCCAGTTAATTCAAGGGTGATTTTGTTTGGATCTTGCTCATTAGCCATAGTTATCTGAATTATTGATGCACTAGTGTCAGGCCTGCTTTCGGAGTGACTGATGGTCTGTGCTGCTACGTCATTTTCCTCCCTTGTTATTTCTCCCTTTCCATCTGTTTCCCCCCCTTGAATTTCCAGTGTGTGTATATAACTAATTTCTGAGTGGGGAAAAAGATTTTCCACCCTTCTTCCCATTATCCACCCCCTTTCTACTCCCATGTAACGCCCCATGTATTTATTTATTTTTTCATTAACCACCCCTTTCTGCCCAACCATGTTACATTTTCATAATTATGTGGTTAGAGGTGAAACGGTATGAAAATTTTATTTCACAATTATTGTGACCAAAATGATGCCACTTATCATAATAATGGTGGAACTAAAACGTGTAGAAAATGTTCAAGAACACTGATGCACACAGTGAAGTAATTTCACCAATTTTAAATTGAATGAAAAAATAACAATAAAATGTGTGCAATTTAGGGAGTGTGCAATTTTTTTTTCCTCCGTATGAGACATACAAGTCTCATGACAGTTTTTCTGACACAACTCTGCTGATTCGTAATTAATTCTTTATGCCGTATATGAGAAGTGCAGAAGAGCCACTTTCATAAGTAAACCATAGTATGGGACATCTTTTTAGACATACAATACATATAAAGCATTAAAGGAGTTTCCTTTCTCTTTTATAAAGGTTGCTTGTAAGTAGATGCAATGCCATATGTCCACTTTGCATATTGAGTCACAAGATGACAGTGACGCCAGGAACCCAAAAACTGACAAACAAATGAATCATTATTTGGTTATACAATGTTTTTCTTGTTGAAGCTCTTTTTACAACCGATTTAAGGATTGCCGGCTTTTAAGGAACCTGATATTTTATTTGGGTGACTAAACTCTGCAACCTGTAATCACTTGCAGTAGGCGAACAGAGTCTGCAGGCACACACAATGAGAAAAGTAAAACTGAACTCTAACATTATTGACAAGCTTTTCACAAGTTAGCGAGACAAGCTATGATATTTTTCTCCTGCTCCTAAAGTCCCTACATCATGCACTGAGCTAAAAGTGAATTCAGACTGCATTTGCTATAATGTGGAGGTCATGAAGTGAATTTCTTTTTTCCCTGTCCCGCACAAAAGGTGACCATCTTCTGTAAAGTTTCTTGGCATTCTTAAAATCCAAAATAAGACCAAACTTTAGACTTAGTCTACTTCGACAGCTGCAAAGTCTTTGATACACTTTACTGCCTTCCATGTTTTCATAGATTCAAAGCAGACTCATGTTTGTGTGTGCGTGTTAAACTGTAACAAAGACACAGCAGCATACCAAATTACACCAAAATATGGTAGACAGCACATTTTTATTTAATTACATTACTATTTTGGTATAAACATATCCTTGGAGAGTCACTTACAAAACGAAAATCTACCTGCACTTGGCTGTTAATTCTGGCCCCTCAACCCTACGTTTCTTCATTACTCATTGTGGAAAATGTTGTCATAGCAGTAGATGCTCTCTTTCCCTCCTCTCTATATCTTTATTTTTTCTGTCAGCTATCTTCTTGTTTTTTTTTCTTTTTTCCTGAACTTCTCCTCTCTGTCTCCTTGCTTCTGCTCCCTTTCTCCACACACCACCATCACGATCATCCCACCACCACGGTGACAGGGCTTGCTGCATAGCTGACACAAGGTGCCATATTATTCTACTGTGCATTATGTGTGTATGTTTGTGTCGGAGAGCGTGTGTTTGTGTGTCTGTCTGGTTCGGGGCTGATAAGACGTCAGTGTTATCCTCCCAGACAGACCTGTGTCACACTGACGTGTTCACAGGCCGCATATGCACTCACAGAGAAGCACAATAAGGTACATATTATATAGACTAACACCCATATATAGTTACATACACAAAGTCTTGACTATGTGTTATATTGTTATACTGAATGCCTTTAATGCTGTCCATGTGGAGAGGTGCTTATGTTTATAAATGTTAAGTTTCACAGATATCCGATTATTCTTATTCTGCTTTCTGCTTCACTAGATGAAAGCCTGTTAATATGGGGCTGAAGACTTGTTTGTGTATGTTCTTTTGTATTTCTCTGCATGAAAAAGATTGTCATAAGACTGCCATATTAAAAACACTTGTCATAAGCGGATAAGCACAGACAGACGTGAGAGGGCAGATAGTAGCTAGGAGATAGAGAGTTTCTTTTTCTCAGTTCTGTTCTGCATCGTTTGACCTGGGGGTGGCATTCTTGTGGCCACAGTGTTAGTTCACGTTAGGAAAAGCTAAACCAAGAAATTGAACTGGTTATGAATTATTAAATTATGTTAACATAGCCTTTTGAAAGAATGTATTTGTCCAGGGGATGTCAGGTAATCACTGTGGTCGCTTCTGCTCCTTCTCATTTTCTCAGTCAAACAGTCTGGGAGACCTATCATGTAACGGGAGAAAGTTGTGATGGTAGATGTGGTCAGAGTTTGACTTGATTATTACAATACAAAAACAATATTCTAAAGGTGAAAGTACTGTGAGACAAAAGTTAGAAACCACTCATCTTTCTCCAGCTGCATACATTTATTACTAATTTCAATTATAAGGCCCCAGTCACAGGCCAAGAGATCAGTTGGAGACTCCCTGCAACCATCAGTAGCTAGAAAACTGCAATGATTAATCGAGTAGCTCAAGTAACTCGATAATAAAAAATCCTCTCGGTACCGGCCGCCCGCCCTTTTGCTAGTGCTAATGACCACACCGCTAGCTTACTGTGATGATAACGATCCATTCTGATAGCTAACAGCGGAAATTCTCAGCAAGGCACAGTAACGGGCAATTGGGCGCTATCTAGAACCCGGTCAGCGCGACCTTTTCACCCACAGTAGCGACTAAAAATAGACTTGTAGTTGAAACATATGCACTGGATAGCTCATCAACTCCAAAGGCCTGGAACACTGTGGAAGACAGCTGAAGTGGGCAATAGCATCATTTTTTTGTTGGTTAAGAAAATACCTCTTTACAACATCTAGCCAAGTCAAGAACACTCTCCAGGAGGTAGATGTATCAAGACATGTCTTCATGTATGTAAAAATTGATTTACAACCACTGGTTACACTCAAGAACAAAAGGGCCAGATTAGCCATTGCCATAAAGGGCTAAAGAGCCTGCTCAGTTGTGAAAAAAAGTTCTTTAAATGGATGAAACCAAGATTAACTTGTATCAGAATGTTGGAAAAGGAAAGGAACAGCTCCTGATTTAAAGTATACCACATCATTTTTCAAACATGGTGGCATGGGCATGTGTGGCTGCCAATGGAGCCAGGGCAGTAGTGTTTATTGATGATGTGACTGCTGATAGAAGTAGCACTATTAATTCTGAAGTGTACAGGGCTATACTCTGTTTAGATTCAGTCAGATTCTGCAGAACTGATCGGATGGAGCTTCACAGTGAAAATGGGTAATGACCCAAAGCATGCTGCAAAAGCAACCCAAGTGTTTCTCAAGGCAAGGAAACTGGATACTCTTCAGTGTCCAAGTCGGTCACCTGGTCTCAATCCAGTAGTGCATGATTTTCAGTTACTGAGGGCAAAGAGACCCACAAACAAGCAGCAACTGAAGGTGGCTGCACTAAAGGCCTGGCAGAGTATGTCACAGGAAGAAAAATATATTTGTTAATTGTTACTTTGTCTAATTACTTTTGAGTATCTGAAAATGGGGAACTGTTTATGAAAAGTTATAATTCCTAAACAATTTATTTAGTATATTTGTTAAAACCCATTTGAATTAAAGCTGAAAGAGTCCCTTAAATCTATTGTGGTTTTTTAAAGAGTCAAAAATTGTGTAATTGTCCAAATAGCTATGTCGCTAAGTGTAACACAATGAATGTAATCGATTCAGCTTAAAGCTGAAGTTAGGATAAATGCTAAATGTCTTATTGTCAGACCTGGTCTCTGTCTTTCTGTTTATTTCTTGTTTTCACTACAGCTAAGTGAATTTTTGTTTACTAATTTAACTCTTTTGGAAAGCTGTTTATGATTTTATTCTAGAGCGAGTCTAGATGAAGAACTGTCAAAGTTTTTACCCAAGGCAGTTAGTTGCCTGTCAAAATTAAAGTGAAGTCATAACACATCAATGAAGTCAAATGAACCAGTAAACACCATTGTTTTATTTGAGCAGTAAAAACATATATCTGTTGCATGCATGGTACATAAAATCTAAGAATAAATAACATATCATTTGAATACATAAAAAGATCAATACATAGGGAATTACAGGTGACAAGTAGGTCACATCTTTCTTTGTTTAGGTTAATAATTTTTGAAAACTGTATTGACAAAAAGAACAGAAACAAAGTTTCTGTGCTGAAATACTGTAAAATCTTCACAAAGATTTTATTGGCTTAGAAAAGAAATGAGTTTTTGAACTATGACTGACAGATCACGTCTAACAAGGAGCTTGATTTGCGATGATTGCAGTCCTTATTTCAACTGAGCATCTTGTGGTCACTTATCTTGCATACTGTTATTGACCAGCCAATTAGTCTTGCCTGATGAGCTCAGACCATTATCTGTTCAGCGCAACTAGTTCACCATCTCCCATCTGACACCACTTTGCAGTTGGCTATAAGACAGCTGGGCTATGAGAAATAACATTACCTAAGTTGCTCTAAATTCTGCATTCAGAGCATTTAAACAGGGGCTACAGCTTTAATGCATGAGTTTTTATTTCCAGGCAGTAAAACAAAAAAGGTTCTGGACAGCAGCTCTTCTCCAGTGGCTTTATGCTGGCTCGTTCTGAAATGGGCCTTTTTGCCAGCCCACTCTGGTCTATGTGCTTCATTAAACCAAGGCTGAACTTTAAAAAAATGTTGTCATCATTACGTGAGATGTTTGCTCACAAGATGTCATGTTGCTCAGTCTTGTCAATTAGCTTACTGTTTGTATTTACAAAAGCAGTGCTAAATTCATAAGCCACCGTATTGCAGCGTTCTTCATGTTATCCTCATTCATGTTGTGAACTTAGTTGAAAATGCTTTTCAGTACTGTTTTTCCACAAGTTGCATAACAATTTGTCTTTCACAGGCTATTCTGTTTTAACATATTAATATGGAACAACACAAATTGCTGTGTAACAGTCTCCCTTATATTCATGTCAGTGCAGTGGTGACTTAGAATGCCCCGTTATTTGATTGAAATTTTAATTTTCATATTTCATGGATGGAGGCATTGTCAACCAATAATCTGTCAAAGTAAAAAAAACGCTTAAGAAGAAAGCAAAAAGGAAATAGACAGGCAGACCAGATAATATGCAAATATTTGAATCACAGGCCATAGATGTAGATGCCAGAGTTGTTATAAATTTCTATTTTCTAATTAATCCAGGTACATGTGTGATATTTCTTTTTCCTATAAAATGTTTAAAAGGTGCTTTTCTGTGTGCATTAGATCTTGTGAAAATGAGTGAAACTGCTCACTAAGGCATGAATGTATAACAAATATGAATGTGAATGAGGCTAATTAGAAGTACATCACACCCACAGTTGTTAAGTACTAATACTAGCAATAGATTTTAAAGGCTAATGAAGTAGCAAAGTAGGCCAGTCACACTTATATTTCTTATATGTGCATTGTGCACTTGGCCCTGACTATTAAAAATGATTGATATATGTCAGACAGGTGCATCAAGTTAAAAGACTGAGAGAGAGCATAATTGGCTAGATTTACTAAGCGGGGCTATTAGCGTGAGGTTGCAATTGCACAAATATGCAGATGGGATTGGAAAGTTTTGTGGGTGATCTACCACCGGTGTACTAATTGTGAGTAAATTGTGTCGCAAACCTTAGTAAATAACATTCATTTAAATATTCTCCTCCCATGGAATCTGAAAGAAAGAAAAGCTCTTCAAATGCAGATGCAAAAAGGCCAAGCACAAAAATGCATGTATACGTCTTTCAATTGCAAACTTGACTCTGCACCGCTTTAGTAAATGCAGACAGTAACTTTGTAACAACCAAAAGAGGGTTTTGTGTTGGTTCAGGCCTAATTGTCTGCTTTTAATGTATTATTAAGGTCTCAGTACTCTTTGGAACAGTGAAAGAGAGAGCCAACTGACCTCGTTGTCAGACAAGATTGCAGCTATGTTCATATCTCACACTTCAGGTTTTTCTCCCCTTATGCTGAACACTTTTTTTTTTCCTTTTAAGAAAGAAACATATTAACATTGTTACAGTATCGTAGACAACGCAGGTCAGCTTGTCGTATATTTGACTGGACCAAAACTGATAGCATAGTTTTGGAGCTGATGGGATGGAAATTCTTGGGAGTAAAAATGTAATGACAGTATGACACTATGTATTTGTAAGTGAGGTCATTGTATTTACAGCAGTTGGGCCATTTGGGGCCATCAGGGCCTGCAATAATATATATATTTTTTTTCTTTTCTCCTAATTGAAGTGTGGGCTGACCAGGGATTTCCTACATCTACTGAATCTCATTTGTTACATCAGAGCTTCATGGACCACGAATAGTGCTATAACCACAGATGTGCTGCTTTAGCGCACTTGATCAATGCTCCAGCACTTTTTTCAAGAAGAGATTGCTTAAATTGCTATTAGAGTAATCCCTTTAAAATTCTTTGATTTATTCATATTTGCAGTTTTAACGTTTGATCATGTGGTCAGTTTGTTTACCTCTTACCTCTGCACTGCTTGTATCACCTTAGAAAGCAGCCAAAACTCAACCATACTTAACCAGTGTGCTCCAATACTTACACCTCTGCACCTCTAGCTATAGGCAGCCCTTTGTTGAAGTGGACGTGCGTAAACACATTAAAGTGCACCAGTGATGGTCTTTCCTGTATTACAGCAGGGTAAGTACTTACAAGGTTATTGAAATGGGTGTTAAAGACAGATATTTGATATTCAAGAACGCTAATAAAAAAGTTTCCATGATTTTACTGCTTTAGTACTTGACAGTTGTAATTGCAAAAGTTAGAGGCTCAGTGCTATGATGGAGCTGCTATAATGGCATCAGTACTTAATGGAGTACAGGCTTGCATAAAAGAATCAATCCCCCAGGCCCTCTTTATACACTGCTATGCACACACATTTAATCTTGTGATGTCTTAGGGACCATCAAAAATTAAACACTAAGATTTTTTTTCTTTTAAAATCAGAAATGATTGTCTCTATTTTTACCTATTTTCCCAAACAAACCAAATTACTTGATACATTTTTCAAGAGTGTCTCAAGTGAAGTGGAACTTCAACTCAAGGTTGATGTGCACCATCCAGGAGAAAAGAATTAAGCTCACTGCGCTTTTCAAAAGTATACTCAGCTATGCCAAGGGTTTTGACTGTGAGACGGTACATTGTGGTTTAGGACACTAAACAAAGCGGAGATGCTTTGTCCTTTTTTTTTGTTGTTGTTTTTTTTTGTTTTCATTGGCATTCTTGACTTTCTACAGTTGTAATTGTGACTTTTCATTATACACTACAGCATCTAATAGCGTCACTTGATGTAAAAAAAAAAAAAAAAACACAAAAAAATAATGCACTGAACTGGTTGTGTCAGGGTTCTAGCTTGATGAAAGATCGATGGATGAAGTCTTAAATTGAAATAAAAGTCTGTTTATTTAATATCTAAAAGTAAATGGTTGGAGGTACTACAGATTTCTTTCTATGGTCTGTTCTCATGTTAAGGAGAGACTTTGTGACAGAATGGATTTATGAATAAACGTGTCTATTTTGTCTTCCTTTCCAGTTATATCTTATTGCATTTTTCTTTTCCGTTTTTGTCATGTGGCCATGGACTGGTCTAAGTTTGATTTTTGAATTTAACTATATTTAATTCAATTTTCAATTCAAAGGACTTCTTTTTGGTAAGAACTGTGACTCCTTATGTACTCCCTTGAAAATTACACATTATTTTTGAACATTTTCTTATCATTCTTGTCTGTTTGTTTCTTGCATAGTTTTAATGGGTCAAATGCTAATATCCATTAATCACTCAAAACTTTCCAAACACGCCCACTCATCTTTCACTTTCACAAAGCATATCATAGCCTTTGGCACCCCTTGACTAAAGTCCTTGAGTCGCTTTTCTTTCTTATTTTCTCTCTGATTTTCATGTAAGATGGATTGTGAAAGATGGGGTTGTACATCAAGCTGTGCCACCATTCTGCTTCTGTGCTTAATTAAACAGTAATACCACCCACAAAATGAATTGTGCCTCTAAAATCACTGAGCACACTAGAAGAATTTACTTTTTTTTTGTTCCTATCTTAAAAATAAATGAATTAGATTACAAACAGTGTGTGAAAAATACTAAATGAACACTGTGCATATTGTACATATTGCTGTAGTGTGAATGTAACCCATACATTTGTGGGGTTTTTTTTCTCTCTCTCTTCGCTTGTATTTTGCCCACTCCATATTGTATGGCAGAGTTCAAGTAGAGATAATAAGGCGCTGAAAGACTTAATGTTAACATGTCCTTCTACATTGTCATAAATTAGCCATGTGTTGAGAAGATGAAGGAGATCCAATATTCACTTTGTGTTCCTTTCAAATTCAAAAGAATGACTCATTGCAGCAGCTAACACATCTCTAGGGCTCCACATAGGTCTTCTTTTTTAAGAATCTAATGATTTTAAAGCTGGTTTGAAGTACAGTGTGGTGCAAAAATCTTGAGCCACCCCTGATTTCTGTGAGCCAGACTTTCTTATAATTCTTTAAAAGTGGTCTTCAGCAATAATTCTCCAGGCTTTCTGAAGCGTCTTTCAAACTTTTTCTTTTGACATTGGCTGCTTTTTCAGCCCAGTTCTTGTACCTGACCATTTTCCAAATAATTTGTTTGTTTGCTTGTTTAAGCCATGAATTATTTAAGCATAAAAATGGCCCTAACTCAAGGGGTAAACCAGTGTTGTATCTACACATAATGGATAACTTACACAGCAAAGAACCTATTAGCACTTGGTTACTAGCAGCCACAAAAAACAAAAAAACATAGCAGTAAATCTTATACCATTGGAAAGTCTGTTTATTTCCACTTAAATGGTACCTCATTTATAAAGAAATATGGCACCTGTTTGGGCTCAATTTTTCATGGGCTCAGTCCTGCAGCTATCGATTATTTTAGTAATCGAGTATTCTATCGATTTATTCCATCAATGAATCGAGTAATCGTATAAAAAATACTTTTTTCATATTAACAGTTCATCTGCATATTTTAACTTCCGTACTGCAGTTTTTTGCTGTGTGAAA
>JAVDPK010000571.1:157888-171667 GCA_034780415.1 Cichlasoma orientale
TGTGTGTGTGTGTGTGTGTGTGTGTGTGTGTGTGTGTGTGTGTGTGTGTGTGTGTGTGTGTGTGTGTGTGTTGTGTAAAAGAGGGAGCAAAAGAGATTTTGTGCCCGATTAGCAGTTGGAGTGAGGTGCAGTGCTAAATTATTTAGTTACTGTCTACTTGATCCAATGCTAGCAAATTTTGGGGCATAATGAGGGATGGAGAGAGTAAAATGAGAAGTTAGCGTAAGACAGGCATAAATTGAATGCATATTGTTTCCAATGAATTCAACCACATAATGCTTGCCATCTCTGCCATACTTTCAGCCTTTTTTAAATGTCCCTCTGCCTACACAAGAGCTGCATACATATGATTGCTAGCAGAAACTGAGAATGGTGTAGCATGGTGTATATCAGTTTAGAAAATCAGCATACTCAGCTTGGTCATTTGGCTAGACAGTTTAATTATAAATTTAAAATTAAACAATAACATAGGCATAACCATCTGTGTTACTTGTCCAGGCAAAAGCAAGTTCAGCATGTAGAACCTTTTTCATGTTTAATATTGGATTTTGCCATTCATGGAAAAAAAATCCAGAAAGGCTACTCTACAGTGTCTTTTTTTTTTTTTTTTTACATGTTAGGGCTGTGCTCAAAATCTTCAAATCATACCTACTCTTCAAACAATAGATTAGTCATAAGAAAAGAAATAATCTGATTGTTGTCTACCGATTGAGCAAACTGGTAACTGTACGCTGACTGCCTTTTCCAACCGGGGTGCACCTGCCCTTATTCCATACGGTAAATAAGACAGCACTTTCCATTCAGTTTGGTAAGTTCAAAGTTGTGTGAACTTTGAACTAAAGACTTCAGAAATAACTCTTCATGTAGTGCATTAGTCCTAAAGTGCTATTAATTTAGCAGTTTAAAAAAATAGCTTTAGCATATTAACTGACTGATCAGCGTGAGACTACAGCCCTAGCCAAAATGCACTAACTTCATTATGCTGAATATCATGTTAGACCCGCTACCTTTTATTGTGTATCTGTAACTGTCCCCAAGATGTACTAACTTTTTGTTGAGTAGAAAAAGATGAAGCAATGGCAGACAAAAGCATTTAATTAAAAATGCATGCCAAACCCTTAGCTCAGATTGAATACAGTCTAGTTAAAAAAAATTAAAACAAAAATGATTTTGGTCTGAGCTGAAATGTGCATCCTGTAAACTTTTTTTTTTTTTGCTGTACAGATTGAGCAGCAGATGTTGGAAAACAAGTATTTCATCAGCAGCCTCACTATTTCATTACTCATCAGCTCAGAGCTGCTGAAGTTTGGCAAAAATCTTCCTGGTAGGAATTTAGCACTGTCCTCATGTGAACTTTTTCTAGCACAGCGATACCATAGCTTTACAGACACATATGCCAGACACACAAGGATTCTCATGCCATATAACCACATTACTTTTGTTTATTATTATTGGGTGTTCTGCTTGCAAAGGCACTAGTTTGTATGGCTGTGTACAGATCCAGGTTGTACATTGTTTACCAATAGCATTGTGTTCTGGCACTGATATTGTGACCTCTTACTTAAACTAGACTGGGTTTAGTCAGCAGCAGACTTTTGAAATGCACACATAAGCACAAGCAGAAACTAAGGCTTTTCTACCAGGTCATGTCTCATGTTTTTCAAATAATTGCTCAGTTTGTTGTTGTGTTCCAAATTCTTTCTTTGTACTCCATTTCTAATTGCAGGCAACCTAAACTTAACATTTTGATTTAGTAACTCTCATCTACCAACACTTAGTCAGCCTTGGACTTTCAAAGCAGCCAGAATATACAGCAAGGTTTCTCCTAGAGATGAAATGGTTGGAAGAGACAGTGCCTGTTGTTAAGATATAATGTAAGGAAGCTGGGTTATATGTACTAGAGTCTTTCATTTCCTCATTTCCCTGAATTGTCACTTAACTGTGATTGCATTTTTCTTTTTCTTTAAAGTCCTAATGGGATGCATTGTTATTTATACCGCTTTCTTTTTCTGTGTGTTCAGAACCTGCTGTCAGAGAAAGTTGACCAGATGATGGAGTGGTCCTCTCGGCGTTCGGTTATCCGGATGAACGGGGACAAGTTCCGTCGTTTTGTCAAGGCTCCACCCAGGAACTACTCTGTCATCGTCATGTTCACTGCCCTGCAGCCTCAAAGGCAGTGTTCTGTCTGCAGGTATATGCACGCACACACACACACTGCCCCTACTGTAGGACACAATGTGCTGTAGCTCCACACACATTGCCCTACTGTAGGACACAATGTTCTATAGCTCTTACTGTAACAGTCATTCCTTTGTCCTTCTCGCTATCGCCCAAGATGTCATGCCCTCCTGCGTGTTTTCTCAGTGGGCTACAGGGGAAAAGTCCATAAGCTTTCAAGCCACATTCTTTGCTTCCATACTACCAAAAGGGAATAAATAAATTCCGCAGAATAAGGCAACTGGAGTTTTTTTTTTCTTTTTTCCAAAATCCCAATTGCAACATTTAAATTTGATTATTATTTAGAAAATCAGACCTGAGTCATGTTTGCAGCAGAATCAGGTACAACACAGCAAGATCAAGTACCCCAAAATAGGTATGCTGGATTAGATAAGCTGGTATTATTTATATTTTTAATGGAAATTTGTTCTCATGTGAATCAACAATTTTAACTCCCTGACAAGTTAAATTATATTTCAGCACCATGGACAGTTACTACACCACTGGAGTTAATAATTGAGACAGCTCTGGAGCTGTCCATGGTTATGAAAGCTCTTTTGGCTTACTTAATGCAGCCAGAGAACATAAAAATGTGTTTTTAGTGTAGACCTTTTCTTATGACACATTTTACAATGGCACTCATTTTTATTCAAGATTTTAAACTGAAGGCAGTGGTTGTTATGAATTTTAGGAATTTCTAGTTTGAGAACTCAACTGGTGAACTCTTAAACAAATCACAAGCTTAAGGTGAAAATCTGTAAAGTGAAAAAAAAAAAAAAAGTTTAGGCCATAACCGCTTCACATTGTATGGTAAACCTAGTCAGCACCTTGTTCCTTGCAGTAAAAACCAGGTAGCTGACCATGTCGTAGTGTCCAAAGGGGCGTCCAGCCAGCTGATGAAATCAACACTGACCTTCTCTGTCTTGACCTGGCTGGTTCCTCTAATCAGCCACTCTTCTACTTCATCAGTCACTTGATTAGATAAGTTATTCATCAGCCATGTCAGTACCACCCAGCATGCAGACAGACAGATTGGATTCAGTTTATAATGGTAACACAACACAAAGAATCGTTTTCTCTTTTTATTTGTCCTTCATCTAAATTGAACTTTGCTTAAATTGCATGACCATAACTAAATACATCAAACCAGATTCTGCAACTTACAGTTTTATACACACCACAAATGCAAAATACTTGCATTCATACAATTTTACAGTGAGCTGACTTCTGACATCTTTTTATTTGTTTGTATCTCACATATTTTTTTTTTTTAAAACAAACTAGGCTGCTTTCTGTATATTAAAACATGCCTTTCTCCAAGCATTCTCTTATTAACATTAGTGTGACATCATTAGAAAAAGAGAGTGAGAGAGAGAGAGAATAAGATGGATGATGGATGGTGACCTGAGTGTCTGCTTTAAGAGGACTATCAGGCAGTGAAAAAGGTGGCTAATCACTGGGGTCCTCACTCCCACATCACTCTTAAGCTCTCTCCCTGTTTCATACTACGTACGAATTCTAACTAGGATTTTTAAACCTTTGAATTTAAGCATACAAAAAGATGATTGTCTTTTGCACACTTGTGTTTATTGAAAATATAATAATTTTTTTTTACAATAATACTATAAAATAAATGAATTTTTTTTTTTTTCCCTTTTCATCGCTTCTCTCTGTCCTGTTTATTATGTTGTAGGCAGGCAAATGAGGAGTATCAGGTCCTGGCAAACTCATGGCGGTACTCATCTGCTTTCTCCAACAAGCTGTTCTTCACAGTAGTGGACTACGATGAGGGAGCCGACGTTTTCCAACAGGTCACTAGCTATTTAGGGTTTGGTTCTCTTAAACCTACTAATATCTTTAGATTTCATACTTGTTTCATGTTTGATTCTACCTTTAGTTAGTATGTGGGGGAGTATTTTCGGTTTAACCTATTGACACCCAGCTTTAACTACTACCTAAAGCTGGACTACAACAAATGATAATTTGATTATCATCCTGATGTGTGTCCATGTTTGTGTTTTGGTGGCTGGAGCTTGAGTAGGGAAAATTAGATAGTTCGTTAGTACTTGCTGTTCCTCCACCAATTCCTTCTTTGTTTCACCAAACATTTAAAATAGGCCTCAGTCACACAGGCCTAGAGACTGATAAGCGGTTCCATGGAAATCTCAGGTTTCTAGAGAAAAAATTGTGTATTTGAATGGTTTTTGGATGTTGCTGGCTGTTGCTAGGTAAAATTGCTCACAAACGGCGTACTGCACCAAAAATGTCCTTGTGATTGCAGCGGTCACCTGTAGTTTACAGTGTTTGCAGACAAGATGCCAACTTGTCTGCACCTTCAAAGTAAACGCACAGATAATTTGGCCTCTTGTCACCTTCAAAGTAAAAGTTACACCTTTTGAAATGTGTTTGCTGTAGCGATAAGGCACAGCTCTTACTTTGAAGGTGAACAGTTTTAGTTTGGTTGTCCTGTTTGATTTTTTTCTTTCTTTTTTCTTTACATACTCTTAAAACTTTAAATAGATGTATGTACTGTCTTTAATTCTTTTTTCTTTTATTATCATTTAGATTAGAGTAATTCTGCAAAGATGGCATTAAATTTAAGTGCTAAGATGTTTTTTGCTTCTTTTCTTTTCTTTTTGTTTTGTTTTTTCCTGTTTGCTTTTTTCTAATTCCCTTTCTTTTGTATCGCTTTAATGGTTGCTTCTTGCCCTTTATCTTGTATTTTGTTGTTTAGTGTTATTTGGCCTGGTGTAGAGACTTTAGCTGATTTTTGCATTTTCCTAATGAAGCTTCATAGTAACGGTAAAGCTAGTCAAATTAGTTTGATCATTTTGACAGCTGAAAAATATAACTGGTGGCAACTTTTCCTTGACACTGCTCATAAATTTTATCAACAATCTCCAAACATCTTGGCTGCAAAGTCTAGCCACGATTTGGAAAAGCTCTTTCATTTTAGCATGGACAAAAAATTTAAATACAGGCTTAAATGCCGTATACAGCTGACAACAGCACTTTAGATATTTGCTCCTATGAAATGCTACAGATACAGAAGCAGAGTGAGCGAGTGCAGCTTTGCTCTCTGATGCTCTCTGGCAGTAAGGATATCTTCACTGAAACCTTTGGCTGATGTTTTGTTGTTTGTGTCACTTTAGTGTTACTCATTAATAAAACTGTTTGTGTGGGAAATGGGTTCCTAATCATGCACTGCTGGAAGACATACTGTGTCAACATTTATGTTACAGCATATACTTTTTTTTTTTAAATTCTAGCTGCTGAATTTCATAACAAAATTTAAAGGTGGGGAAGGCAAAAATGCAATATGATCCTACATATTGTTAGTATATGGGTGTATATAGGTATAAGTTATAAGTGCCAGTAATAAAAAAAAATTAAATAAATACAAGCCTATGCCACAAATCTGCTAATGTGTTATGATTTGGGGATAATATTTTACCCATATATGTTTAATGATTAATTAACTTAATATATTCTTCCTCGTGTTCTCGCTTTCTCTTAGTTGAATATGAACAGTGCCCCAACCTTTATGCATTTCCCAGCAAAGGGAAAGCCAAAGAGGGCTGATACATTTGACCTGCAAAGGATTGGCTTTGCCTCAGAGCAGCTGGCCAAGTGGATTGCAGACCGCACCGATGTTCAGGTACTACATAATCGAAACATTCATTCATGTATGCGCATTTGCAACATCCACACTTTTGTGAGAAATGATGACGAAGCCTAGGTAGATACAGCCCCAGTAGTTTTTGTAGGCATGGTTAGAATGTTTGTTAAACCACTGGATTCCTGTTTCCTGCGGTTTATTGAATAAGTTTACCTTTTTTGGTAAATGGAATGGTGCTTATATAATTAAAGTGCTTCCTGCTACAAGTCTCATTCACCCAATCACTCATACATTCATACAGCACTTTTATCTATGCTTTCTAGTTCTGGAAACTGTGACTATGGGTCATCTACTCTAATTAGACCCATGTCACAACATCAAACTGTCTGACATGAGTTTACTGCTGAGTTTAGTGTGTAAAGCTATAACTTATTATGAGGACCAATAGTCAAGACTAAAATTTGACTCATCTTATGAACAATTATTCACTGTTATAACCAAGAAAAATGGGGTGTTTTATAATTTAAGAAAATTGATGTTTATATGATTCGCTCATTTTACAGTAACAACTGCCAAAGATTCAAGCATAATACACCATTCTTTTACTCAGTATTGTTTTTCCTGACACATTGCTTCCATAATATTTTATCCTGTATGTATGCCTAGACCTATTTGCCATCTTCTTTGTGGTGGGCTTCTGCCCCCATGGGTACCTCTCGTGTGCTGGAAGTTGTGCCTTCATCAGTGTGGGATCCATTTCCTTTAAATTGGCTATCAGAGTTTACAGCCAAGTTGTTTTAAACCGAACTTCCTTTTTTTTTTTTACTCTAGGACAACCTTTTGATATCACTATCATGTTACGAAATCAACAACACAATTAATATGCTACTTATACAGGTTACTTATAATTTTTCCTTCACAGTTTTCATGAATAGCAGATGGATATTTTAGAAGCCTACAGCACTGTGCAAAAGTCTCATTTTCTTATATTTTGCTAAGTGAAATGTGAAAACATAGATTGAAATACAGTATATAAAGCAAAAATTTGAATTTATGTAATCCTAATGAGCTTAAAATTCAATACAACACTTTTACTGCATTTGGTGTGTGTTCATTGTCGTGCTGAAAAATGAAGCCGTTGCGTATAAGATACTTTCCAGACGCATTAGTATGGTGGATCAAAATCTAAAGGTACTTTTCTACAAACATCAATTTTGACAAGATCCCCAACACCACTGGCTGAAATTCAGCCCCAGACCATGACAGATCCTCCACCTTGTTTTACAGATGTTGACGCTTACTGTTGTACCTCTGCCCTGATCTCCATACATATTGATGACGATTCAAAACAAAACTTTCAAATTTAGATTCATCACTCCATAAGACCTGTTGCCACTGATTTTTTTTTTCTTGTATAATTTAGCATACCTCAACCTTTTTTCCCCGTTTCCATTCCTTGAGAATGGCTTCTTCACAGTCACCCTTCCATTGAAGTCATTTCTGATTAAGCCTCGGCAAATCTCAGAGCCAGAGAATCAAACTTGTGAGATTTTTAGTAGATTCATCTATGATTTTAATTTGAACATCCTAGGTGACATCGTTCTTGAGTTATGACCAGTGTTAACGTGTTTGTGGCACAGATGCCAGTGCCAAGGCCAAGACAGTAGCTCGACTTTTTCTTCAAAACAGCAGAGCTAAGAATAACAAGAAATTGTGGCTCTATAATATAAAAGAAATCAGGGGTGGCTTTAGCACAGTAATTGCAAAAATCTTTCTCTTATTCTGTCAGTCTTCATCATTCAGCTTTGGAGATGGTTGGAGACCCACTTTTTCAGTCTTGGCTACAAAGGGAGGTGATGTGATTTAATTTGAGTTAGTGCTAGTTGAAGCTAAAGACTACAGGTTTGAAGGGGGGGGGGGGCTATGGGGTGTTTTTTATTGCAAAGAAATGAGCTTATCAGACCTCTGTTGTACACTCCTGCTTCGGGCAAGTGGCCCAAGGCTACATTTACAGTTAGCCTAAGACACTTCAGTCTCTGACTAAATGGTCAGCTGACACATGGCATCTTGTGTCATGTATGAACCAGATTATGACAATGAAAGTCAAATGCATGGAATACAAAAGTAAGTTTCTGTGTTTCTCCTTCTTTCTCTGGAGGATTTTTTTTTCCAACCTTTCATCAAGATTCTACTACTGGCATAGTAGACCCATGCTAAATTGGTGAAGTATGCACCGATCAAAGGACTGCACCAAACAGCAGGTGCAATGAGATTGTTGTGCATAAGTGTCATCCCATTTTAGCTCAGCTGTTTCAAAGAAAAATGTTGAGGTTTTATCATAGCCTCAGCATCGGCGGCAACTGTTCCACAAAAAAATGTAACGTTGGCCATAACTCGACAACGATGTGACCTAGAATGTTCAGAGTCACACCATAGATGCATCTGCTAAAAATCTTGCATGAGTTTGAATCTTGACCTGAAGGTAATGTTTTCTGAAAAATCTTGTGAACGCAATAACTAGAGAAGGATCTCACCTACTTTGTGTTCTGTTGCACACACTCATGCACGGTTTCATGTGTCTCAATTTAGGAAATGCAGTTATCTTGATAGGTGCAATATCTCATTAGACCTTACATTATCCTCCATTGTTTACGGAGTTTAAACAACCAAAAAATATCTTAAGTGTTTTTTCCCTCTTTACACACGCGTGTGGTTGATCATATGCAGATTTATACATGGCAGATTTGTAGGCCAATTTATAGTTAATAGTTGCATATGGTAAACAAATTTTCAGTTGTGATTTAATAGTTGTCAGTAACACATTTTATCTTTTAGAACATCATATTCCTGCATCTGTTGGAATAACAATTAAAAGAAAAACAAGTAGTCTGTTTGACATTGTAGTCACATTGAAATATCCACATAAAGAGAGAAACTGAAGAAGAAGAAGAAGAAAAAACATATTGCATACTGGTTAAATTGTTTTTATATAATTAGTGCAGATTTAATTCACAGTGTGTGTGAATTATGGAGGAAGAGTGGGCTTTATTCTAGATGGACTGATTGTGCTTACTGCACTCTAGTTCCTTTAAATTTATCTGTGTGTCTCTGACAGACATTAACTTGAGAAGGAATGTTTTTAGTATTCATATTGTACTACTGCAAGTAACTTCAGAAATTATTCTACGATCCAGGACCCTCTCCTGCATACAGAACTGATTTGGCATTTTAAACCAGCTTTATATGTGCTTCTCCTTCAATAAAGAAACAAACCATTGACTAAAAAACACTGCATACAAAATGTTACTTTCATCCTGTTTCTGAGTTTATTTTTTGAATGTGCATAAGAAACAAAAGGGAATTCTCCTTTAGACCAATATATAGAATACAAGTTTTTACAAAACAGCGTGAAATCCAAATTACAATCATTACATTAGCTCATACAGTAACTGAAAAATGTTACCATGTTATTCACTTGTCTCTCTGTCTTTTCAGATCCGTGTCTTCCGTCCTCCTAATTATTCAGGGACTATTGCTTTGGCACTTTTAGTGTCTCTGGTTGGAGGATTGCTGTATCTGAGGAGGAACAACTTGGAATTCATATACAACAAGACTGGATGGGCCATGGCTGCATTGGTACGATACAGACACACACCAACATTAGACTGAAGTCAAATATTTATTTTTCCAGATTTATCTACTTTCACATGCGAGGAATATCATGTTAAATGGCAAGTGAGAAGAGATGAGGGGTGCAGTCTCACTTTGTTAGTAGTTTTCTGCCCATTTTAAAAAATATATAATGCCATGTTTTATAAAATGGATAAGTTATCAATGTATATGTGCCTATCTGTTATTTTTCATCTCTCTGTAAATAGTGCGTGGTGTTTGCGATGACATCTGGTCAGATGTGGAACCACATCAGAGGTCCTCCTTATGCCCACAAAAACCCACAGAATGGACAAGTGGTATGAGTTCCATTTTCTTCCCTGCGTATGCATGCATATATATATATATATATATGTTTCTATCTGTCCTTTTGCACTGTACTCTGTCATCTCTGTTACCCTTGTAGCTGTGTTTTTGTTAAGTTATATTTTAAGGTTTAAGATTAATCTCTTTTACAGCGTTGTAAGTGAAACTATATTAGATCAGCGATACAAACATCTGTAAGGCTGTTGGCCTCGAGTAGAATAGACTCCGTGCCATTACCACCTGCTAACGGGTCAAACATGGGACTGTGTGTGTGTGTGTGTGTGTGTTACTGGACAGCTGGGAACAGTCATTTTGTGTTAATATCACCCTAGAGGCATGTCAGAGTCATCTTGGGCCAAGCAGAGTGCAATAGAGAGAGGTGTGGACTGAAAGACTTTGTTTCTTTGTTGCTTTCTTGCTTGCTGTCCTTTGTTTTTTTGTGCTTTTATCTTATATTATTTCTTGGTTTTGTTTTACTCGGCTATCAACCATCCTTTGTTTTATACAGTTGCTGTTTTTTGGAGAATTGCCACTTATTACCAATATGTGTGCAAATACTTATACACACAGCATTTCCAGATATAGTTTTGCAGGTCATGATTTAAGTTTCTCCACTGAAGTGTGAAATTAAAATAAAAATATTGAAGAAAATGAAAAAAAAAAGAAAAAGAAATGTTAAGTGTGTGTGTGTGGGGGGGGCAGTGAGAGATGAATAGACATAAAGAAGAATGGGAGGAATATCGGAAAGGAAGAAGGTGTATCTTACAATGTGTAGTTGCATGTCTGTGCGTTGCGTGTGTGCGTGCGTGCGTGTGTGCGTGCGCACATAGCTTTCACAGTGAATGATGGAGTCACAGAGATAAGTATGAAGAACAGTGAGGTTGTTGTAGAAAGTCAATTCCACTTAGCCAGAGCAAAAAAAGGGTTGGTATTCCAAGTAGCCAGTAATCAACATAAGACAAACACACAGCAGGAAGGAGTGGATATATTGTACGCATACAGACTGCCAAAGCACCACAACCTCCCTCTTGCCCCTACCTTTCTTTTAATCCTGACTGTATCATTTCTCTGTCGTGTTCTGTGTAAAAGGCACTCTATTTCTCAAGCACTGTTGGTGTTCTCTGTAATTTTTCAGTCTGTTTGACAACAAATGGGTTACACCCTCATCTGATGTAGCTCTCTAATGTACCCTTCAGCTCCTCTTTCTTTTTCCCTGTCATTTCCACATCTCTCTAGTCCACTCGTTTGCTATCTCTTGCTTTTGAACCACTTTTATTCACACCAGAAATAACTTCTTCAGTTGAAGTTGATTGTATTGTTTGCAGATAGAAATTATTTCTTTTTAAAACCTAATTAATTTATGCTGATGCATGGTATTGCACAGATGACAGGAAGCACTTTCTCTTTTTACATTATGCAATTAGATGAAAATTATGTGCATACACACATTGCCAATTCTTCCTTTTCTTTACATGTGTCCTGACTGTGTCCTTATTCAGCCTGTTTAGTAGTTGACTCTATTCCTTATTTTGTCTTCCTTCTTCTTCCCTTTCTTCTCCATGCCCTGCCTTCTCACTCCCACTCTACCTGTCATCAGCTAATTTGAAACATATCTACCTGCCTGTCTCTTCTGTCCTCTCTTCAGCACTTGTTCTACACTTAGCTTGAACTATGAAAGGGCGATGAGGGCAACATTAAAGCTTTGACTTAATCAAGTGTTGAAACAGCATTTTAAATAAAGACAGAACCTAATTCAATATTTTTAGGAAGCAATGACCATAGGCATCTGATTCAAATGCAAAGGTGAGGAGATTATAAACTATTTATTACTGAGCATGCAGACACTAAATTATGCCAGTCAGGTGCAGCAAGGCTGATGAGCTGGTGGGAAACCAGTTGTAGCCTGAACTGGATAAATGGAAGAGACAGATGGACGGACTGATTGATTGATGGCGAATCCATACTTTGGTGTCCACTAATTAGAGTGTTGCATTTTCTACAGGTTGCTAATGTTTTATGGAATGGGAAGGCATTTATATATAACACTTTTCTACTGTATTGACCACTCAAAGAAATTTACACTGCAAGCCTAACATAAATTTCATCACCAAAGGGCTAATGCAAAGCTTCATGTGGATGTCTGTGGTCCTGACATTTTTTTAATGACCAGGGTGACTTGCATGCATCCTTAAGGCAGACTCCAAATGTAAAAAAATAAATAAATACGATAATAGCAATGACAGCATGTCTGTCATGTGTCACCAAGCGAGTATATTTTTTGTCTT
This sequence comes from Cichlasoma orientale, assembly GCA_034780415.1. NCBI lineage: Eukaryota > Metazoa > Chordata > Actinopteri > Cichliformes > Cichlidae > Cichlasoma > Cichlasoma orientale. Next base: position 169,985 of record JAVDPK010000571.1, read on the forward strand.
AGAAGGTCATAGTGATAATGTTGGTCTTTACTGTACTGTTCCTAAAATTCTGCCTTACAGTAAGTATTGCTCTTAACAGCATTGACCTATGTGTGCAACAACATGCAGTGTATGCTTTCACTTTATCATGTTTTTTTGATCTTGTATTTTGGACCCACTCATGTGAACCAGTAGGAGGCTTGTCTGTACTGACTACAAAGGTCTTTTTTCTTTACACTTTTGAACCTTACCTTAACCTCTCTCTCTCTTGCTCTCTCCATCCCCTGATAGTAAATGGCTGTGAATGAGAATATGATACTGAAAGGATCAGTATCATATTATCCTTTCTTTTCTCCTTCCCACCCATTTTCGTGTTACCTCTTCTCACCTACTTTTCTAATCTCCCATATTCACCAGACAGTGTAATTCCTTTAAAATGATGAGCAAGCGAGACCAGGTAGACTATATTGAAAGGATTTGTCAACTGACGAATAGTACAGTGAAGCAGATGAAATTGTAGTGTGTGTCTCACCGTGGAGCCAAGAAAATGCTGCTAGCTCATTTTTACTCAGACACACAAAATGTGACGGGGACACAGTTGTGCTTTAACAAACCTGTGCACACACACATACATACACAGACCATACCCAAAACCATGTTCACATGTTTTACAACACTCATGCACATACAGAATAGTCAGACACATACTTTAATATGATAAACACAGTCAAATTTAGGCAAGGTAGGTATAGAACCATATCTTTTAAATAAAACAAATTTGAAGTTCTGGTATAACAAGTGTAAGAAGAAACAATGATTCATCTTGGGAGAATGCGTCCTTCCTGTGGGAAGGGAGGGGCATAAGCACTTTGAGAGTACCTTTTTGCCAGTGTTTTTCTCATGTGTTTGACTATGACCAACCTCATTTTTCACCTCTATTGGCTGATGGCATTTCCATATTTCCAGCTGATTTCACATGCTTGGTTGATGGTTTTTGGCAGCTGTTGTCATCCCTGCTAAACCTTTCATGTTTTAGTGAAGCGCTGCTGTCACTTTTAGTGGCTTTCTGCAAATGGTTGACTTTTGGCTCGGAGAGGACTTCATTGTTAGGTGTGCCTTAGTCACACTTTGTGTTTGGTGTGCACCTGTACACTTCCACAAAGAGGGAGGGGTTGTTCTGCCTTTGTGTGTTTTGAGCCAATACGGAGTGTGTTGAACTGTGTCTGGCAACATAGTGTTATAAGTTGTCCTTCAGCCTGAAGGCTTTGCTTAGACCAGTAGACATCGAGAATCCTATCAGTCTCTGTACTCAACTGCTCACACCCACTGACGCTATAAGCTAAAGTGAGTGGAAGTTTTGTTTTTAGCAGAAAATGCTATCAGGAGCTATGTATTAAACACACATCCTGAAAGTGAGAAAGAGAACAATGGAAAGGATTTTTAACAGGCATTACTTTGGGCAGTTTTATATCGACTACTGCAACAGAGCAGTTGAGTGAGCAGTATAACAGTTTTTGGGCTACAGTAACTTCTTCCAGACAATCTGTTAGGCCCTTCAAGACAGATTGCTATTGGTGAGTGACATGGATGTGCAATACTCATTGCTGGTGAATCTTTTTGTGTAAGGCTTCTCTTACACACACACACACACACACACACACACACACACACACACACACACACACACACACACACACACACACA
>JAVDPK010000571.1:171767-211766 GCA_034780415.1 Cichlasoma orientale
CACACACACACACACACACACACACACACACACACACACACACAAATGGAGAATGGACAGTATAACTTGGGTTTTTTGCCACTTATTTCATTCAGTTCATTGGTGCAGTCAGCGCTTAACCACCTTTGTTTCAGTTTTTTTTCCTTCCCTCCTTTTCAGATTTATTAGACGATGCTGGTCTATTTTTTTAACTGAAGCTACACAGAGCATGTGAAGAAGACTTGAAGTCAGACTCAGAACAGCATTTTATTTATTTTTTATTTTACCAGGAAAATCCCATTGAGATTTAAAATCTCTTTTACAAGGGAGTCCTGGCCAGAACTGGGAGCAATATAAGCATAGAGAATATGGGAAATTTTCAAATTAAAAGACTTTGTGCAGACTAAACAGTTCACTTCTGAAACATTCCTGATGTCATTTGAAGTTGGAATGGAACAAAACTGTGTCACAGGGACAGTGGTCATGAAAAGCTGAGTTTTGCATTTTTGCAGCCTGCCCACACCTTAGACTACATCGTTCTGATACTTGACACATTGTGCCAGTCAAGCCTCCTAAATAGAATACAATGGAGATGGAGGCCTCAGAATTTAAGATATAGCCCTATAGCTCCAAAGGGCTCTAAAGTATATCTAGATTTACATCACAGTGTTAAGCCTCCTTCAGTGGTTTCCCTTCGGGAGGATTGCATCATTTCTCCTTGACTTATTAATGTTTCTGTCCCAGGATGATTAGAGGCATGCTTTACAGGGCTCATGGTGAGTCAAATTAAAATACTCACCATGGCAAATTAAAAATCATTTACAATGAAGTGTACCTTGAAAATATGCAGTTCAGAAACAAACATGTTAACACAATATATAGTCTCCGTTCCTACTCACTTTATTTTATCTAGAAGTGCCTTATTAAAATAATAGCTATTATTGTAGGAATATCAGCTCCTCAAATGAAAGATTTACAAATATGTGATTATAAGTTGGGTGTCAGTAACCCTTAGGACACATTGGCTATGAAAAACTTTTATCTAAAAAGAAATTGTAACATGAATCTTGATCATCGGAGGATAATGGATTGGCATTGCAAATAAAGTCCCACAAGAGGTACCCTGCTGTTGAAGTGCCTTGAGGCAACTGTTTGTTGTGATTTGGGGCTATATAAATAAAATTGAATTGAATTGATGTACCTAATGCCTGGTCATCATATAAAATATTAAAATTATGTTACATTGTGTGTCTTAATTGACTCAGTTTGTTTACTTTGATGTTAACTGTGACAAATTTCAATTACATTCATTTTTGAGACAGTATTGCTCTGTTATTAATCTCAAACATATATGCAGAAGACGTTCCTGTCTGTTATGAATGTATAACTCAAGGCAAGTCATGTGACATTAAGTCCCTCACCTTGGGTGGTCTCTCTCTGTATATTCCTGAAAGCAAAATAATTAATAAAACTCTGCATATTCAGGAAGTTAAAAGTCTCCTCATTTTACTGATTGACATGTTTTCAAAAAAGAAAACAGGTTTGAATGGTTTTAATTGACTCTTGGGTAATTAAACTGAACTCTCCACGGAGTGCATAAACACTCAGCTGCATAAACACTGAGTAGATAATGAGATTTTAAAGCATTACCTGAATCCCTTAAATAGACTATCATATTTGTTCAAATGAAGGGTTCAGTGAACCTAACCAGTTTCACTGCTGCTGTGAATAAATCACCTCCAAATGTTTTCAGTTCCTGTTGGTAAGACCTTAAATTGTTATGTGTTGCAACACATTTCTCTTTTAATTAATTAAGAAATATTGAAATGTAGTTATTTATAATATAGTACTGTGACATAATCTTGAGCCACCCTTCATTTCTTTACATTAGGAAAATGGTAAATTGGTGCAGTGATTTATTGAAGCATGTGCATGCTTGAATAAAAATACAGTATATAAGCCAAAAACTGAGTTTGTACAATTCCAACAAATTTGAAAGTTAGTATTTGGTATGACCACCTTTATTCTTCAACAGAGGCTGAACTCACTTAGGCTTTCTTCTAATTTCTTTAAGTAGTCTTCAGGAATAGTTCTCCAGACTTTTTGTGGGACATTCCAAAGATCTGCTTTGAATGTTGGTTGCCTTTTGACCTTTCCATTCTCTTTCAAGATGATTCCCCCACTTCTTTAATAATGTTGAGGTCCATGCTCTGGGGAGGCCAGTACATGACTGATAGTGTTCCATTAGGCGATTAATAAGGTACCTTTTCCTAGTACTGGGTTTGACTCCCTTTTGCTTTCAGAACTGGCTAATTTTTTGTGGCATAGATTCAACAAGGTGGTTGAAACACTGATAAGAAATTTTGATCCATATTGACATGATGATAGGATGAGGTAACAGAATGGGGAAATTCAATGCACATCCATGATGCAGATCTCCTGTTACATGCATCCACGACACAGGGAGATCATTGCCATGTTCAAGAAACCAGTTTGAGATCATTTGAGTTTTGCAATATGGTTCATGTTGTTTACGCCAAATTCTGACCCTAACATCCAAATGTTGTGGCAGAAATTGAGACCGATCAGAGTAGGCAAGGTTTTTCCAATCTTCTGTTGTTCAATTTTTGTAAATTGTAGTCTGAGTTTTCTGTTTTTAGCTGACAGGAATGGCACCTGGCATCCACTGCATACCTTGATTGCGTGTTATTTGAGTTACTGTTGGCTTTCTATCAGCTTAAAGCAGTCTTGCTGTTCTCCTCTGATTTCTGGTGTCAACAAGGTATTTTGGCTCAGAGAACTGGATATTTTTTCCCAGACCATTGTCTGTAAATCCTGGACATAGTTGTGATCCCAGCAGATCAGCAGTTTCTGAAATACTCAGACTAGCTCGTTTGACACCAACACTCATGCCATGTTCAGAGTCGCTTTAATCATTTTTCTCCCCCATTCTGATACTTGATTTGAACTTCAGCAGGCTGTCTTAACAATGTCTACATGCGTAAATGTATTAGTAATGAGTTGGTGTCATGTGACTGGCTACTTAAATATGTGTTAACTATAATTTAATTAGAGCATCTCCAAAACTGCAGCTTTTGTGGGGTGTTCCCGCTTTGCAGTGGTCAGTATCTATCAAAAGTCGTCCAAAGAGTGAACAGTGGTGAATCAGTAATGGGGTCATGGGCAGCCATGCTCATTGATGCATTTAGCGAGAAAAAGCTGGCCCATGTAATCAGTCCAACAGACAAGCTACCGTAGCTCAAAATACTGAAAAAGTTATACAAGATACAAGAACCTCAAGTCAAGAGTCGATAGCAGAGTCAATGCATTTTCCTTACAAATGTGTCACCTTTTAAGGGCAAATAAACAGGCTTTTCAAAGGTATAAGATTTATTCCCAAGAAACATTGTTACAACAAAGAAAATAATCAACCAATCACAGATGTCCTTACTTTTTGTGCTAATTATATATTACACAGTGCTCAAAAAAAAAATAAAGTAATGCTTTGAAAACACATCAGATCTCACTGGGGGGAAGAAAAAAAATCATGCTGGGGATCAGGACTGTCTGGAACTTCGGAAGGGCCTGGTACTGTCCAACTCTTCATATCTGAGATTCTTTCTTAGATGTCTGCTGCTGGTGGTTGCTGGATTCTGTTCAGGGAGGATGCTGTGGTCCGCTCTTAAATCCACTAGCTACTGAGCATTGCAGTTATACCACACGTACAAAATGCATTGAACTTTGTGTACGTGTGCACTCAGCAAATCCAAAACCCATGCGGGTTTTAATTTGAGGAAGTACCAGATCTGTTACTTGGGAATGAAAGCCTGCCTGTAATGGAAGGCTGATTCATATATAACCTATTATTTTCAGCAGCTGGCCTAGATAAAGGCCCAGACAATATGACAGGAAATAAAACATGTGAATCCATATTTTATGGTTACATTTGTGCAGACACATAATTTGTGTCATAATGTTACAGATGGTTAATCTTATATAATGATGATTTTAATGTCAGTGTTATCAGATGGGTCCATAAACATAGTCGCACATAGTGCTGTGCACAGCTTCATTTTTGTTTTAGAAGAATGTTAACATAAATATGCCTGAGATCCATGATATATAAATATAAAACTCGACTGCATCCCCAAATAAAGGAGAGAAAAAAATTCCTTTCATTTACCATTCTGATTCTTTCTAACATACATTTGTTATTACAAGACAAACCGATTAGAAGTTTCGACCTAATTTGCAGACATAGCAGTCTTCAAAAAAAAAAAAAGCAAGAAACTAATCCATCAGATTAATTGGAGCAGTAGTAGACTGCAGTTGTACCAGACGCTCCCCAGCATGAACCTGCCAAAATTTATGCAGGCAAGCCATTGTGAGCCTATTTAAAATGGAGAAAATGTATGTGTCAGCATGCTGTGCAAAAAATGGGACCGGTGATAATATAATAGTTTTGTTTTTTGTTAAAAAATAATAATAATAATAATTGAATAGAACAAAGTTTTGAAAAATGTGAACAAGGGTTTTTCTGTATTAGACAGACACAGGCTTGAGGCTAAACTGAGTGAACTGTGTTTCGGTTTTATTGTGGAATTTTCATCGTAGCATAGTTTTGTAATATTGCAAGCCTCACCATGTAAGAGTGATTTCGTTAATGACACCTTAAGGGCACTGACCTAATATATAATGGCTATATAAGGTCAAGACCTTATATAACCACAGACCTATTCTCTCTAAACAAATGTTTACTTATGAGTTTTGTATATACCTGTTTAGCTACATACACTGAAACACGCAGACTCTCAGCTCTGTGCACTAATAAATGAAACACCTAGATTTTAATCCATCAGATTAATTGGAAGTGCCCAACCATGGAGTGAGGAATGCTTTATCCACCGAGCACTGACTAGTTTATAACCTCCTGTCTGCAGTTTCTTTTTTGTGCTGAAGGGTAATGTGCAAAGAGTGGGAAAATGGTGTGGACTAATGTTTTCTTAGTTCTGGTAATGAAAGAAAAATCCCCATTGGATACTGATGCACCTATCAGTATTAACGTATGGTGTCCTAAGCTTTTTAGGAGGCATTTTGTGATTAATTTATTTTGTCCTCATTGCAGTCTTCTTTAACCCCCCTCATCCTACTCATAGTGTACTTCATGAAAAGGGAGTGGGCTTGTCAGTCAGTATTACACATGAGCCATGTGGTTAAAATGAACAGCCATACAGTTGTTAACTAAGAAATATATTGGATCTTCATTCAAAAGGCTTATGTAGGTGTAGGGGCATAGGGCACCTAGAGATGGTTTGTTTTGCATTTCCTAATCTAAAACATCTTCCAGTGGGTAACTGTTCACACTCATGTGATGGTTCAGTTATCAGCTTAGCAAGAAAAAAGGTTTAGCCTTGCAAGTGGCAAAATAATGATTATTTTAGAGTACCCCCTGTCATCTGAAACAGGTTTATCACTGTGTAAATGTCTTGTAAATATCTGGCACAGTGCCCTTCTAATAGGTAAACTGGGTCCATGATAACGTTTACAGCAGGGGTGTCAAACTCAATCACAGAATGGGCCAAAATTGAAAACACAGTCTGTTGTGGGCCAAACAGGATTAACATCTACTGAACAGTCTAAAACTGAAAATGGTTTAATCAGCGATATGAATTTGAGTGGCCAGAATACAGCAACTTCTTCCTCAACACCTGGAAAAATGAGAATATTTCAAGCTTACAAAAACTGTGATGTGATATCAGCAAAAAGTCCAGAAACAAGAAACAACAACAAGCTATTTAGTTTTCTCTTTTATTCAGTTTCTTACTTACGTTCCATGAACTGACAAATTTCCTCAGGCAGCTCATGGCACCTGTGTGATAAGGCACGTCACCAAATTCAGAAGGTATTTCTTCCAGAAAAGCCTGAAACTGTCATTGATTTAAACCTTTGCCTCTTATAAAGTTCACTGTCTGTGTTACGGTGCTTGTGAAACGTTCTGTCTTCAGGACTTTGCTGCACAGCATTTCCTGGTGTGTGATGCAGTGATGCACTGTCAGCTCACCTGTGCAAGTCTCCCTCTGTATTTTCTCTTGCATCCGTCCCACCATTCCACTCTTTTCACCGCACATCTCAGGCAGGGAAAAGAGACACACAGGTTTACCTCTGATGTCGGCGAACAGGTCCTCTGCTTCCCAGCTGTTTTGAAAATTCATTTTTTTTTCAAAGTCTACATTTTGTTTGGCCATTTTTGGGGGTCAGACTAGCTTAAATGTCACTGTAAAACGTGCTGGCCAATGTTTTTATCCATTGACCACTGATCGTTGTGCCATTGGCAACGTGGAAAACGGGTTAGTGCACAGGTCTTGATCTGCACGGAAGCTGTTGCAGTGCATAGTGGGATTTGTAGTATAAGTGGTGGGAGCACTATTTACCGGTGGGCCATTAATAATAGCCATATAAAATTATCTCGCAGGCCACATATAATTATATCGAGGGCCGGATCTGTCAAACTCAAGGCCCGCAGGCCTTGAGTTTGACATCTGTGGTTTACAGGATGGTTGTGACATTTTAAGCACAGTAACTTGCGAATACTATATTATGTTAGTATTATGCTTAGTATCATCACAAGCTTTTCCTGTAGATGTGACAGTGAAGTTGGGTGAAGGTGCATGCCACTGCCTGTTGTTCTCTTGTCTATGTGGAGATGTCATAGAAGGAAGCTCACGTAGCTGAAAAGCCCAAAGAGCTGGGCAGACAGACTCTTGACTACCTTTAAAACCACAGGGAGAGTCTGTTACAGAGTGAATGGACTGTTAAACTCGATTCCCATTTTCACTTGCTACACAGTGGAGCATTCAGGCCCAGTAAAAACAATACAGCCAACTTATCAAGCAGTAGCCCCATGTGCACAATATAATTGCTGTGGATGAAACTGGAGTCAGTCGAAAGCCAAACAAATATATTTATTTTTATGCCTTGCTATTAGACAGTTTTGTGAATTGCTAAAGACTTTCTGGTAGGATTTGGAATTAAATTATCAGCTGGCACTATTGCTAGTTATTGATAAATTTAATAATCAAACTGCATCCATAAACTGCACAAATAAAATAATGGAGTTTAATTCACCAGAACTGAAATACAACTCTTTGGATGGTCTGTACTACAAAGCAGGCCATAGTAGAGATGACCAAACCAGTGACTCAAATTATGGGTGAGGCCTAGCAGATAGCTGAACCCAACATGTTTTTTTTTTCCTCACCCTAGATGTATCTTTTCTATCTTGTCCTTCATAACTAAAGTTGCACTTTGTGTTGCTGTTGACTACTTCATTAAATAAAGTACAACTCATTTTACACTTTACCATAATGCTTCATAGCAATGCTAGTTAATCAACATCAAAGTCAAGACTTTCCCTCTGTTCTTGGTCAGGAAATTTAAATGAAATATGTTTTTACTTAATTTTTTTAAGTGTTGCACCAGTAAATACCCAAACAAATTCCTTGATACCAGTAATGTTTAATTCATACTACCATGATTGTGTCCATTTTTTGGAGGTATTCACCTATGGAAAGGGGTTTTTAACCACAAACATGCTTCCAGCCAGTCCTCCAAAATCCCATTGCTTGATGTGGATGAAGCTGTGCGTCGGTCAAATGCTGATTGGTTGATAAGTAGGCCAGAACAGGGAAAAACAACAACAATGGAGTTCACGAGGAATGGGAGAACCATGAGAAAAAAAATCAAAGATCAAGAAAGTATGAAAAGTACAGATAGTGGCTACAGTGGACATGTTTCACTGTTTTTAACACTTTGTTTCACTTCAGCTCGTTGTATTTTATAACTTCACTCTTCTCCCCAGCTTGTTGGCAGTCCAAAGCTGCCAACGGACTGCCAATGCTCTACCACCTCTGGAGCATAATTTCCCCATAAGTCCCCCTTGCAGTTTTGGATGTAGTGATTAGGAATGCAAGAAAAGAAATGTTCACCAATTTCCAAAGTTTCCCATTGTTCTAGTCCATGAGCCTTAGTTATTCAGTCAGTAAGAAAAGAATATTGAAAAAAAAATTAAACCCAGCTAATGGAGAATAACAGGTTTATATTGAAAACAAAAGGATCTGTTTCAGTGCTGAGCCTTCATTGTCTTTATGTCTGCTTTCAAGTGCAAAAATTCTTCACTTCTCTCCACTGAAGCAAGAAAAAGCTGTCCACCCTCTACTCCACCTCCTTTGTCATCTTCTATTCATCTTTCCATACTTATTCTTGTCTGATAGAAAAGGAATGAACACTGCACCAGTCAAGTGGAAAAGCAGACCCTTGATATGCCTAGACACTAATAATCTGCAGGGATTCAACAATGTAAAACACTCTGAAAGACTTCCTCCCTTCTTCTCCTGTTTGTTTCCTTTCCTCAGAACCTCCACTTCTTTCTCTGCTTCTCTGCCTCTTACAGAGAGATGTCAGTTGAAGTAGGATTCTGACATCTTAGGAGAGAAGTTTGCTTGCCAGCATTTTGCTTGGAATCTCAACAAAGTATGATCTGCAGCCAGAGGTTGGAAGTAACATAGTACAAATAGTTTTTTTTAATATACTTAAGCAGAATTTTCAGGTACCTGCACTTTACTCAAGTATCTATTTTTGTGATTGCTTTTTACTTTTACCCCCTACATTTTTACACAAATAACATACTTCTACTCCTTACATTTTCAAAACAGGCTCATACTTTAGATTTAACGCATTTTTGAGGGAAATTTTTACTTCACATTACACCACGCCTTCAAACATCAAACCAATCTGAGCCTAAGGGGGGGGCAAGATAATCCTATTGGCGTCACCGGGGCTTGTCGCATACTGTACAAAGAGATAAGAGGGAAAAAAATCTATCATTTATGCATCATTTATAACGCCTGCTGAGGAGCCAGAACGATCTGGAATGGTGCCTTTGGTGCAGATGTCCATAAGTTGTGATCGCAGTACTTCAGCCTTTAGCTAGCACTACAGAAGAGGAGCATAAAGAGAGTAACTTTTTTTTCAAGTGGCAGGTAATTTCAAATGCATCAGCTCAGCATATATGAGAAAACATACAAACTCTTTGTGTGTAGTCTGTCACACATGTGTCTGCTAGCTAAAGTACAGCTGCTGTATTTCCCAGGGAGAGAAAAGAATGAGAGAGAACTTCACTCAGAGATGGAGAAAGATGTAAGACAGGAGAGGAAGAAGAGAGGACTTCTCAGTGACATTTGATAAACTGGACATATAATGGCCTAATTTTAGGGCTGTTCGGTTAATCAAATTAAAATTTTATTTCAGCTGCAAGCGATCACAAAAACAGTGTAATTATTATCAAAATATAGTATAGATTATTATTAAAATTATTTTGTCACATTACGCTCTGCAAGTATACGCTTAGTCCCGGTTTTTGGTGCCTGGTTGAGTCTTTGTGGGGCCTACCACATAATCTACATAAGTGGCCAGCGATGTAACAGGCACTTGTGCAAGGTGCATTGTGTGTTAATTACTGAGCGGGACCTGATGTACACCTTCCGAGAAATGTTACTACAGGTTGGATCGACACATCTTGCAACGATTGTGATTGGCCTGTTTGGCCTGCACGGTCGGTTCCTCTCGCGCATTTCCGGTGACTTTTATGCTGCAGTTTTTGAATTTATCAGTGAGAGAATAGCAAGCATCATCTCAATGTAAGGACTCACAAATTTCAGCAAATTCCAGGAAGGAGATTGCTGAAACTATCGGAGTAGATGTGAGAAACAAAGAAAGTGGAAAAACTAGAAGAACAAATATGTTCGCACCTGAGAAAAAAGAGCTAGGACCCAGGAGTCCTCACAGCAAGAAGGTCCTAGGTTCAAACCCACCTTGGCCGGGGCCTTTCTGTGTGGAGTTTGCATGTGCTCACAGTGTTTGCGTGGGTTTTTCTCCTCTACTCCGGTTTCAGTCCAAAGACATGTACTTAGTGGGATCAAGTTAATTCATGATTCTAAATTGCCCAAATTTGTGAGTGTGAATGGTTGGCTGTCTCTCTGTATAGTGTCAGTAGGGAATGGAAATCAGCAAAGATCTTGGGAAATAGTGGGTTATGTCTTGTTAAATTCAGTTGTGGAAATCCATTAAGAGCAATAAACCTCAAAACAGCATCAGCCCAGGTCAGTTGATCACAGCCTGTACACAAAGAAAAACTACTGGAGCTCACATTAGAAACTATAGTGAGTAGTGATTATTTTTTTCCCATGCTGAGCCACTACAACCAATCTTACCTGCCGAATCCTACTTTAATCCCTGACTATACTTACTGACTATATTTTCTGTTTAGGTTCGGAAGCAAAGTAAAAAAAAAAAAAAGTCCCTTTAGTCCCTGCAAGCATATCAAAAGTTGAGGTTACAGCAGGATGAATATGTTAGTTTAAATGAATCAGAACTCCTGAGTCATACTAACTGTCAGAATCCTCAGAGCACAGGCTGAAGAGGAGTTGCAGCAATCTCTAGCTTATTAATCAACCAAAGACGCAGACAGAGTTTTAATTCATTTGAAAGCCTGACTCCTGGCCTTGTCCACCCTAATTGGAAAACTCAAAAAACTGTTTTATTTGTTGTTCTCTACCATTCACCTGACCCTTACTCAGAGTTTCTATCTGATTTCTCAGACTTTTTAATCCCATTTAGTGCTCAATTCACATAAAATGTAGATGCTAAAAATGACAGCCTCAACACTTCATTTAATCTATTATTAGACTCAATTTAAGGATACAGTGTAAGCGGAAGTGAATGGATGGATGGATGGTTTAAGGATATAGTTCCTCCACTGTTATCTTCTTCAATGCCATGTGCCAACGCAGTGCAGAGCAGCTACCTAAACTCTACTCTCACAGATGTCGATGATCTTGTTAATAGTGTCCTCACTATGACAGGCAGGAAGAAAGGATAGAAAGAGGAGAGAAAAAAAGGGGGGGGGGGCAAGAAAGAATAGATGATACGCATACATACGCATTCATATATACATACATACATATACATACATACACACACAACATACATGCACAGTATCCTATGAACCTATGATCAAGCACTTGATCATAGGGAAGGAAAAACTCCATCTCTCATCAGACCTTAAAATATAAATCACCTTGAGGTGACTGTTGTTGGGATTTGGTGCGGATTGAATTCAACTGAATACTGGTTGATGATGCAGTTTAGCCTTCTTCTTGAAGGAAATAGTAACATTAAAGTGTGATAGCACAAAATTAGTCCACTGAACCACTGTGTCCTTTCGTTTCTTCATTCTAGAAGTTTTATTGAGTATGTAACTGACTGAATTAGTTGAAAAGAAAATGCTTAACTAACATTGTTTTTCCTTTCTTTCTCTTCCCCCCAGAGTTATATTCATGGCAGCAGTCAGGCTCAGTTTGTGGCCGAGTCTCACATCATCCTCCTTCTGAGTATCCTTTAATTAACTTGTTTGTGTTTGTGTATCACATGTTGCAAAATGCTAATCACCCAGAGCAAATTATCTCTCCATGAAATGTCCAACAGCTCATCCTGGCAGCAAATTCCTTTAAATCACCATTTCCTGACACACAGCACCTTTGAGACCTTTTTATGAAAGAGCCTTCACTTTTGCTTTTGTTTGACTTTTTTTCTGAACAACGAAGTGTTATCCTTGTGCATTCTCCATTAAGAGCCTGTCTGTTGGACTAAAGAAATTCACAATACAAAGACAATAGGTTGTCCTCTTTAGCTTCTCCTCCTTGCCTGATTTGTTCCAAATTCCAACCTCTCGTGATAGAGTATGTCTTTGTGTGTTTGTTCGTATTTACTTGTGGACTTGTTTGGCAGGATAGATTTTTCTGTTTGTATTTGTCTACTTCTGTCTGCTTGTATATCCATGTATACTTGCACTGGGGCTTTTGTATGTGTGTGGGTAATGATACCGTTCATTCCTAGCTGTTCTGTTTGTCCCCATAGGAAATAGTAGGTCCAAGGTCACACCTGCTGCAACGCTATATTTATTTATCCATTGCCACACAGTTTATTTTTTTATTTTCTGCCGATCTGATTACATCTAAATGAAACAGACACACCTGCTGAAATGCTAACATATCTGCTTTTGCTGTCCATGCAGGTGGTGTTGAACACATTTTATATCATCATAGAAGAAATTTCCTTGCTTGCTTGTTTAATCTTGCTTAATCCTTAAATTATGCACGCAGAAACACTTAGTTACCACATGAAGTGGCATAACCATACCATTTTAAGTCTAAATGAACAAAAAAATAATAGAATCATATAAATATACGGTATATCAAAAGGGGCTGATCTATAGAGGCAATGGAGATCGTGCCTCTTTCACTTTTAATAAACAAAAGGTGAATTGGTTGAAATTAACTATTAAAGAATTGCCTTTTTCTTTCATCTTTGAAAAAAAAAATCCATTCTTCATATTCTGATTGGAATGCTTTAACAGTAACATGCTAGTCTAATTTTGGCCAGTCTATTATTGGCCAGAATACATATAAAATGGCTTTCCAGCGAAGGATGTTCTCACTAGCCAGTAAAGACCTAAATGTAATACTTACATTGATACAGTGATAATTTTCAAGCTCACTACCCTTCTTGAATGAGTAAAAGAAAGTTAAACCCTTGATATAATAGTAACACTTTATTTTTCTGTGTGTGTATATATATATATATATATATAGATAAAATCTCCTGGCCAGGGCGTGCATCCAGTAAGGGTCATACCCGGGCTTGGACGTCGCCCGGATTGACAAGGTCCAGGTCAGGTGTTGAAAAACCAGGGTACACTGACAATAAGTGGGCTACTGGAACTAGAAGGATACAGCATAAATGGACACGAGATGAGAACCGTAAACTATTGGAATGCTGATTGAAGCCAGGAGAATAAACCAGGAGCAATACTGGAAGAGCATATGGGAGAAGGATTCGTCACACAACACCAATGCTCAGTGGCTAGTGGATCTAAGAGAAGACCACAGCAACCTCCCTGAACAGGATCCAGTAACCATCACAGTGGCAGACATCCAGGAAAGGATCTCACATATGAAGAGCTGGATAGCACCAAGTCCTGATATGATACACACCTACTGTATAAAGACGCTAACTGCACTCCACGAACGCCTGGCAGCACAAATGAACCAGCTGTTAGAGGCAGACACACCCAGAATGGTTGACTGAAGGCCAGGCAGTCCTGATCCCCAAAGACACCCAGAAGGGACCAGCCTCATCCAACTACCGGCCAATAACCTGCTTCAGCACAACATGGAAACCTGTCAGGTATCATAGCAGCTAAGATGAGCAGGCACGTGGCACAATACATGAGAGGGGCCCAGAAAGGAATTGGCAGAGATACCAGAGAGAAGTATAGTTGGATGGTAACAAAGAGAGGGAAGGTAGTCAGAACTGAGGGGACTGCACTACCAGAAGGCAACATTGCAGACATTGAAGACAGCTGCAAGTACCTAACTACCTACTATCAAGAGGCCGCTAGGAAAGCTGCAACCTCCAAGTATCTGCAGGGAGTAAGGCAAGTCCTGAAGAGTCAGCTGAATGGGAAGAACAAGATCCAGTCAATCAACACCTATGCCTTGCCAGTTGTCAGATACCCTGATGGGATAATAAGCTGGCCAAAGGAGGAAATGGAAGCCAATGATGTAAAGACAAGAAAGCTCCTTGCATCGAGGGTTTCACCCCAAAGCCAGCACCCTGAGACGGTACGTTAAGCGGAAGGAAGGAGGCCGAGAACTAGTTAGTGTCAGAACCATTATCCTAGATGAAACAACAAAAATCCATGAATACATCAGGAAGATGGCCACAAAGGATCAGGTGCTTAGTGAGTACCTCAGGCAGCAGAAACCCGAGAAAGAAGAGGAGGAAGAACAGGAACCATCATGGAAGGACAGGCCTCTGCATGGCATGTACACCATTGACAGATAGAAGAAGTCCCTGATATAGAAAAATCCTACCAATGGCAGGGCTGGTGTATAATTGAAACCTTCTTCCATCTTGATGATTTGTTATTGTAAACTTGCAGCTTCATATATTCTTCTGATAAAGCAGGATCAAAGAATTTAAAGGTAAAAAATTATCCAACTAATGAAGACTTGTTTGAATTGTGATTCTAAAGGGGCTTTTTCTGAAATATTTCTAAGTCCTTCAGGCAGCTACTGTATAGTTAATGTACTTCTTATTCCATCAGTTTAAGCTATCCTTCAAACATGCATGATGTTTGTTGCTATAGACTGATGAGGATGTAGGATGCCTGCAGGAAAAGGAACCAGTGTTTGTTTTTATAGATACATTTCTGACCTGCTGCAGGGCATAATGGTAACATTATATCATTACTGTAGATTTATATTTGTTTTTTTTGTGACACTGTGTCAAAACTCCTTATAACCACCCAAACTACCACCTTTCATGATTTTGCTCCAATCCTGTATGTAGAAATTGTTCTTGTCTTTTTGTCATGCCAGCAATGCCATGTCCTTTACCTCAACATCAAGAGGATACCTTAGTTTTTCCTCTGTATGTTCCCATGTGGCAGTCTTTGTTTGTGTACCCCATCAGGCTTTGCTTAGTTATGTGCATTTGTATGCAGAGCATGCTGGAGAGAAGAATCTGTAATTAGGCCCTAAGCCATGTGAGGCTGTGCTTGAAGTGATTTCAAAACAGCTCAGGTGTTGAGTGGAGAAATGTTTTCTTCTGTAATATATGTGTTCACAATATTGTGTGAATTGTTCACAGTTAAATATTAGTTACTTTTTTTTTTTTTTTGCAAGTCGAATAGGTGGTTAACTAAAAACTCAATCAAAATACACACATGGCACTAACAGCTGCCACAGAATTACTATTTGCAGTTAGGATTAAATTGATTTGTCTTTCTACGGCTGTGTGATATTAGTGAATTTCACTTTATTCGTATTATATAGAAGCACACACCATGACTGGTATTTAACAAATGCTTGATATTTTATCATTTCATTTAGTAAACAAGTTTTGATTCTTCTTCATTCAATTTTTGAAGTGAATACTTTTTACATTCATATTTTTGTATTTGCTTATTACTTTCTTATGGCCATATAGAATTTAAACGGGCTTAAAACTATTTGAACAATCAAACATGTTTTTGTAATTTTTGTCTGTCTGAAATGTAGACTTTAATCTCGAATTTGTGGTCCAAACAAGAATAATGCATTAAGCTTTGCAATGTTACAGACATTTTTTGCATAGTCCCTCACTTACCACAGGCGATTTGGACAAACTAACACATTTGTAGCTAAACAGCATCTTGCATGTGATCACACCAGCTACAACACAAATAACTTTATTTTGGTATACTGTAAAAAGTTTTTGACTTTATCTTAAATAGTTACAGTTGGGAAAGGAATAAGATTTTATTGGTATCAGTGCCTTTATCAGTTATGCTTATGACTTTGATTCTTTGATTCCCTTATTGATTACTGTTCTGTTTAGTGTGTGGAAAAAAGTAGGCATACGCAGCTTTTCAGCTTGAGTGCAACTTTTTTAAATATTATCTAAGTCAGTAACCCAATACAGGCTCCTATGCTGTCCATTAGAAACAGAAGGGTATTTACTTATATTTTTTAAACTTATCTAAAACTGACCAATAAAATAGTTATTGATGTAGCTTCACAATTCTCATGTCATTTTAATCCACCAACTAATCAATTTAAACACAACTAATCTGTAGGAAAGCAGGTAACCTACTAAAAGTCTTTCTACTGTTGAGAAAGGGGGCAAATCTTTTCTAATTTTGTGAATGTAGTCACACTCTTTCACCATTTTTTTTTTTTTTTTTTTACTCTTTACTCATTTTTGTTCTTTGTGCCGCATTAAGAGTTGTGCTGGGTTTGAGCTCTTTGGCAAGTTGAGTCGCTGTAGCTCCAGAGCTAACTCTAGCACAGCTAGAAATGAGAGAATATGACGTGCAGCCTGCCAGCATAGTCTAAGCATCAGAAAATCTTTTCAATATTTATTTTTAAGATTTTTTTTCTTTTTTGATATACATTCTTATTATCCTCACACTCCCACTTTAATGCACACAAACACTCCTCAAGCAATTTAATGCCTGCTTAACTAAAGAAGTTAAAAAAGCAAACCGTAAAAAAGGTGCATTGTACGGTTTTTTACATGTTCAGCTGACATTCACAAATTAGGATAGGCCAATCTATTTATTGCTGTATGTGAACAAGGTTAGCATTAATTTTGTGTTCTCCGGGCATGCTGAAAGTTGGAAATAAACTTCCCAAATAAGCTACCAAATTCAAATTTACCTTATGGCATGATTTCCAGTCCCTGTATCTTGCTTCACCTTCTACCATTTCACTACCGTCAAATGAGAGAATATCTTTTTGAAGGATGGTGTTCCACACGCACTTAGACACATAGCCAAGGAACAGTGAAGCTTTTCTGGATGTGTATGGTGGCCCAACACCTTTATTATGACACTTTAAGTTGATTTTCCCTTCTTGTCATCCTTTGATAAATTATCTTCTAAGTACTGATAATGTAAAACAAAACAAACAAACAAAAAGCATTTATTTGCATTAAAAGCCAGGATTTGCCACCAACAGAAACTGTTGATGTAACATCACCATCTCATGTGGGCTTCTGAAAAATCATTTAATTGGGATTCTATAAGGATCTTTCAAAGTTAAGGCACAACTGAAATGTGCCACTTCAACTCTCATTCTGTAGTAAAACGTAGGTTTGTTTTATATTGCCATCTGCTCTGTTGCCCTACAAGTTAATAGCACATTACCTGTGAATGACTTAATAACAACCTTTCTGTTTATTGAGAATAAAGTTTCTCGACTGACTTTTAAGTTTTCCGTTATGTTATAGACTGTTCTGTTTTCGGTCATACACTATTACCTACAGTCATCAAAATCAGCAGTTTACTTAACTTCTCTCTAACACTATTTTAACAAAACGTTATGTTACATATTGAGTGCATAACCTTTTATTTTAATTTCCAGCCATTCTTCCTCGGTCATCTTTCTTGTATGCAAGTCTGTTTCCTTGACAACCTTGCCCCAGATGCTGCAATCACCATGGGGATGGTGCTTCTCAACGAAGCTGCCACCTCCAAGGGAGATGTTGGCAAGAGAAGGAGTAAGTTAAGAAGGTTTTTTTAGCTTTTTTTTTTACTTGTAGTAAGAACCACTTAGTAACTACGAAGCTATTTATTCTTGCAGCACCCAGTGCATATATCAAAATCACTCTTTTAAAAAGTATCAGGAGTGCTGGAGAATTAAAAAAAAGCAAAACCTTTTATCAGAAACACACACACACACACAGTGGAGAAGACTGGGAAACTGGTTAGATTTGAGGGATGGATGAACGCAGCTCATGTAGAGAGATACTTTGAGAAAATTCTCCAGAGTTTACGCAACTGTAGACTGCGGTGTTGGTTTTATCATGACTCAAAGCATACTGCCAAGAGAATGCTTCTGACTATCTTTGACTATTTCTATTAGCTCAAGCAGCTCTGAAAATGAGAAATGCTTGTTTTGCTCTCAAGATAATCACTGAGATGATCGCTTACCTCCCACTATAACTGCCACTGAGTACAATGGAAGTTTGCATGCTAACACCCTTTTTTGTTTCCTTTATGGTACACCTTAAGTCAACTCTATTTCAGGTATTACTAATAAGCTTGGAAAGTTAATTTTCTGTAGAAAGGAACTTAATTCATGCAAAGATGTTCTTAATCTACGTGAATCTCACATAAACAGAAACTAATGGAAATACTAATCTAATCCAGCTGGATCCGAGTATGATTTTTGCAATTAACAATGGGGAGTGAATAATACTGATAATTACTGAATTTACACTCACAGTCTGTCTGGAATTAACATCAGATTTACTAAGCAGCAACTAATTATGCAGCCACCAACTACGCAATTTGCAAGTAAAGGATTTTAATGCCACAGTTTAGTTACGGCCTTAAAGTTAAAATGTATTAATTCAAGAACCGTTAAAAGTAGTGTAATGGGAAACATTTTACTGAAATTATATGTTAGTATTTAATTAAAGTAAAATTAATGTCAGTAAAATACCAAACAGAAGTCACAGAATCATGCTCAGAAAATTTTTTAAATTCTCACAGCAAGCAATGCAACACAACCAGTAAGATCACAGGTGATACCAAAGCAGGTTCAATCAATTTCTGTTCAGTTTTATTTATATTGCGCCAATTCAAAATGACAGGTTAAGACCATACAATATTAGAGTGAGAGTCCTAACAATAAGACAACGTTTGTGAGCAAGTACTCGGCAACAGTGGAAACTCCCTTTTTTTTTTGTTTTTTTGCATTTTTTTTTTTTGCAATTTTGGCCACAGCGGCATTTATCGGCAGTGTAGAGGGACAGGAAATGGGGGAAGACATGGGGCAAACTGGCGACAAGCCATGATGATAATATGGAAGTAATTTACATGTCACTTTTCTGTTTTTCATCTAACAGTTGGCAGTCATCTTAATATTTACACCTGCAATAAATTTTCAGATAGAGCTCTCCATCTCTGTTGCTTATTGTGCCAGACTGTATGTTCAAACTGGTTATCACATTAGAAAATTAGTGTAAGCCTCTAAACAGTCCTTAATATTTTAGAAGGGTTTGAGCATAATTTCTAGATTATCATGGGGGGAGATGGATATTAGATGACCTGTCTGGTAATTACCTCAAACACATAGACATGGTTACACACTAGGGGATTTAATTAGAGTTAATGTGATGATAAACCCACTCAATAAGTGTTTCACTTGTCTTTGTGAGACCCCATATTAAATGATCACTCTAAAATATCTAAAGGAAAGAATATTACCTGAGTATTCCTTTAGATGTTAAAGCTTGGAAATTAAAAGCCATTGTCTTTTTAACAACATCAAGACTTGTTTTTCATTATCAGACTAAACAAGCACATACCTATGTACATACATACAGAGGCACACATGCGTAGGTTGTACACATAATTATCACCTGTGTAATGGTGACATATCATGTGCACGGTGCAGAGGACTCCATAATTTCCAACAGTATTTTTAGTATATCAACTATTTCAATTGAGCCTCTTTTGTAGAAATGCTACCTGCTAATTTACATAAATTAAAGGAAACACATCATGCAGATTACATTATGATGCAGTGCAAGCATTTTAATACTTACAGAAACTACTTACTATACAGAGATGAACACATATGCACGGATTTTGTAAGCAGTTTTGTTCTACCATACACACTATTGTCATGGGAAAGACACGTGCATATTCACACAGAGATGGGATGAGTACTCTATAAACGGGCATAGAGAATAGATGTCTGTTAATGTATGATTCGGCTAAAATTGTAGCGTAATCACTGGATGTGGGGGTTACATCCTTGGCATAAAGCTTCCACATTAAGTGCAACGACAGGAAGCAGTGGTGTCTGCATCAGAGCTCATACCTTCTGTTTCTGAAGAAGGGAATTGGGATGTGTTCAAGGAGGGGGAGGGAAAAACTGGAAAGCAGTACAGGAAATGGTGAGATCAAGAGAAAAACAAAATACAGTTAGAGACGACTTTGAATCAAGGCAACACCAACAAAAGTCCACATATTGCTCTGGTAAATACATTATACAGTGCAGGATTTCAAGAAAATTGAAAGGCAGTAGTGAAATATCATTTAGCCAACCACAGGATATGATCCTAAAATGCAAGTCTTAATAAAATTGAGTTTGCCAGGATTTTAAGGAAAAAAACAATGCATAGCAGCTTCATTAAATTGGTTATTTTCTTCAAATGTAAGTCAATTATACCAAAATAAAATAAAGCAGTTGTGTTTTTCACAATAGAATAAAAATCATTACGAAAGAGCCAAGGTCAAACCGCAGTTGGCCGCTCAGTAGTCATTAGGGGACAAAAATTTACTGAGCCAAGAGTTTAAGGCAACCTTGTCATCATCGTCCTTCCTTTTCATGCCTCGCCCTGTTCACTCCAGTGACACCAGTTGGTGGTTGGTAACTTTTAAATGATAATCGGGATTAAAAAAAAAAAAAAAAAAAAAATTAGACTTTTTTTGGTTTCCTTGGATTAAACCAAGTTGCTGTGAAGATCGTTTAGTTTTGCATTTTTCCAAAGCTATGAGTTTAACCATTCGACTGTAAAGATGATTTTCTTGTTGGTTGGGGGAGGAGAGTTGATTTTTCCTTCTTCTTTTAGCTGCGACCTTTGTTACCTTCAGGGGTCACCACAGCAGATCATCTGCCACATAATACAAAGAAGTGCTATGAAATTAGTATACCACCGTTTTGTTCTAATGGCAACAAGGAAACAATCTGTCATTCAGTCCACAAGTTTGTGCACAGCTTGATCTCCCATGGTACCCCACCATGATTTTGCAGTGTTTTGTAGTTTTGTTTAATGTGTGGCGTGGATAGCTTTCCTTTTGTTTTCAAATGTACCTTAAAGGGAAATCGTTATTCAGCACTTCTTCTTTGGTTTTTAGCTAGTTGAGGTGAGTTTGGGACCATTACACTGCTGTAGTATCAATGCTTCTCCTCAAAAATGCAAATAAGAACATGTAACATGTCTCTGAAGAATGAAGTGGTTTCATTGTAGTAAATTTGGTGCAGATGTCCAGAGTAGTACTTTATTTCTGGGAGTGACAGTAGTATCAATCTCTACTATTTGTCTCTTCACATAGAGCCTTCTGTCACTTTCACAAGTCAAACTTGGAATTATCCATATAGAATATAGATAGGGCATTGTTCATTATTTGGTTTGAAATGCTGGTCTTGGCCCAGCTCAAATGTTTGCCCCCAGTAAAGAATATAATGAGCAAAAAAGTGATTACTGTGAACAGTTATATTTTTGTCATTTCAAAGTGAAAGATTTGTCAAGCTAGAAAAAGGAACCAGACTTTTCTGTCTTGGTTTGTTGTAAAATCAATGACTGGTGTGCGATTGTATCTGCAGATGGAGTCACTTCACAGTTTATTCTTTGATTGGCAATTGGCTGCAGAAAACATGAGGAACCATTTAGTTTTACAATCTATTCATTTTGTCCCCCTAATTAAATAGGCTTAACTTAATGTTTATTGGCTTCCTCTTGCTTGGGAAATGTAAATTTATTTTAACCATGCCAATATATTGTGATTTGAATTGAGCCAAGTCATACAGTCAAAAGAGGGATTACCACCTTTGTCACTGAGGGAAATCATTCAGCTTAAACAACTTGTCATTTCGCCAAGGTCATAAATCACTTGGCATACTTGCGTGCCCTGTGTGTGTGTCATTATCCGTGGATGCATACTAAGATCTCTCAGTCATAATTGATGAGGTAAGGGAAATGCATCCCTTTCCACTTAATGAAGAAACACAGACGTTCTAATGCTCCCACACTTGCATATGTGGATGTTGCAACCCAGAAAGCACAAGGGCACAGACGGTCTCTGTGCACACACTGTCAAATATATACATCATTCTCAATTAAGTCACTTGGTAGAACATTTTTGTATTACAATACTTCCAACATTTGACCCAAAGGGGACATGAGGTAGAGTGGGTTCTCCACTGGCAGTTCAGTTCCTACCCTCTCCACATACTAAATTCTGTGTGTGTGTGTGTGTGTGTGAGAGAGAAAGAGAGAGAGAGGAAGAATCAAGTTTTTGTATAACTAAGGTTAAAAGACACTAAGTACCGAATACTTACACTGTAGCAGATGCCATTATGTCTTCAGTGTTTTGAATATGTAGTACACACCAAGTGACTGCGGTTGATACACTAGTTCTTCAATGTGCAATCTCAATTCCAAAAAACAGAATCCAATGATTTGGAAATCTAAAACCCATATTTTATTCACAATAGAACATAGAAAACACATCAAATCTTTAAAGTGAGAAAATGTAACATTCTAAGCGATATCTGCAGATTCTCGGACTCTTTTGATGATATTGTATTGATATGCAGATGATGAGTATTCAGTTTCTTCAAAATTTTATGTTGAGGAACATTTTTACATTTGTTTTTTTGCAGATTGATGAACCTCTTCACATCTTTACTCTTGCTTGTGCATGCTTGCTCATTCCCTTGGTCTCTCTCTTAGTTACTTACACACACACACGCGCACACACACACCCACCCCGTGTGAGAACAAGAACATATCTCGCTATTTAGTCTCC
Source organism: Cichlasoma orientale (assembly GCA_034780415.1). Lineage (NCBI taxonomy): Eukaryota > Metazoa > Chordata > Actinopteri > Cichliformes > Cichlidae > Cichlasoma > Cichlasoma orientale. The sequence continues at coordinate 193,954 of JAVDPK010000571.1, forward strand.
AGGAGAGGTACTCATCCTAATCCCTGATTAACAATATCAGTCGGTGGTGACAGTTTAATTTAACACAGTACTTCTCAGGGATTAGCACTGCATGAGGGTGTGCATATACTCATACACCGGCACATACAGTGACAGACAATTCCCTGGCAGATAAAAGGTCATGCTTATGTATTTCACGTTAGAACAGTTAGAAAATAAGATGATAATGGATTCAAACATAATTTTTTGTAACACAGCAGGGTCATGAGAAGGAGACGGTAACCCTAACACATACATGAAGGGATTATTTTTAAAGAAAAAGAAAATGTGACTTTTTTTCTTTCATAACGATGAGACGGGTAATGTTTTATTTTCTAGTAACATTCTATTATCACTTTGTTACCATTGAAGTGTATGTATATTTGCTCATAAATTTGTGTTTGTATGTGTACTTGTCCATGTAACTACCAACATGCAGATAACAGGATGCTTTTACTGTGTGCTAAGTCTAAATCATGTAAGCACGTTCAGTTTGAGCTGAGATCAAAGAAAGAGTTGCGTCAGTGGTTATAATGGGTGTGAAATGATTGAAATGAATACCTTTAGCCAAGATGGAAAAAAATATATATCTCAGGCAATTTTCTAATTATTATTAGGACTATATTAGGGTGTCTGCATATCCTGCAGTTTGAAAATGTGTTCAACTCTAGTTATAGTAACATAAGATTTAGCTGTCCCTTTCTTTGTGTATTAAATTATCCTTAATGGTGTTGTAGCACAGTCCTTCTAAGCAGTAATATAGAACAACAGTCTGTGTTTGTCTTCTTGCAGTCATCTGCCTGGTTGGCCTTGGCCTGGTGGTGTTTTTCTTTAGTTTCCTGCTCTCCATCTTCAGGTCCAAGTACCATGGATACCCCTACAGGTAACTATAGCAACCACACACCACTGTACAGAAGATTCCGTCAGAGCAACTACTCAAATACAATATGCAAGCAAACAATGAACCTTAAAATCACTGAAGCTGGCACAAAATCACTGCAAAGTTTATGCAGACACTGAAAAAATCTGAGCTGAAACCAGACACAGAGCCAAAGATTCAGTCACAGTCAGTGTGTTCACTAAAAAGTACAAAGTATCCTTACCTAAGTAGTTAGAAATAATGGATCCCTCGTGGATTTTTTTTCCAAAGGGTTTAGTGAACACATTTTTACATCAAAACCCAGAGCCTAGTCAACCAACAGCAATTTGGTTCCACTTTCAGCTAAAGGTCACCACAATATAATAGATTTAATGCTTGACAGAAAATATCCCACAAGGCTTCAGAGTCTGGATCCAATTTATCCCTACTTGAGCAGCTTTAAAACATTACAGCAACCAAAACCCTTAGCTGCTGAAACTCACCTCTGGACCTGGGAGGGATTCAAAATGTTAAGGGGTCTTCATTAGGGCAGACAATTTACAGCAATAGAGGCTTGAACCCTTTTGTGCTTTAAAAAGAACCAAATTGTACTGTTCTAGTTCAGTGGATGGGTTTAAAATATAATTCTTGTCTACAGACTTTATTGTGGTATGAAATTGGTAACCCTGGTCTGTAAAATTGCTGAGGCTTTATCTTTGCCACTGTGTTGCATATGCCAGAATGTTGTTGCAAAACCTGTATTGTATATGTGCAGGATTCGAACCAGCTGTTAGCGCCGGGCTGAGAATTTCACCAGTTTGCTGTTGGAACTGTTCACCATAATTATCACCATTAGCAAGCAGGTGCAGCTATTAGCGCTAGCAAGCGATCTTCCGATAGCCAGGGGACACCCCCCCCCCCCACCACCACCACCACCACCATCACCACCACCACCACCAGTCATCCGATACCACCGGGCTTTTTTTTTTTTTCTGGTCCTTCAGCAGTAATGGTACCTTTACAAATGTGCATGGTACCGTTGCAGTTTTTGTTAATGAGCCCCTACCATCACAGATGATAACTTTTGAAATTTGTGTTGATAAAAAGCCAGAGAGACCCTCATGTCATTAGTCATTAGTTTACCACAGGAAAGGGTTTCACTCTGCTTCAGTCCTTCTTAAAGGAGCTTATGCACAGAGAAGACCGCAGCATTCCTCATCTTACTTATATTTGGTGGAGTGCTATGGTACAGTTATAACTTGCATTTTTGGATGAAGCAATGCGCGGCATCCACTGACAATGTTTTTCCTGAACCCATCCAGTTATTTCAGCTACAGAATTGTGTGTGTTATAATATTGTGATGTCTGAGGGCCTAAAGATTCCAGCCATTCAATACTGATTTTGGGGCCTTATCTCTTGCGTGTAGAGATTCCACCTTTTCCCTGAATTTTTCATTGATATTAAGTACTCCAATCACCATCCATCCATGGATGGATCACTCTACCTCCAATCACCAGATTATTTTAAATGTTACAATTAAGAAAGATTATAGTCAGATTTAGCATGTGTTTTTAAAGATTCTCAGTTTCAGAGTTGGGTATCTTTGCCTCATTGTTGGTCGTTAATCAAAAAAGTAATGTATTACACATTACTCATTACTTTTCTTAAAAGTAATGCAGTATGTTACTTAATTACTTGTCAGAGAAAGTAATTTGTTGCAGTACTCGTTACATTACTTTCTTGTTACTTCGCAAAATGACCTGAAACGTATTATTATAATAACTACCCGTTAACAATATAAACCTGAGGCGACAGTCCCACACACCAACACAAATTCCCGTCCTCATAAGGACACACATCAGATCTGTCTTTTAGTATTTCTGTATGATCACCAAGCTAACATAACAAAGACAGCCTGAGAGAGACTGAGGGAGATGGTGCATTTTTATCGTACTGGCACTCATCATATAGCCGTCCTGTAATGAAGACGCAGACAGTACTCAGCTTATGCAGAGTGCCACATATAGCATAGTTTTAAATTGCTGCTACTTACATTTGTTTGTGACTTTGATAAACACAAATGCATCTTCAAGAAGCATTTAGGAAACGTTTCTTGTTTACATGCTTCCAGAAACAGTTTGCACTTGAAATATACATTTTTTCTTTTGTGTTGCACAAAATGTTTTTGTGTAAAACAAGCTGAGACAGAAGAAAACAAAAAATACTTAAATTTATGTTCCTTCCTTATTTTTCCCTCTTCTTCTTTGTATCTCTCTCTTTTCCTTCTCTACTTCTTTTAATCTGTCGCTGTCTCACAGCTTCCTTATTAAGTGAAAAAACAAAAACCACAGCAGAGGCAGCCGGTGCAGCCAGAAGAAGATGGCGAAGAGGTGGTAGGTGAGAAGAAGAGGAGTTGAGAACATACTTGAAGAGGAGGCAGTGTCACTACTGAGTTTAAAGTGCATGGTCTGGTTTCTATTTGTGTATGTGTTGTTGTTGTTGTTTAATCATCTGCTGCCATTAAATATTCCAGCTGAATAAGAATTGGTTGTCCCTTCCATACACTGGAAAATAAAGACAAGATTTGGCATTTTCTTGAATCTTTATTTTTTTTTTATGAGTTTTCAGTGGTTGAGCATTTTGTGTGTGTGTGTGTAAACTGAGCAGTGACAGTGGTAAGCCGAGCTGATACGTTTGACATATTGTTTTTAACATGAGTTATTGTGGTGAGTTAGTGGGAAAAAATGGGGGCAAAATCTCTAGTTCAATATTTCTAAGTGAATGACTTACACTCACCAGCCACTTTATTAAGTACACCTTGTAAGCATTTAGTAGGACCTCCTTTTGCCTTCAGAACTACCTCAATTCTTCATGGCACAGACTCGAGGTGTGTGGAACATTTCTGAGAGATTTGGGTCCATATTGAATGATAGCATCACACATAATGTAAATATATCCCACCACATCCCAAAGGTGCTCTATTGGATTGAGATCTGGTGACTGTGCAGGTGGTTTGAGTACATTGAGCTTATTGTCATGTTCGCAAAACCAGTTTGCGATGATTTGAGCTCCGTGTCACGGTGCGTTATCCTGCTAGAAAATGGGTACACTGGGGTCATAAAGGGATGGACATGGTCAGCAACAATGCTCAGGTAGGCTCTGTTGTTTAAGTGATGCTGAATTGAAACTAATGGTACAAAGTGTGCCAAGGAGACACACACCATTACACCATCAGCAGCTTAACTGTGTATCCATGCTTTCATGTTCTTTATGCCAAATTCTGACACTAAAATCTGAATGTCACGGCTTTAACACTCATCAGAAATCAAGAGTCATCAGACCGGGCAGTGTTTTTCCAGTCTTCTGTTATTATGGTGAGCCCCTGTGAATTGTAGCTTCAGTTTCCTGTTCTTAGTTGACAGGAGTGGTACCCGCTGTGGTCTGCTGCTGCTGTAGCTCATCTGCTTTAAGGGTCGATGTGCATTCAGAGATGCTCTTCTGCATCTCTGAAGGGTCTTAACTGGCATTTGTGAATAATCTTGCCTTCCAATCAGCTTGAAGCAGTCTGGTCATTTTCCTCTGACCTCTGACATCAGCAGGGCACTGTCACACAGAGAAGTGCTGCTCACTGGATATTTTCTCTTAATTGCACCATTCTCTGTAAACGTTAAAGATGGTTTTATGGGAAAATCTAGTAGATCAGCAGTTTCTGAAATACTCAGACCCTACTTAGACCACCAAAAATCACAACACATTCAAACTGACTTAAATCACCTTTCTTCCCCATTCTGATGCTTGGCTTGAGCTTCAGCAGGTTGCCTTGACCATGCCTGCGTGCCTAAATGCATCGAGTTGAGACCTCGGCTAATGAGATATTTGCGTTAATGAGCAGTTGAACAGGTGCACCTAATAAAGTAGCCAGTGAGTGCATGTTTATGATGATGATACATTAAACATTATTTAACTTGTGTAACGCTACACTGATTAATATGTGCACACATGAAGATTTATAAATCCAGTAATTTTACAGCTGGTGCCATAGGGCTTTCAAGTTTTCACCATGAGACTCCAGCTGTGTAGCTGCAATACATTTTCTTAGACCAAGATCAAAATATGTTATTTACCTGTTCTGTTCTCTCCAGATATTCATATTATTTGTATCTGTAAAATGCTGGCTCCCTGTCTTTCAGCTGCTGGATATATACTATTATACTTTATGTTGTGCAGCTGAAACCACTTGGATGAGCTAAGGGAAAGGTTTTGATCATAGTTTCACAGAGGAAAAAAAAGACCACGAATGAGTTTAACTGCCCAAAATTGAGTAAATTAGCAAATTAACAAGCTTGCCTTAAACTGCCACTGAACTCCTCACTGATGCGAAATAGTAGCAGATGAACTGCGTTTACAGAAGACTGGCGGCTAGTGTTACATTTCTTGCAGAAAGTGAGATGCATAGGTCATTTAGAGAATACATACATTGTCAATTCTTTCACTTTTGGACTGCCCACTAGAACAGCGAGTGGGATGTGCAGTGAATCCATTTATGTAACCTGCTGTGTATGTGGGCAGACAGAGAAATGCTACTGTAGATAGACCGGCTTTGACAAATGTTATAAAAATATTCCCATTCTTGTCTATTTCTGTTTTAAATCATCAGAACAGTGAACCACTGTCCTGGTGTTTGTCAAATCTGGGTTTAAATAAACAAATACACAACAGACTATATCAGAACGTTTCTTAGTGTGTAAATACATATAGCATAACAATAAGAAAGCAATATGAGAAAGTTGGCACAATTTAACAAATACCTGCCCTCTTAAGGCTTAAAGGAAAATGATAACGTCCTCATGTGGAATGAGTATAATCACCACAATATCCATCCTCACGCCGCATTGAGCTTATTGATTGGCCCAAAAATAAGACATTATGTTTTGAGGATTTTTAAGTGGCGTGTGAAGCCAAGAGTCCCTTTGCTGCAGCGTATTTGAGTAAAAGTAAAGAACGATGCTGATCATCAGCACAGCAAGCAGAATCTCCCATCTGTTTTCCCTCGACCGTTGGCCTTTACGTGTGTCGGAAGAAAACAGAATAAATGTCACCTTCAGGGGGGATAAGTATTTGCAAAGAGAGCAAAATCAATGTGAATATTAGATAGAGGACAGTTGTAGAGCAAAATACACAGTGACATGAAGAATAATCTTTCCACTGGTTAGAAAAAAAAAAAAAATCAGTTTGCAGGTTAAAATTACCCGCAAATCTTTTACAGTTAATTCAGTGTGTGCAAATTGCAAGTTTAGATTAGACTGTTTTTCCACAATCCACACGTTTTCTGCTGTAAAAACTGTTCAGTCTATTAAATTACTGAGTCCTTTGTGATGTTTATCCTCAGTGCAGGCACCTGAAATCTAAAAATGCACCCCAGTAAATTGCACAGCTCCCAGATATGTTCATTGATTATCATCATCAGTAAAGTGAAGCTACCTTTTCCAAGTGGCAAAAAAAGACACTATCTTATTTTTAATTGCACAGCTTTAGTGAAAGTAAATAGTGTGTATTTAATTGGGTTCTCGATCGTCATGTCCCTCAATTCAAAACCGTATATGTTCAGGATTCTCATGAAATATCATGCTGATTGAACAATGCCAAATACACACACTGAATGTTTAAATGATGCTGAATTGGTACTAACGGTACAAAGTGTGCCAAGAAAATATCCCCCACACCATCACACCAGCAGCAGCACTAGCATGAACCTTTGACCCAGAGGAGGATGGTTCCCTGCTGTCATGTGAAATTCTGACTCTGCCATCCGAATGCTGCGAAAAAAAATCGACTCATCGGACCAGGCAACGCTTTTCCAATCTTTTCTGTTTCCTGTTCTTAGCTCATAGAAGTGGCACTTACTGTGGTTGTCTCTACTGCTCTAGCCCACCTACTTCAAGGTTCAACATGTTGTGTATTCAAAAAAGTTCTTCTGCATACTTTGGTTATAATCAGTGGTTATTCGAATTAATTTTGCCTTCTTATCAGTTCAAAGCACTCTAGCCGTTCTCCGCTGACCTCTGGCATCAACAAGGCATTTTTGCCCAGAGAACAGACGCTCACATGAAATTTGCTCTTTTTCACACCATTCTCTGTAAACCCTAGAGATTACTTGGGAAAATACCAGCAAATCAGTAGCTTCTGAAATACTCATAATTTTTGTAAATATTAATAAAATAGCATCAGAGGGATTTGTCACCCGGAGTAAATGTATGCATGATTTCTAGTCTCTCTCACTGTGGTGTAGCAACAGCATACTCGGGCTGCTTTCAGTCTAGTCCCTGCCAGGACGGGCGTCTGCCCCTGTGGGAAAAAAAAACAGTATGCATAGATTTAATGAAAATCTGTAATATGGTTCAAAAGCATGAATTGTTCCCCAGCTTGAGTACCCGTTTAGTTCAGAATCACACCAGCTGGGTTATATGATTTTTTAAAATAACAACAAAAAAAGAATAAGTAGTTATTGTTCTTTTGCACCTGCTAATCTTCATTTTCATGCATCCAGCTGACAATGAAAATCAAACACTTTGTGGCATTTTGTGATGATGGCAGGTTTGGCATTTCCAAGTTATTGGTGGTTGCATTCTGTAGATAGCAATTCAGATAAATTCTTTTCTGGGGCCTCTCTTTCATGCCTGCACTTTGCATCGCACTACAAACACTTCTGAAAAACGTTTTTTTTTTTTTTACAGTCTGAAATATAAACAGCTCCAACATTAAACTTCCTTTACTATCCCCTAATGCAATCAACAGATGGCTGCAGGTTGGGGATGTTATCTTTTACTGTGCACTGTATGATGGTTTTGATATCTGACGTGAAAAAAAAAGATTATCCTCATTGTATATTCCTGAATGGCAGTATTGTATTCACTCGAATAACTTTTCAAATAATCTGTTTTGTGAAAATGTTAAACTGGATTTCTGTTTCTTTTCTTCTTCTTCTTTTTTTTAAATTTTATCTTTTATTTCAATCTCTTCCGTCTCATTTTACCAATCATTTTAAACAACCACACTGCCGCGGGTGCTTTTTTCTCAGAAATGATGGTGCAACCTGCTGTCAGGTCTGATTCGACTCTGTTGTCTGATGTTCTTGGCTTATCTGACCTGTATGTCAACTACTGCTGTGCCGCAACCAACTTTGAAGAAACTCTTCTGCTGCCTGTCTGTTCAGGGCATGATGCCACCTCACTGTGGATCAACCTTTCCTCCCAAAGGCCACAAACACTTTCTGCGGGCATCCAGAGCTGTAATGATTATCATCAGAGAGCTGCTGGAGTTGTTGCTGTTTTGTTGCATCACTGTCTGTGGTGTGTGTTTGTATCTCTTGAGTTTGTGTGTGTGTGTGTGTGTGTGTGTGTGTGTTTGTGTCCATGAGTAGACACGTGTTTTGTATTGTTGAATTCATTAGGTAAGGCATGTTTGATTTGAGGGGAAACAGCTGTGTTAGATTGAGGAAACTTAAACTGCTAAAATAATATCTATAAATAATTCTTGCATCAGAGCACTTTGCAATATTTTCTCCCTTATTTCTGACTTCTGTCATTCTGTAACACTGTTGACTGGCTGCCTCTGATAAGCTATTGTTTGGTCTTTTTGTAGAGCAGTCGACTTAAAACCAAAACGTTCAAAAAACAAAATTGAAGTTGTTTTTTTAAATTATCTACCAGTTAAAATAAGGTTGTGTATTGTACAATATAAATAAAAATGTAGTGGTGCAGTGGTTAGCAGTGTTGGACCTTTTCTGTGCCTTCGTGGGTTCCTTACAGGTACTCCAGCTTCCTCCCGCAGTCTAAAAACATGCTTTGTTGTTTAATTGGTGATTCTAAATTGGCTGTAGATGTGAATATAAGCATGAATAAATGTCTGTCTCTCTGCGTTAGCCCCGTCATGGTGGTGGCCTGTCCAGGGTGTACCCTGCCTCTTTCCCTATGACAGCAAGGAAAGGCTAATTAACCGCTACTACCTCCTACAGTAATCACACCAATGAGAAAGGATACTTCAGGAAAATCATTGGAGAAATTACAATAATTCTGCAAACTCTTTCTGTGATTACATACGCAGCTCTTTACCCACCGCTTACACTCACCGGCAATTTTATTAGGTACAGCTGTTCAATTGCTCATTAGCACAAATATATAAACAAACACATGGCAGTAAAATTCAATCTATGATTGATGAGACATCTTTGAGACATTGCTGAAGAAAAGACTTCAAGTCCTGTTTTCCTTTAGTTTGCTGTGGTGGTGTGATTATTATACCAGCAGTGGGTTTGCAGATGCAGAGAATGGGTCTGAGTAGGTAAACCAGCCCAGAACTATCTACATGAATGCTGTTTATACAGGAGACTGTGGAAGAGTGAGGAAACAGAGACTGGTGTCAATTACATCTTACCTTCTGTGCTTTTTCACTTATAAAGAACAAAAGGTAGAACACAAAAGTGTCTGGTCAATGAGAATGGGGTACCAGGATCAAAACTAGGAAAACTGTAATAAAAGATAAGGGGTAAAGAAAAAGGTCTGGTCAGGTGACAGATCAAAGGTTCAGACCTATCAGACAAAAGCAAATGGTCACAAGAACAGGAGGTCCCTCTCCAGGGAGTGAGGAGCAAACAGGATTAAACAACTTCATATTTGCTTTAACTCAATGAAACCCTGTCTGTCTAAACAACCTGCAACAGGATGTCGACATGGCCACGATGACCTGCTGAAGTTCAAACTGAGCATCAACGAGGGGAAGAAAGATGATTTAAGTGATACATTGTGTGGCTGTTGGTGCCAGATCAGGTGGTTTAAATATTTCAGAAACCGCTGATCTGCTGGGATTTCTGAGCTGATAGGAAAACAACAGTACTTCAAATTACCACTTGTTACACAGAAAAAGACCACATCTGGTGCCACTCATGTTCTTAGATGAGAGGAGTGGCTTCAGTTTCTGCTGCAGCATTCAGATGGTGGGCAAAGAATTTGACTTAAACAACATGAAAGCATGCGTCCATCCTGCCTGTTGCCAAGTTCGGAAGGCAAAGAAGGGTCAAACTTGATGCTAGATAGGTACCTAATGAAGTGGCCAGTGAGTGTATATAGCCAGTCAACCTGCTTGAAGATAAGCCTGGATTTGGCCTGAAACATAATCACAAAGATATATCACAGCAGCCTTACGTGAAAAAGGGGCGAGAGTACCGCAGAGCCTGTTAGGAGAATGGAAAAAGTATTAAAAGAAAGTGTTTAAAGATAACATGATGTTTTGGTGTGGTATCTTATGAAATGCAGGGTTCAGAAACACCATCTACCATATATGATAATGTACTTTTGTACTTGCAGAGCAACTCATCTACTTCATCTATATTTCTGATGCAAACTCGATAATCACAGCCACTATGGAAAGAATCTCTTTGAAAGGTACTCTGCATGGGTGGACGTGTGAAGTCGGGGAACGAGTAGCTGTAATGTTATCTGTACTGTCAAACTTTCATTATCTTCTTACAAAAATACCTACACTTTCCAATAAAATATTTTTCTTCTAAAAAGTTTCTTTCACTCATGTTCTATTTTCATCATACAATCTAACTTTTTTAGTTAGATTAGTTCACTTAGTTCATCGAGTCAATATTAAATTAACCTTCCTGTTCCTTGGGCTATGACTAAACACAGTACTTTTTTTTTTTTTCTTTTGTGGAGTTTTTGTTTAATTCCTTCAGCAGGACTTGCTCACTGTTGTTGCTCTAAGAGAACAGAGAGAATAAAACCTTCATGTCTAAAAAAAAAACAATATAGATGTAACGCTACACCTTTGCCTCATTTTGTATGCACAGATCAATAAGAATGCAAATAAGCTCACACTCCACCAATCCAGAGCTAGGACTTAGCCATACATAGCAAATCAATTTCTTCTCTTTATTTCTTTTTTGTACCGTGAATACCTGCAGGACTTTTAAAAGTAAAATCCATCCATCTTCTTCCACTTATCCAATTCAAGCTTGCGGGGGGCTGGAGCCTATCCCAGCTACCTGAGGGTGAGAGGCGGGATACACCCTGAACAGGTCGTCAGTCTGTCGCAGGGCTAGCACAGAGAGACAGACAACTGTTCACACTCACATTCACGCCTGTAGGCAATCTAGAATCACCAACTAACCCAACCCCACTAACTGCATGTCTTTGGACTGTGGGAGGAAACTAGAGTACCCAGAATGCACAGGGAGAGCATGCAGTCAACACAAAAAGGCCCCAGATGGTGTATTCGAACCCAGGACCTTGTTGCTGTTGCTTGTTGGCCTAAAAGTAAGCTGCCATTTGTATTATTAGTTTGTACCTTTTTCATTCTGCATGACTCACATAAAGTTCTGAGAATCTAGAAAGCATATAACATGCCGAATGCACGAGTTCTTTGTTATCCATAGCATTCCTGTAAAAATCGGCTTTATTCTTCCCATCTTCACAAAGATCCTGCAAGAGACGAGAGTCAACGTCTACGGCAACTCTGAAAGTTTCCTCTTGCAGAGATCTGAAGCGATATTGTCAGACCATGCATCCTACAACACCACATCTCTATAGCAACCAGTGCCCTAAGACCCAGTTATGAAGCAAACTTATATCATTGAGAAAAAGTATGAGAGTAAGAGTGTCTGTATGTGGTGTGTATGTGAAAGACAAGAAAGTTAGAGGAAAAACAAGGTTGCTGCACAAGCTGTTAGACCGAAATTGCATTTGCATTTTCTTCTCATGTTTGCTAAATATAACTTTTACAGCTTTTAATTACCTTCTTTCTCAACAGGATTTTTTTTTTCTTAAGATAATTTTCTTTGCAGTCACTGACTTGAGAGGGTTAGTCAAGTTTTTTTTTTTCCTCTGGCAGCGAGCCTGTAATTACACTTTGTTACGTACACATATACAAAGAGACACGCGCACATACAAAAACCTACACACCTATATTCACACACACACACACACACACACGGTAGCATGCAGACTATAATTACACGCTGTTACAGTGACGGCCTTGGGGCCTGTCAGGCTGCCGTTGGTTCTAATACCTCAAGTGGGTACACTACGTTGCCCAGAAATACAGTCTCTCACACACACAGTCACACTGATGCCCAGCTGGAGTAGGAAAGTTAGTTTTCAAAGCTGACTCTTGACAGTCCTGATTCATTGAAAGTGTACCTGTCATACAGCAACATGTAATACACAGTAATTGTCACTCCTCTTTCTCAATCACTCACCCTCTCTCACCAAACTATCAGTCTATCAATCTTTCTCTCTATTTCCCCTTTCTGTCTGTCTAAGGACATGGAGAAAGAGTAAAATCACAACTCATCAAATCACCATAAGCTCCTAATTAACAGTATAATTGTGGATAATTAATAAATTGATTAAAGTGCCAAGGCAGGAACGGAATAAGCCCCACCCTTGGTCTCCCAGAGGGCTGACAGCAGTGATTCCTCCCTTCCCAACACCAACACAAACAAATGCCTTCTTCCATGACTTCAAAGGGAGGAATTAGATAATTCAGTGGCCATCCTGCGAGGGAGTAACAAGATAATTTTCTTTCACAAACAAACTGTCAAAACACACATTTCGTACCACAACCGGAGGGGTCTAGGATCATCATCAACATTAGAACTTTAAAGGGAAGCGCTTTTCAGCTGTGCAGTGGCTGGAAGTTGAGTAAAAGAACCCTTCAAAGGATAGCCTTCAAAGGGAGTTTTAATTATTACATGGAGCATCTCAGTCTCTGTTGTCATCTCTCTATTTTCACTCTCCCTCTTTTTTCCCTGTCTCTATATATTTTTCAGGCTGTCCCTCGGCAACAACCTGCCAGATTTAGATGAAATCAGATGAAAAAGTAATAACCCTCAAAATTAGTTTTTAATTATATCAACACTGTCTCTTGTCACCCACTGCCACCTCCTTCTTCCACACTTGCTAGATTCACTAACAAGGTAGAAGAAGCAGAGTGACATTCAGAGTACAGTATATCAGCATACATGCACACACACACAGAAGTATCAGTCTACTGTTCATTTGCCTAAGCTGAAAATAACTAGAATCAATAGCAACAATTAAATGACTTTTGAAGGCTGATGACTTTATTTATTTATATATTTATAGTACATATTTAGCAGTGTTTCATGGGAATTCATGAAATACTAACAATCTCTAATCTATTTATTATTTACTTCTATTTCTGGACATTAATTTTCCTTTTTTTTTGGTATTCCTTTCATATGTACATGTAATTAATTATTTCCACCTTTAAAAGGTGAAAATAAAAATCCACATTTGGAGGCTGGAAGGGTCGGAAGTGGAGCAAATCATTCCAGACCAGTGTGATTCACACCAGATTCAACTCATACATATTTTATTATCATAAAAAAGTGACTTGATGAGGTTTAGTCATTAAAGGTTTAGTTACAAAGTTGTGCTATCTGGAAAATACATGAAATTTCATGTCCATGTACACAGATTGTTTTTTGTGTGACTATTTCATGTTTTTCCATGAACCTGGGCTTATATTTTCACCAGCTGCTATTTACAAATTGTTAGAATATATTGTAAGGCTTTATCACTAGCATCTACAGTCCTCAGCATCCCTTAGGATACTTGCAGATGTTTGCAAAAAAAGGTGCAACAACATGCTGCAGTTATACCTTTTATACACAAGAGTGGGGTAGAGTGGTTTTCTGAGATCATTTTTTTAATTTGTGGGTTCTTTTGTGTTGTGTTTTCCTTAATTGAGTCTGGTGGGTTTAATGAGAGAAAGAACAAACAAGAACAAGAAAGCCCGTTGTCGCCCAGCATGGCTAATGTGGCTAACTCTTAGCACTGATCGGACCTGCCCACAGGTCAGAGCTCTGGTTAAAATGAAATACTGTGGAAAAAAGATGAATTGTGCAAAACTTTAAAGGCTGATTTGTAATCAGCAGCGCTGGGTGAGTGTTACGCTGTGTTCATGTCACTATGTGCTTCAGAGCAGTTGAACTCTGTTGGCTTTCTGTTAATCGTTTACATCTGCTTCCTCCCTCCTTGCTACATTCACTTACACAGTATTTTAATTTAGCTCAATTCACAACAAATGTGTTCTCATTTACATATTTTTCTGTTCCTGTTGTCAGGCAACACAAGGGTAACCAAATACTGACTTTAATGTGGCCCATTAACAACAGGGAAAAACTGCTAGCACACTTGAGCCGCTGCTCTGCACCACTGAAATCTGGATTTTACAACCACGACGTCTGACAACTGTGCTCAGAATTCAGCTGTATGTAAAAGTAAATTGATCACTCAGAGATAAAGCTAGAAGCCACAGAGTTCCTTATCCATGTAGACCCAGAGTTTCCCTGCGCATTCACATGAAAGGAGTGGTGCTCGCAGCATTTGAACAATCACAAACATGGATAAGCGCACTGACAACCGAGCGGCTCATTTTACAGAGGAAGATAAAACTATGCTATGGGAAAAATATGAAACGGTTCAACACGTAACACAGATTGAAAGTAACACAGCTGCCACACACAAAGCAGCGGTGTAAGAAGAAAAGAACTGAATGAATGTGTGAGCACTTTAAGAGCTTTGGTCAATAAGACTGGAGAAGAACTACTGTAAAAAAAATAAATAAATATAAATAGATAAAAAACCTGTTTGAAGACAGGAAAGAAAGCTGGAAAAAATGCTGACGTATAAGTTAACAGACCCATCAGTATCACAGCTCTCTCATTAAGACAAGATAATCTGATGAATTAAAATTGACTGTTTTATTAAATTAATGTTTAAAACTTTTTTCAGCTGCAGCCTCAGTGGTGTTTAATGGTCTAAGAGTAAGTAAAGAATAAAACAAAACAAACTCAGGCTTAGGCTACATGCACATTTGATATAAGGCCAGCAAGGACAACCAGCTGCTCTGTTTTAGGATCTTATATTAACGCTTATAAAACAATAAAATTGTTGTAAATTTGTTTGCAGCCAACAGGAAAGAATCAAGTAATAAAATTGTTTCTATGAATCTATATTTATTACTGATGCTCATCAAGGAAGGGTAAAGACTTTAAATGCTATTAAAAAAAAAAACTTTAGACCCTCCTGCTGTCTGCTCACAGCACTCCAAGAGATCTTCCAGGAATGGTGACACCATTTTCTCTAGAAATGATTGGTCAGTAAGCAAAACTGTTGATGTCCAATCTGGAGTTAATGTTACCATGGCAATATACCCCAGTAAGAATTAAACCATCTTCATAGTACAGAAAAGCCAGAATAACACTGAAATTACCTGGATAAGATGAAATCCTGTTTTGTATATAGGCATGTACAAAAAAACATCCATGCAGTATTTTGGAGTGAAATGCAAACATGTGAAACTAATGTTAGAGTGGTACCTCTAACACCCCCCCCCCGCCCCACACACACACACACACACACACACACACACACACACACACACACACACACACACACACACACACACACTAACCCTTGCTTCTCTTTTCTGAACTGAGTGGTTTCTGTCATGTTTCAGGCCCGCTTCCAGATTGAAATGAGTGGGTATCCATCAGAAGTTAGAGCGGGTGATCTCTGCCTATACAGCTTACTAGGGCTACCGTTATTAAAACAAGGAGCCTATTCTAATAATATAATCTACTGATATATATTGAGGTGTCAAAACTCGTCATTAAGGGTACAGGGAAGGTCACCCAGTGCCATCTTTATGGGGGAAAGAGTTCAGAAATTGTAATTACATTTCTATATTGTACCATTTTTTTTAACCAAAAAAGGACAATTCTCGCCATATACACAAACAAATGGGTTAAAATTTACAGAAGCCAGGCTTGCAGTATAAAAACATACTATCACAGTCTTTGTTTGTTTGAAATGCCACACTTCAAATGTTGTGACTTTAAATGTTAGGGCTGTGTAAAGCACGAAATAGGAGCTGTGCTTGCAAAGCTGGCCTCACATTTTTGTCAGCTATAACATTTCAGTACCACTTACATATATTTTTTTTTATTCTTCAGTAACTATTAATAGCACAGTATCAAGTCTCCTTTCTGTCTCTCTGGTGTTTTCTCCAGCTCTTCCACTTGTCTTTTCTCCTTTTAAAAGATCTCTAACCTCTTCGAGACCCTGCCTTCCCACCTTCTCAGCCCGTTCTTCAGTTTCCCTAGAGATGCTTCTTTAACAACCCCCCAGGGCCCTGGCAACCAAGACAGCTGCGGTTGCGGAGGCACTGCAGGGACAGCTGCTGTACAGTACAGAGAGATGCTGAGCAAAAATAGCTATTATGCCGAGAAAGTCAAGTCTGGTTCGTGCCATATGCCCACATACACACAGAGTGAGGTAATACCGTGTGTGCTTGTTGACCAGCTCGTATTAAAAAGGGGGTTACCACAGTTACAGGAGAGTCTTGGGTAAAATGTGAGGTCCTTATTTGCATGTTTGTAATTTGCATACCATATTCATTGCCATTTTCTTTTTGATGCTGATGAGGAAGAAAGTATCTGCACACCCTCTCTGCTGATTAGCGCACTTAAATAGTAATCTTTTTTTAATCACTTTAAATGACTTTATAGTGACTTGCCATAATGTTCAAACCCATGCTGTAACCACTACTTGTCCAACCCCAATGCTGACCTTGACCTAAACCTAAGGGCACTGGAGGGAAAAGTGGGATTTGAAATAAAGTAGTGCAGTGTACAGTCCCACAGGCATGTTAGCTTCGTCAAAAGCAGTTTGACCCCTCGCGAGACTGCTTAACCAGACGGATGGGCTATGCAGAACCGTACAGACTCAGACTCAGTACTCAAGATGGATGCTTGCAGTCCAGCTGCGAACGTGCTCGCAGGTGAAAGGGATTCGATTTGGAGATAAGTACGGGTCTGCACAGTGAGGAACGGTAACCAAGCAATTTGTGTCCCAGTGAACTGAAGGCTGCCGAGAAAATATCAATGGCAGTCTGTTCCAAAACATTTGCATTATCTGGAATTCGGCTCCCTCACCCGGCCTTGGAGCTGGTAATCATGTCTCTCCTGGACGATTTGTCAACAGATGCTCTTCCCACCTTCCGCTCTTCTGTGATTTGTGTGAACTGGGACCTGGTAAACCAAGACCGTTGACGTACATCCATCACTATCATCAAACTGTTTAGGCGGGGAGCTAGGTCCTGGCTCCACAATGCCCCTGACCCACTTGTCTCTGTTGCCCCTCCCCACCATGTTGCTATCCCAGGCTATTCCTGCCATGCTTTGAGTGTGCTATCTGCTTTGCTAAGGTGTTTTTTGGAACCTCGTAAGGTGCTCATAATGAACACAGTAGGAGATGATTTTTTTGAAGCCACCTACCCTACTGTATTGTCGCTATTGTTTTCCATCATCTTAAACGGCGGCGCTTTAGATGGCAGCGGCCGCAGACACTCATCTCCCCATGTTTGTTTGCTGTTTGTCTTTTCTTGGATGGGTGTTCTGGAACGCAATCTCGTTGTATGTCTGACAAATGATGACAAATAAAGCTATTCTGATTCTGATTCTAAATGTCACAATCCACAAATTACACTATCTGAACTGGTGACATCACTATGAAAAGTGTAACATCCTCTGTGAGGCCATACCATAAAATACAAACTGTATGGGGTCAAGAGAAAAGGGGGCAGGATGGCCCCCTATGTTGCTCAAGTACTGCTCACCACTCTGTCTAAAGGCTCACATGCTGTACACAGCTGATAAGGCCGCCCATGATGCAGGACACCAATTGAGCATCAATCTGCATGGCCATCATCTTCCTCCACAGCAGGGCAGGCTATCTCTGGCTCAGCACTAGACTGGTTTTCCTCCTATTTATCAGATAGGACGTTCTCTGTTAGGACCAGCAAATTCAGTTCCACCATCGCCTCTCTAAATTGTGGGGTCCC
>JAVDPK010000571.1:230927-250304 GCA_034780415.1 Cichlasoma orientale
GTGTGTGTGTGTGTGTGTGTGTGTGTGTGTGTGTGTGTGTGTGTGTGTGTGTGAGAGAGAGAGAGAGACTAGACCTTTGAATTGCCATAACTGGGGAGTGAGAAAGACAATAACCACTAAATGTGCTTGTTTTCTTTCATTTATTTTCTGAAGTGGGAAGATGGAGGGGGAGGAGACGAAGAGAACAATTTTACAGCTAAAAACAAAAGATAAAATGAGGGAGGAGAGGGGGAATCGAAGAGGAGGGGATGGCCAAATGAAGCTTAATAACGTTTATATATCTTGTTTCTTTGTCTGTAACTTTCCCACTTTTAGTTTTGGAAACTAGGAAGTATCAATTGTTTAGACAAAAGTCCTATATACACACAAAAACACCCAACCACACGCACACACACACACTTAGACATGCAGGCTGTCACGCTGAAACATACGGAGCACAGATCTTCCAATCATCTCTATAGCAACTTAACTACAGAGCCACTGCTGCCACCTCTTAGTGAGAATGTCAGAGCATTTTAACTCTTATCCATTGTGTCTGTGTTTATGGGAGGTGAGGCAGCATTGCTGCTATGACAGTCACCTCACTGAATGACCATTTATTACCCTGCCATGTTAGAGCTTACTTTGTGTTTGTGTGTATGCATGTGTGCAAATGCAAAAATAGGAATTAGTCCATCTCTGTGGAAAAGCTGATTTGTATTGTGACTGTCATGATTTCCCCCAGCTTCCTATTTGGGCTCTTCATTCTGACAGTGTTTTGCCTCGGGCCTTTATTGGGCCAATAATATGTCTACATCTCTGTGTAGCCTTCTCTTTCCAATCTGTCACTTATTTTCCTCCGCAAGCATTCACTGTCTGTGATGTCACTTGCTTACCTCCACAAGCATTCACTGCTTGTGCATCCTTTAAAAAAATCCTTAAACACTCAGCAGGTTTATTACCTATGGGATCAGTGTGGGCACACAAAACCCTTTTCAGCATCTCAGATATGACAACAATCTCTGGGGCTTAATGAGGTAACCCAAAACATACTGTATCTGCAAGGAAGCAGTACTGAGGGCCAGATGCACAGGCAGCCAAGAGAACAGACTCTTATGAGTGAAAAGGTGGCCTATAAGAATCAAACTACATGGACAAACCAACTTTTAAAGAAATGGAATACAGCAACAGGAAAGAGTGATAGTTTGTGTTTCTCAGCTAAGAACAATACACTGAAGCTTAACTGACTGAAGAAAGCAAATATGGTTTCACTTTCACTTGTTTTGTGTTTTCATCTTTAGATTTTGCTTAACTGAGTGGTACAGTAGGTAAGCCTGTCTGGGGTTTAAAAAATGTTGTGCCATGGGGTTGGTATAATATTATGAACAGTGTGCAATAGGTGCATTACTTTCTGGCAACAATCCATTCTTCCATAATATACTGTGTAACAAAAGTTCTTGTAGAAGGCAACTCTCTTAAAATCAATACAGTGATATAATCCCCAGCCTCCTTGTTGTTGTGTTTCCATGACCTTTTCTATGCACTGGTTTTAATAAAGTATTCGTACAGCAAATTATCTCATACCTTATCTCAAGAAAAAAAAAAGAAGTGTATCTTGGCCACCAGCTTCAATCAGTGTAGTTTGTCAGCTTTATTAGAATAAGGAGAATGTTCAATAAATTGTTGATGTTAATGGCTGACACTCACATAATATGTAACATATCTGCAATGCAGACAGCATGTTGCCACAGAAAGACATCAAGACAAAAAACACCAGAATAATGTCCCTGCTTAGTGGACAGTGGAGGCCGAAATATTTAGCACACCTTTGAAAAGACCGAACAGCTTGCTTAGCTGTAGAGCATTACAACCTGAAAATCTGTGTTTAGGGTATAGCCAGTGCAAAGGTCAGGTCACTTAAAAGTGACTAACAATACTGTCATTTGGTGACCTCACAAACAAAACAAACACAGTCAATGAAAAATATAATTCTTCATTTGGTTGAGCCAAAAATGAGTCATGGGGGGATTTGCTGGGACATGTAAGCTTTAGAGAACATTTTGAAACTATCAAGCAAAAAATTATTTTTCTTGATGTGAAAGCCATGCACACCAGACAAGTTTGTGCTGAGCCTGTTTCTATTTCTACAGTAGTTTGGGACATAGTGTGAACAAATGCAGGGAAAAGCACGGTAGCTCTTCGTACTCTAGTGTGCAACGGTTTTGGCACTTATGTTTAGATTATTATCTATGACAACAGAATTATAGAATCCCTTGATTCATCTCAAATTCAATTTGAAGAATATCAATGACAGCAAACGTACAGAGTGAGAGTCAAAGGGCTCTTTGAGCCAATCTATAGGATTACATGCAGAGGCAGAAGCAAACAGTTTAAATCTTGATGCTGTCATAAAGGCAAAGTGTGCTTAAACCCTGTATTAATTGAATTTTGCTTTTTTATGCTTACTATGTTTTGACTAAATGAATAGATAAATAAAAAAAATATTCATGGTAAGAAATAAAATGAGTCATTGTTTTACTTTTTATGCCTTAAACAAGAGCGCCACCTAGTGGAGCAAAATACGCCCGTCGCAATGTATTAACCCTCTTTGTTGTCACATGAAAAACAAAGATTTAATAATTATGTGAACTCGACTTTTGACCTAGACTTCCAGGAGTTGATCGCTGGATAATGTCTTAATATGGAGAATAATCATGCAAGGTTTAATGAAAATCATTCATATCATTCTTAGATATGAAGTGGAGATTAAAAAACAAATATTTAACCATATGACCTTGACCTTTGACCTTGACCCCTAGAAGTTGATCACTGCACCTCATGTTGATATGGTGAACTAATAAAATAAAATATAAGTAATAGTGACCTTCATCTTGACTCCAGTTACTCCATATGCAATCCCAACCTTGCTTTGGTCATAAATTATCTACCCATCAAGTTTAGTAAGTGTTGGTCACATGGTTCTCAAGTCATTGAGCGGACACTATTTTTTCTATTTTTAGTAACAGTGACCTTGATTTTGATCCCAGCAACACCATATACAATCCCAACCTTGCTTTGGTTATAAGCTATCTACCCATGAAGTTTTGTTAGCGTAGGCCAAATGATTCTTGAGTTATTGAGTGGGAACTTCAATGGGTGTTCACATAATATGTCCTGTCTTTTGATGGGCGTATAAAAATTTGCTTCAAGCTCTAACAACCATATTTTCAAAACAGTTAATGTGTGTAACACAAGCAGATCTCCATTAAAGGGAATATCTCCTATGAAATGTTCATCATCTTGACTCAAGCACAGATGTGCAAATGCCAAGAACTCGACACAAGAAAAAACACTTGTTGTGTATCAGTACAATATGCAGTTAAACAAACATTTCTTGCAGACCCATTCACGACCCATCTTAGTGTTCTGGCTAAGGGAAGGAGGTTCGCAACCAAGATTTTAGGGTCCAGTGCGGTGAAGTCATACCATAGCCTCAGCAGAAAAACAGCCAAAAGCATAATGTTTCCACCTCCATGCTTGACTGTGGGGATGTGTTCCTTGGGTCAGAGCCAGTCTGTAGGAACCAATATTCTGGCTGGGTTAAATACTTATTTCACCCAATGACTAGAAAATCAATTTCTAACTTTTATGCAATGGTGTTTTTTTTCTGTATTTTTGGTTGATATTCTTAAAACAAAACTACCATAAAAATTAGAGACTGTTGATTTCTTTGTACGTGAGCAGACTAACAAATTCAGCAGGTGATCAAATATTTCCCCTACTGTAATGATCACGGCAGCATTCACCTTGCTTACTGACAAGACCCATATTTGTGCAGGTAACATGTAACTGAATAATTCAGCTCACAAAATGAAAACTGCTCATAAACCGCAGCTGTGTTTTAGCTTAGATACTGGTAAATGCATCTGCTTCAGCAATGAAAACAAAGGAATAGCACGATAAATGACACAAAAAAAAATAGAAAAATAAAAGTATAGCCTTCAAGCTCGTGTCTTTTCTTTCTCTCACTGATAAAGGTCCTGGGATGTTAGTGTGTCGATAGTCACTGCTAGGTGCTTTGTGGACCCATGTCTTTGTGTTGAGTTGTGTACTTCACTTGGGGAATTGCAGAAAAGAATCCATTAATGGGGACTATTTTTGTTCACGTTAGTGCTTTTGTTGGCTCTTTAGCTTAGCGCCTGCCATGGAGAAGGCACTTCTGTTCACTGTTCATTGTTTTTTTTTTTCTTTTTTGTGGTGAACGCCACTGTCGCTTCTGTTTCTGTTCAAGCCTGCCTGCCCCAATAACGTAGGATGACAAAGGTTTAAATATTGTGTGCCTAATGTTGCTCTCTTTGTTTATATATTGTAATGTGCATTTGACCTGTTAAACCACTGAAAGAAAAGTCATCACATCTGATTTTCACAATAAATAATAAACACACTCTTAAATATATGACAAATTTATAAATATATTGCTAAATGTGACTCTGTGTTAAATTAAAGATATTAGGGGGACTGCATGGTAAGAGGTCCCATTCAGTAAAGCAATTGTGCTGTTTTTATTTTGTTGGATGTTTGTGATGGAAGCATTAATTTTACATATGGACTTCATTTGCTATATGCTTTCTAAGACACCTCCAACCACAAATTCCACATTGACTTGGTAAATTAACACAGTTTGTTGTAGATAATTACAGAAAATCCATCGACAACATGTATTCGATTGGAGAAAACAAGGCTGTGTTATGAATCTATCAAGCTAATTAGATCAAATGGGGGAAACATTGATTTACTTCAGGATTTAATGCTGGGAAAAATAGTTTAAGACCTACGGTGAAGCTATAAGTTTCTAAGTTTTTGGACTTTGGGGATTTCTGCTAACAAACGGTTATCAGCACAAGCTCTTTTATGGGCTACAGGTCTCAGAGGTTTTTGCATTACACTGACACATTAATAGCTACATAGCAGTACAAAGTCTGAAGGTCCTCAGAGCTCTGCCATAATGATCTAATGATTATGATAAAACTAAGTAAATACGTTAACTTTTCTGATTCTTTCAAGCAAACAAAACATGTTGTTACTGCAAAGGATGAGGGAAGGACTGTATTAAGAAATGCATCCAGTGTGTAGCTGTAACATTATATCAAACCAAAGGAGATTAACATTTTGGTTTTTCAGCACAAGATCTTGACAACTAGATGTTTAATATCATGAATTGCAACTTTCCAATAACAGTCCAGATAGCTGTTTACAAACCAATTATCAACCAATAAGTAAACATTAATTACAATTTTAATGTTTGTTAATAATAATCAAAATATAGGTTTAAATAAAGATTTTATTAATTATCAAGTTACCATTTATTATTGGTGCTTACTGTAAAGTAATCTTAATCTTAATAATTTTCTGATAAAATTATTATTTTGATCCAAATCAAAGGTTTTGATCATTTTCAGTTTGACAGTTTCTCACTTACAAAAATACTGCCCACTGGTCATTAAGGGGCTTCTTGTGAGTGACTCTTACATATAATGTTTGTCAAAGAGTGTCAAGAATAGTCTACAATGCTCACTGCAGCTCTACCTACACTGACTGCTCACCACTTGCTTCTTAGAGCGCAGCTTGCTCGTAGCTTTTTTCCAATCATGTGCTTCCCAGGACAACTTCCCAAATGATGCTGTATGTGTCACATTCCCTTTTCCCAGGCACAAATATCAATATAAAGTACAATATTTAGAATATAATTTTAAATGTGTCATATGAATGGGAAGTGTCAAAAATCAAAATCATCCTTCAGCAACTGATCCTTTCGGCATTTGTTGGATTGACCAGGAGAGCCATTTACATTTACTGATCCAGTGCACTCTAATCTCAGGCTAGGCCATGGCTCACTGTCTTTAACAAATAGTAGCAAGGTGGAGAAATAGAGAGAGGGAGAAAGAACGTGTCTGTTTTGTTTCATGGGTGACTGCAATTCCCCTTTTGTTTCCTGCTCTAAGCCTGGTGGATTGGAAATACATTTTAACCCAAGAGTCTTCAACTCCCTGAAGGCTCACATACAAGTACACACTCTCTCACACTTGTTCACAAGCCACACACAAATGCCTGGAAGGAAGGAAGGAAGGAAGGAAGGAAGGAAGGAAGGAAGGAAGGAAGGAAGGAAGGAAGGAAGGAAGGAAGGAAGGAAAATTCAGTTTACTCTTTTCCAAACTTCATGGCAGTACCGTCTCCTTACCTCTGTTTCACATAAATAGCCAAAGGCCAATAGTAAACAGCTATTTGCACTGGCCCACTATTCTGATAATCAACCTCTTATCAAGGGTTTCCAGGATCGTTAAGAATTGTTAAGGCTCGTTAAGGCTGATTAATACACTGTGTATGGATGGTTTTGGGACTTTAGAGAATGGACATTTGTATTTAGATTAATGTATTGCACTGATCTGCATTAATACTCCTTCATTTGATCTCTGAGTGTAATGTGTGTATATGTGTGTGTTTTCCTGCCTTTTTCCTTATCATGTGAAATAGTAATCTTATTCTTATTCTCTAATTTGCTGATTACCAGCAGGACCAGCAACTCACAAGCACACAAAAATATATGACCTCTTGGAGGTATACATCAACACCGCAGTGTTGCTGGGTACACGCTGGGCACATGTTACTGAGGAGCACAGTGGTGCAGGGGTTAGCATTGTCACTTCAAAACAAGAAGGTTCCTGATTGAAACCTGCTGGCTGGCTGAGGCCTTTCTGTGTGGAGTTTGCATGTTCTTCATGTGCCTGTGTGGATTTTCCTCTGGGTACTCTGGTTTCCTCCCACAGTCCCACAGACATGCATGTTTGTTTGATTGGTGGTTCTAATAGATATGAGGTACAGTAGGATAAACATGTGACTTTTAGTCTAAAGTTCTTTGAGTAGTTCATAAGACTAGAAAAGTGCTATATATGTGGAAGTATTTCACATAGATTTCTCTCCACTGAAATAAAAATCTGTGAATATGTAACATATTTGTAGAATTTATTTTATTTGCACATTGCTAGGATATTCATTGTTGAAACTGTGCAACTAAAACCTCTTAAATATAGTTGCAGGAGGTGTTTACATAATCCTGGTGCTCAGGCTCATGCCTGAGTATTATTCTCAGACATGCAGGCATTTTCACCATGTAAGACACTTGCATGAAACAGACGTCATTTTGGCAGTACGAGGTGACTGACTTTAACTTTTAGTAAGCAAACTGACAATCCAGCACAGCTAATTTTTTTTATTAACAACTCAGTGGCAGTACATAAACACCCACCACTGTTATTTCAGGTCAGTTACATACTGAGCTAATGTTGTAATCAAGGTCTTTAATAATTACCTGGAGCATCATCATCACAAACAAAATGCAGGCCAAAAAACACAGGCAGATGAACAAACAATGGTGGATAAACTAATAATAAATATTGTGATGTGTAGGACAGTTAAGCACAGTGGGCATTTTTACCGCTGTTTTAATAACTTCAACATTCCATCCAGCTGTTGTTCCACACGGCATCCCTTCAATGTTTCAAAATACTTTTCACATTTTCCAAATTGTTAAGAAATAAAGACTGTGCCACAACTCGAATGCTGGAAGGCTTCTAATTTAAAATGCTAACATAAAAGGTTTGAATTTTTATTAACAGTATTGTATTCATTGTGGTGGCAACAGCAACAGGACAAAGAGAGCTAGAAATAAATGCTTTTCTGTTATACAAGCATGTTTCAAATAAAGGCCTGCTACTGTTTCCTGAAGTATATATGTGCATATATGTATATATGAGGATTATTTATTTATTTATTTTTATAGTTTTTATAGATTTTTATAGTTTTTATATTTGTTTTTATTGTGATTATGTGTACTGCTGCTGTGCAACCTCTGGGATGAATAAAATATATCTATCTATCTATCTATCTATCTATCTATCTATCTATATAAAGGCCCCAGTCAATTTCTGATGAAATACTCAATTTTGGATGATGACAAAGTATTTGCCACTTCCTCAATGTCTTGGTTTTTGCATTTTTGTCACACTTACATGTTTCAGATTGTCAAATAAATGTTGATATTAGACAAAGAGTGAATACAAAATGCAGTTTTTAAATGATGATTTTATTTATTAAGGGGGAAAAAAGATATCAAAATCTACCTGGGCATATGCTGAAAAAGTAATTGCCCCTCTTGTTAAATCGTGAATTAACTGTGATTAATGAAAGTCACTTTCACTGGCCACGCGGAGGCCTGATTACTGCCAGACCTGATGAATCAAGAAATCATTTAAACAGATCCTGTTTCAACCTACTTCAGAAAGTAAAATAGGCTAAAAGAGCTCAACAAGCTACATGCCATAAACAAAGTCAGTGACATCTATCAGTCACCAAAGGATTACAAAGCCATTTCTAAAGCTTTGAGGCTGCTTGCTGTTTCAGGACCTGGTCAACTTGCTGTAATCGATGGAACCATGAATTCTGCTCTCTGCCAGAAAATCCTGAAGGAGAATGTCCGGCTATCAGTTTGTGCCCTGAAGCTCAGGATCACTTGGGTTATGCACACCAGCAAGTTGACCTCTGAATAGTTAAAAAACAAAACAAAACAAGACAAAAAAAAAATGTTTTGGCGTGATCTTAAACAGGCCATTCACACTCAAAAACCCTCCAATGTGGCTGAATTAAAGCAGTTATTGGAAACTCTCTATTGCAGTTCTTGCTGCCAAGGGTGGCACAACCAGTTACTAGGTTTAGGGGGCAATTTTTTCTCACAGAGTCAGCTAGGTTTGCACAGTTTTTTTTCCCTTAATAAATGAAATTACCATTTAAAAACTACATTTTGTATTTACTCGAATGATCTTTGTCTTATATTCAATTTTGTTTGATAATCTGAAACATTTAAGTGTGAGAAATATGTAAAAACTAAGAACTCAGGAAGAGAGGAAAAACTTTTTACAGCACTGTATGTGTGGAAGAAGTTTATTTTTTAGAATGTATCACAAGGCACCGTTTTGAGGAGGTCTTCCAGAGATCACTTCCCAGTAACAATGAAACGATTCGACATCAGCCTGTCTGTGGTACCAAGGACTTTCCATCTTTAGGACAAAGACCTGGAATAATTAGTAAGCCTTCTCTCCTTTTTAAGATCTGCAGGCAGACGCACATGCTTTCTTTTCAGCAGTTTCTTAATTCATTTACTGTAATACCTATAACTGAATTTACCTTGTGTGCTCAGCTGACACCAACACCCGTAACTCAGACAAAATAACTGCATGCCACCACACAAACTCTTTCAATAAAACTGATTTGTCACTTCACTCAGGCAGTGAATGCTTTGAGGCCCTATTGTGTTTCTCTATTCTGAACCAGTGGTGCAGAAGACAGCAAATGAAATCATTATGCTAATTACAAATGCATATTTAAAATGTCCCCAGCTTGAGTGCAAACGTCAACAAGCAAAAACACAAAGCTGATGACAGTCTTAACTTTATAAATTCTTTGACTCTTTTAACCTTCTCAACAACACTGGGTTTAGGCAACTGACTGAAGATCTAAATAAAAACTAATTGCAAAGCAGAGGGAAGCTATAATTAGAATAAATCAGCATACTTCCAGCTTACAACTTTCTGAAAGGAGCAGCATTTAAAGGGAAGCTGCAAGAAGAACAACCTTTCACATCTGCTTAGTGAAAAGGAAAAGATATCATATTATTGCAAAAGAGTAGCAAATTTCAGCTGGCAAAAGGTATGGAGGTAGTTTGCGTCAATAACGGGGTCTAAATGAATCACTAAAGGACATTCCTGTACAGTCATATTATGTTAATGCATAAATCCATAGAAGAACACTGGCATATGTTCTGGCCAGGAACAGCCTACTCGTCAGCCTTGGCACACCATGAGCAGGTGTGCCTATGTGCACCTATAATATAAATGCAGTTGGATGAAAAGAATGCCCATTGAAAATGTAGATTTTTGTGTATCTTTTGTGTTCAATGCATGCCATATGGAGCTAATCGGTAAATAAAAAAAACATTAGTTATAATAACTGTCCTGATTATGAAAACAGCACAGTAATAGCAAACCTCATTATTAAGTTACTCTTTTAAAATTACTTTACAAATCTTTGCGAACTTCCCTTATGGCTTTTTACAACTCAGCAAGCCAAACTTAATGCTAACTCATGTGTATCACACTGAGGCCTGGCCAAGCGCACACAGGGGTGCTCAACTAATGGCCTTTTAAGCTTAATGACTTAAACCAAGCAGAACTGAATGTTTATAAACCTCTCATTTATCACTAGAGTTTATTCAGCCAATCGTAATAGATGTCTTCCAATGCCATGCTAAATGAGGTGGTGCTTCTTTAATTCTATTGGGTAAATGGTATTCACATCTTGGGTTCAATGCAAAGTGAGGCAGGAATTGTTTTAGTCATTTCCTCTGTTTGTTTTTCTCCCATTACTTTATCAGCAAAGAGTTTCTCTGAGAAATTAGGCTGCAGATGCCAGTGAGGAAAGTGCAAGATAGGTAAAAGGGGAGGAGATTAGATAAGACTTTTGTGACTTGACAACATTTAATATATGATAAAACTATATGATAAAAGCAGAGATTATATTGTAATGGGATCAAACAAAATTGTGTCCAGCACCACTTTGCTCTCTAAGGTCCACATAACTTTTTAATTCATCAAGTAAGATGAAAACACACACACACACGCGCACACACACACACTGCTTTATTGCAACCAAAGGGGATAAAAGAGATGTATGCCTGAGTGAATGTAGAAACCCAAAGCAAAGAACAGCCTTTCCCCTCCAAAGCTTCATGGTGAGAGTTTTAACAGGATTGCATTGATTTTAAGCTACTCTCTGCTGCGTGCAGTCAGGGCAATGAGCTACAAACAAGTTGCTTTATTTTCTTTTTCCTTTTAATGGACTTTCAAAGGGTAAATGAGTATATCAAAGCAGAAAAAATGTTGGTAAGAAAGTAGCTATGGAATAAATAAAATATTTGGGAAAAAATAGCAAGTTTAATTGGCTGGATGGATCATTGTTGTTTTCAGTACTTTTGGAACAACATATTTCTCTTTTAGTTTTTCTCTGTTTCTGTCTTCCAAACAAGATATGCATAAATAGAGTAACAGAAACTTGGACAGAGTGTTACATAAGAAACTCCAGGACTCCACTTTGTAATGAGCTGTAAAAGCTCTCTTTGCTTTCTGTGTTTCTGTCTCCGCCTGTCCGAGTGTTTCAGTCACTCATTCATGGGATGGTTTTGCTCTCTTTGCTTGTGAAGGGTTAAACAAAAAGCGCTGGACTAATTGACAGGAAAGCTTTTAATACAGCTTATGCTGCAGATGAGAGACGTTTAAAAACAACGCTTGTAATGACTTTATATTTGTCGTTGATTCCGCAGCCCTGACAAATGCTTCCGGAGCTGATTTATTTTTATTTTTTTTGATTTAGAAAAATAGATTTTGAAGGCTGACATTCTGTAAATATAATTCTATCTATTGCATAAATGAGTTTTTAACTGAGAATTTAATATTTGCAATTTTTGTTATGTATGTTACTTATCAAAATTGACAGCATTAGACCCTAATGAGTTCTTAAAAATACTAAAAAGGTATTGATATATTTATTGAGCATCTGTAATGTAACAGTTGAAGCTGAGGTTGTGGTGTTATAATGTAGTGTAATACTTCAAAGCTTCATCTTACTAGTCTGCCTCTCCTCTGATGTTGACTGGATCGTGTGCTCTCTATAGGTTCGCTAATGATAAGGTCATGAGGTTATGTTTGGACTTTACCAGCATATGAAGAGTCTCGTTTGTTGCACCAGGACTGCAGTGTTTTTGCAGTGTTTTTGAGAAATGCGTAAGGGGCTAACTTAAGAGCAGAAATAAAATCTTCTTTACATTTCCTTCTTGCTGACTACAAATTGCCATCTTTTAAATATAATTGTGCTACAGTAGAAGACTAATGGCCACCTTTTTTTTATTATTAATATACGTGCAGTACAAATGCACATTGAGTATTCTCACCATCTTCTCCAAAAAACACTGATTATCCCTTCATATGTTTTACATAGCCTGCTGGTTTTTTAATTACTTCGACTTTTGGGTAGTTGTAATGGTTTCTAATTGTGAGAAATCATCACATTTGCTGAGAGACCTCTGGAAATATTTCCCCTGCTTTTCTTAATAACTTTAGAAGCTTTAAGGAATGAAACACTGATTTACAAGAAGAATAAAGAA
The DNA here is from genome assembly GCA_034780415.1 of Cichlasoma orientale. NCBI lineage: Eukaryota > Metazoa > Chordata > Actinopteri > Cichliformes > Cichlidae > Cichlasoma > Cichlasoma orientale. The sequence goes on from JAVDPK010000571.1 coordinate 243,175, forward strand.
AATCAACAAAAGTCTGGATAGCATCTAAAGGTTAAGTCAATGAGGCAGTAGTACTTGGAAAGAAAGGGTAAAATGTTTTTCAGAAAACATGAGCATGTAAAATATAAGTACTTTTGGCAGTAAGACTCTAATAGGAAGTGACATAGAGTGCTGTAATCAGAGAAAAAAAATTATGTGAAATTATATGTGAATAAGGAGCTCAATATAAAAGTATTGCTAAAGGTTTAACAGAAAAGTGGTGGGATGCAGTATGCATGCAAAAAGAGTAAGGATGTTGTCTGGTGATATGTGGAGAGAACTGATAAAATGATGCTATCTGCCCGGAGAGAGGAAAGGTTTGAAGAGCAGTGTGTTAAAGTGCAGACTGCTTTGGGGCGAGCAGTAAGTTGAAAATCAGAACCTTTCATCCTGCATTTTTGTCATGAAATCCAAGTACCATGAGTGCACTTCCATACACACATGTAGGACACGGTACCACTCAAGCACAGATTTTACAACAGGCACGGGAAAAGACTGCAAACACACACTGACACCAATTATTCACACACACACACACACTCTCTCTCTCTCTCTCTCTCTTAAGGGGCCGATGTCTGAAGCTGTACATCGAATACGAAAAGATTTATTGTAAAATCATGTAAATCTGAATATACATCTGTGCATTTGTACACAGACTCACCACAAAAACTAAAACATTATCAATCACCGTGTTGTGGCATCCCATTCTCCAAACCAATATTATCACATGATCTCGAATGGAAGACTGATTGGTTAATAATGTTATTTCTCTGGGTTGCAATGTACTTTATGTTGTATTATGACCTTGGGCTCCGGCAATATTTTAATTATCATATACGTGTTCATTTTCTCCCTGAGAGTGGAAAAAATGATTTGCCACATTGAAGGATATGAAAAAAAGCAGAAATTACAGGGTGACAGGATCGGAAGGCCGGAATTGGAAGACAGAATTTTTAAGGAAACTAAGAATCTTTGAGGAAAAAACTGAAGAGAAATTACCTGCAATGCGTTTAAGTTGCTACATTTTGAAACAATATTCATTAAGTATGAGTGATAGAGCCAATTAGATGAGCACATTTTAGAGCTCATTAAAGACTTGGCAGGGTAGCTTAGTGTTTAAAGATACCAACCATTAACAAGAGGCCCAACATGTATCAGCCCACGTCCTCTTTAAGCACTGCCAGATCATTGTCACAGATGGCAATAATGACATAAAGTTATTGCAAATTGGTAAAGTATGCTGGAGTGTCACAAGGGCTGCATACTTTTGCTAAGAATTATTCACCCCCAGTGGACATTCACAAGCCAAAGAATGAAAACAACCCACTGATGAAGGAGGCGAAACGAAGCTGGCACAATTTGTGCCAAGCAACAGATGTTAGCTGGCAGTCCACCACACAAATGGTTATAAAAGAGCCATTACGGAATCTGCACCCTATCGTGCCCTGACAGAAACGTGGTAGGCAGCCAGAATTCTTGCAGAAATTCCCCTTTACTGAGCATATAAACACAAAACTACACAAAGAATATGAGTAAAATATTAGGTAATGAAGGACTCTGTGGTGTACTGTACTGTGGGTTTTGGTGCCTCGTGTTTGGACCGGTGTGTTGTGTTTGCCACACTGTGGATTGGCTGTGCTATGATGGACAAAGTTATACAAAGTGGGTCTCCTAAAACATAAAATCAAAGCTGCACCAATGCTTTTATATAAATAATAGGTCAAGTTTTTTTTTTTTATTAATGTGTAATAAGATGTAATGAACCAGCAGTTTCTCTAGACTTTTCAAAACCTTAGAGGGAAAAAAATTGAGATACACTCTCACACCCTTGGCAGCATTTTAAAATTACTGTTTAAGAAGCATCTCGAAGCAATAATAATAATCATAAAGAATGTCCATCCATCCATCCATGCAGTTCAGGGTCATAGGAGGCTGAAGCCTATCCCAGCTGTCACAGGGCAAGTGCAAGGGTATCCCCAGCTCGCCAGTCCATCGCAGAATAAATACTGCACTAATTTTAACCTGGTTGCAGCTCTTTTTGTCATAATTTAATTTCAGGATGCAAATTATTGTGTGCTTTTCTGTGTTGTTCTACATATGTGTGTGTACACAGTGTGATGATTATTGGTTTTTATGTGCTGCAAAGTGTTGCGAGGAATATTAATTGCAAGACAATACATCGTTAGCCTCTGGTCATTCTTCCCCTTCTGGTCTCTGTGGGGGCTGAGAGGATTTATCAAATGGTGTCATCATCGCTAGCATTTTGGCCCAGTGTTAACTTGCGTGTTTGTGTCTGTTTCAGACATGTTTACTTTCCCCCAGGCAGACAGAGCAGAACCCCTGCAGACCCATATGGCCTGGCATATGGCTAACCCTCCTTCCCGCTCCTCTAACTTGCAGCACACACACACACACACACACACACACACACACACACACACACACACACACACACACACACCAAAGCAAGCTGAATCACACATACAGTCATAATGTGGCCACACAGGACACTATAGCATGATGCAAACAGGTAGACAGAACACCCTTTTCTGCCCTGAATCTTGCTGCAGTATCTGGACTTGGGTGGTACGGGTGTTCAGAATATACCCTCTCTTTCTATTTCTTCTTTTAAGAGGGATGAAACAGTTTCATCTCTCTCTTTGATTCAGGTAGATCTATCATTGACTTTGGCTCACTCTCCCTAATTTGATCTCTCTCTGCCTCTTCTTCAAGTTCTGCATAACTAGTGAATCTGCAGGACTTTGATGAATCTTTGGCAGCCTTGTAGGCATAGTAACTGTTGCTATGAAAAGAATTTGGAGGGAGGTTAAATACTGGCATGTACTCGCTTGAGAACATGCATACAAATATGCAAACGTAATTTCCCACACCAATTCATTACTCTGCAGGGTGCAAATGCGCTCTCTGATTCATATGTGTAGCAAATCCCCTGATGGATGTCTGTTTTTGTGTGTGTGATCCTTCATTATTAATTCTAAATAGAACACTAACATAACTGTAATTAATATGCAGTAAAGTCTAGCACTAAGAACACACTCACAGATATTACAAACCTACTTGTATCATTGTGAGGATTAATTGACTCCCTAATAATGCACCCCCTAAGCCAATTATCCAAACCCTAACAATCACAAGTACCTCAGAAACCTAAACCTAACCCTAAAGCAAAGTCTTGTGTACATTTCCTTGAATTTTAATCAGAAAGTGAGGACTGGGGAAATGTTCTCATTTCCTCTAACTGCGCTATTTTCTTAAGATGTAAATTGGTCCTCACAATGATGGATTTACACGGGCAGATGAACAGAGACACTCATCTTTCATTTCCTCCTCTCATTTCAAATTTTAGACTGAATATGACTGAATAAATTTGCTGATTTGCATTAAAAATGACACACAAAGAAACACTAATTGCATGTGACTTGCCCATGCATCACGGAGGTATTTTCCACTCATCATAAATGGCACAAACAGCCACCTCATTTAGAAGACCCTTGCACCTCATCAGCTGAGCAGTATCAGCTGACTATTACCTGCACTAATTACATTGAAAACAAGTCAGTGATGTGTGATTATCTGATGTACTCACTCTTTCACCTCTGATCCTTCATGTCACTGACTGTTTCTGTGTGTTACAAGTAGTTTTTGCCTGATGCCTCATGCTGCCATTACTGATTATCCTGATGTCTGGCTTTGCCGTCACGGCTTCCTCTCATTCTTTTTCACTTGACTTGGTATCTTGTGCCTTTTGAACTGTGATTTCTTTTCTTTTCCGTTTTTTTTTTTTTTTTGCTTTGTTTTGTTTTGTTTTCTGTGGCACTAATATATGAGTGTAACACTGTATACTTAACACTGTACTGTACATCACATTTGTCTGAAATGCAAAAGTGTAAAGAATTGCTGTTCCTACATGCGGAAATCACATTACAGTATTTAATTAAACAATTGCCTCTTTGCATCCATTGCATAAGTTCTTGAATGATCTGACTAATTGGCAAATAGAAAAAAAATCATTAAATATAATCTAGGTTTTCACAACACTCACCCGATCTCTTTGTGTTTTAGATATGTAAATTACTTTGAATTTATAATGTAAGAAGGGCAAAAATGTGACAGTATAGTGTTAATGGGAACATGACATCGAGGACCAGATTAACTAATCCTCTCCACCACAAAATCCTCTTTTGATGTTAAACAACAATAAAAGTGGTCCAAGAATAGATACCTGTGGACCACCTGTATTAATGAACCTGGATTCTTTAGAAGCCAGTCTGATTTGCACCACAGAGGAAGCAATAAAGTGTTTGATCAATAAATAAATAAACTAATGAAGCATAGATTCTTCAGTAGAATACTGTGATTTACTGAATCAAATGCTTTGGATAGGTCATTGAAAAGTGCAACACAACATAGATCTATGTAATTCATAGCCACACAACCATCTCTAGGGTCTATAGAGAATGTTTAAAAAAAAAAAGTTCTTTGGGCAAAAATTCCTTGCTGATCCCAAAAGTCAGAGGTGATCAAACTGCTTTGAATTTACAGGAAGGCAGCATAAACTCAAATAACCACTTCTTACAGCTAAGATGTGCAGAAGAGCATCTCTGAATGCACAACTTATTAAACCTTGAAGCAGATGGATTACAGCAGCAGAAACTCGCACTGGGTGCTACTCCTCTCCGCTAAGAACAGGAAACTGTGTCTACGGTTCACACAGGGCCATAAAAATTGGACAATAGAAGACTGGAAAATGGATGTTTGGTTTGATGAGTCTGATTTCGGCTGCAACATTACATCCTACAGTCATCACATCAATGATGAGAAAAGCTACTTCAGGAAGACCACTGGAGGAATGACAGTTATTCTGCAAACTCTTTCTGTTATGCATTGTCTTGCAATTAACCTCATTCCATACTTAACTCTTTTCCCACCACTTACACTCACCAGCCACTTCATTTGATACAAACTCATTGTTTTTAGGCATGTACACACGGTCAAGATATTCTCCTGAAGTTCAAAAAGAGCGTCAGAATGGGGAAGAAAGGTGATTTAAGGGACTTTAAATATGGAGTGGTTGTTGGTACCAGACAGGCTTGTCTGAATATTTATGAAACTGATGATCTACTGGCATTTTTTAGCTGATAGGAAGGAAACAGTAACCCAAGTGTCTCTGAACATACAACACATCGAATCTTGAGGCAGATGGGTTACAGCAGCAGAAAACACACCGGCCCTACTCCCTCATCTAAGAAGAGGAAACTGAGGCTACAAGGCCTCTGATGAATCTCAATTTCTGTTGCAACATTCTGATGGTAGGGACAGAATTTGGAGCCTATCCCAGCTGACATAGGGCAAGAGGCAGGGTACACCCTGTACACGTTGCCATCTTGTCGCAGGGCTAACACAGAGAGACAGACAACCATTCACACCTATGGGCAATTTAGAGTGACCAGTTAACCTAACCCCACTAACTGCATGTCACAGTCCAAAGACATGTTACAGTTGAAATATAAAAAATATGAGCTAAATGAGCAATGAATATGTAAGAACCAAAAAGGATATACTTATTTCTTTTCTTTTTTTTTTTCCTTTTGGGTTGTGGTGGCCTAGAGCTTATGAAACAGGATTGTGACAGAGCACACCAGTTCGAATCTTCATACTGGCGTGGAAAAATGTGATTGGAGAAAAATTGGATTGGAACCCTTGGACAGAGTGAAGGGAGGGTGATATGCCACCACCCGCTGTCATTAGCATCACTGTGGGCCCTTGAGCAAGGCCCTTCACTCCCCCAGTTACTTCCCAGGCACTTTCCAGCTGCCCCCTGCTCCACGTGTTGCGCTGCGTGTACTGTGTGTGATATATACTACATGTGTGATGGGTCAAATGCAGAGACCGAATTTCACTGCATCTATATACAAAATAAAGCGTCTCTGTTCTGAAGAAATTAACCAGTATAGTGTACCACCGGTTTATAAATATTAGAGAAAATTTCCTTCATTCAAACTACAGGCAAAAAGCCTACATTTCAGTGGTAGAGAACTGATTGTTAAACAGGTTTTCAGATGATATGAACATTAAAAACCTCACAAATATTTGATTTGGTTTATAGTTTATTAGCTGATTTTAGAACTGATTTATGATGGAAGAGATGCAGGGGCATTCAATTTCATACTTCTGGATGGTTTCCAAAAGTCAAATGCATTTCCAGATATTTGACCTAGAATAAATAATAATTAAGCTTTTCTAATAAATGTGAGACAATTATTTTGTTGTTGTCTAAAATTTTGCCATTCAGGGATTAGAACAGGGTTTTAGTTAAAAAAAATAAATAAATAAATAATAATAATAGTAATAATACTACAGGGAGCATGTTTATTTAACAGTATTGTAAAAAATAATTCTAAAAGAAAATCTAGATCAGGATCAGAATTATTTTCATTTTGTTACATATCTTAGTTCTGCAAGTCAGTTAAATGCTCATTAAATTGCTTAAAATTCCTTTTCTTTATTAAATAGGGACGACTGTCTGTTTAAATGTGAAACACAGCAACAGCCTGAAGCTCTGTGTAAAAACGATCAAAAAAGATCAAATTATCTATAAAGGTGAGTCGATATGTGGGGGAAAGTGACTGGGCTGACTGTGGAAATTTGGGAGTCTCTAGAATAAACCAATGCTACAACCCAGTGTCAGAATCAGATTGCTAAGCAAGTTAAAAAGAAGAACAATTTTTTGCTTCAGAACCTAAATTGTTGGGCAGTAGCAACAGCCAAGAACTTCATGAGAAGATTGTCTTTCTGTTTAAGTTCAACCTGCAGATGAAATATGACAACTTTCAGAAGGTAATAACTTACATGCAGCCACTGGGAAGTAGAAGCCGTATAAAAAATATCAAGAAAGCCTTAAGAGTCAAAGAACTGGCCAGGGAAGTAGTTTTAGAAAAGTAGTAAGTCTAGAGATATATTTCTATTACCGTAAATTCCGGACTATTGAGCGCACCTGAATATAAGCTGCACCACCTGAATTTTAAAAGAAATATAACTTTTTACATATATAGGCCGCACCTGAATATAAGCCGCAGGTGTCCAGGTGTTGT
>JAVDPK010000571.1:273572-283892 GCA_034780415.1 Cichlasoma orientale
CACCATGGGCCAAGGCCGTTTAAGCAGCCTAGCTCTGCTGGCCATTGAGAGGACACTAGTCAAGTCCCTGGAAAAGAGGCCTTGTTGGTACGACAAGGTCACAGATCATTTTCTTGAAAAGGAACGGAGGGTAGAATTTACATATAAATAAACTGACACATTTTATGATGTTGGCCAAAATTAAGCTTCCCCTCCTTGAAAGACCAGCATCCGCCACTGCACTATATGATATCCTAAGCTGTGTTCTTCCAACTACATGTTTAACTTATGTTGAAAGGTATAATTAATCAACTTATCTTGTCAGTGCTAAAGATTCCCTCTCATTTTTCCTCAAAGTAGCTCTGTACTACTTGTTTTCTAAATTTTCACTAAAGAATCTACAGCTCAGTGCAGTGCTATCATTTTCTGTGTACTCAGCTAAAAATGTTTGTTTGATTGATTTATTCACCTCAGTAAGTAATTAAGCTTTGTTTATATAGCACTGCAAACAAATAAAATCCAATTCAAAGTGCCATACAAATGACAAAGGGGGAAAATTTGAGGCTAATGCAATTTGAAACACTAAAGAATTGTAAATTGGTAGTTAAAATGATAAAAGGCTCTAAAAACAAACAAAAGCAACAAAAGAAACCACACAATTAGTAGTATAACTAAAAAAGAAGTTATTATTATTGCACTGCTCATAAAATTAGAAGAACACTCTTTAATCAGAGTATAGTATTAAGTCAATCAAACTTCTGGGATATTGATCTGGTCAGTTAAGTAGCAGAAGGGGTTATTAATCAGCTTCAGTTACTCTGGTCTTAATCAAATAAGCAACAGGTGCAACAATGAGACAATCCCCAAAACAGGAATGGTTTTAAAAGTGGAGGCCACTGACATTTTTTCCTTCTTCATCTTTTCTGACAGTTTTGTTGTTGTTTGTTTTGATGGGGTTTTTTTGTTTGTTTTTACTATATTTTCATTTGGCTAGAGTCAGTGTCACTACTGGTAGGCCAAGGCAATACCTGGACCCTTCAGAGGTTGCACACGTAGTCCAACTCCGCCAGGATGGTACATCGATTTGTGCCTTTGCCAGAAGGTTTGCTGTGTCTCCTAGCACAGTCTCAAGAGCACAGAAGAAACTCCAGGAGACAGGCAGTTACTCTAGCAGAGCTGGACAGCGCTCTAGAAGGTCCTTAACCCATCGGCAGGACCGGTATCTGCTCCTTTCTGCAAGGAGGAACAGGATGAGCAGTGCCAGAGCCCCACAAAATGACTTTCAGCAGGCCATGGGTGTGACTGTCTCTAACTAAACAATCAGTAACAGAGTTCATGAGGGTGGCCTGAGAGCCTGACATCCTTTAATAAGATACTATAATAATAATATTATTATTATTATTATTATCCTTTAGTGGGCCCTTTGCTCACTCTTGTCACCATGGAACTCAATTGGCATTTGCCATAGAGTACCAGAGCTGGTAGGTCCACCACTGGTACCCTGTGCTTTTCACATATAACAACTGGTTCACAGACGTGAAAGAGTCTGGAGAAGCCATGGAGACTGTTATGCTGCCTGTAACATTGTTCAGCATGACCAGTTTGCTGGTGGTTCAGTGATAGTCTGGGGAGGCAGATCCATGGAGGGATGCACAGTCCTCTACAGGCTAGGCAATGGCACCCTGACTGCCATTAGGTATCAGGATGAAATCCTTGGACCCACTGTCAGACCCTACGCTGGTGCAGTGGGTCCTGGGTTCCTACTGGTGCACAACAATGCCCGGCCTCATTTGGTGAGAGTATGCAGGTGGTTCCCGAAGGATGAAGGCACTGATATCATTGACTGGTCCCCAAGCTCACCTGACCTAAATCTAGTCGAACACCTCTGGGACATTATGCTTTGGTCCATCTGATGTTGTCAGGTTGCACCTCAGGCTGTCCAGCAGCTCATTGATGCCCTGGTCCAGCTCTGGGAGGAGATCCCCCAGGACACCATCTGTCATCTCACTGGGAGTATGTCCTGACATTGTCAGACATGCATACAAGCATGTGGAGTCCATACAATCTATTGAGTACCCGCAATGAAATTTCTGCAAAATGGACTAGCCTGCTGCATAATTTTTTCACTTTGATTTTCGAAGTGTCTGTGAATTCAGCCCTCTGTAGGTTGATAATTTTCATTTCCATTAAACAATGTGGCAGCTTTTTGTTCCTAACATATTACCCAGTCCATGTCAGTATAGATATCCACCACAGTTTTTCCCAATTTAGATCTGATGTGTTTTCAAAGTGTTCCTTTAATTATTTTTAGCAATGTATTATTATTATTATTATTATTATTATTATTATTATTATTATGCTTGATTTCTTCTATTCAAGTGTGAAAATAACTTTAAACAAGAATATATAATCAAATACAAATATGAATTCCCTGTGAATGTATTTCTAGCCATTTTGTTGTCAAACTCAATGCTGACCTCATTGCTCTAGTCCAATCATCTTTCTGCTCACGTTCTTCAAGGTAATCAGTCTCCACTTTGCATATTTTAAATCTCACTGCTTACCTGTCATTCTTCCTTGTAGACTCATTTGTGTAATCCACCTCCTCCCCATCTCCACCTCACCCAAATCCCTCAGTTGCAATCCAACCTTCTATCTTTATCTTCACCACCACCAGCATCTAGACTCCAGGGGTCCTGCCCTAATTCCTATCATTGCTGAGATTCTGTTCTGCTTTGATCGGCCATTGGAGTCTAATCGCCAAATAGCTTAATTGAATTCTGTATATCAATAAATAATGTTCAACTCTTCCTAATGATCTCTCCTTGTTAAACTAATTTTGGTGAACCCATGTGAAGTTTAGCCTTGGTTTCCTGTTGTTGGCTGACAGGCGTGACACTCGATGTGGCCTTCTGCTGCTCCTCACTGCATATTTTCTCTTTTTTAGACCATTCTCTGTAAATCCTATAGATAGTTGTGTGGGAAAATCAGCTCTTTCTCCCATTCTGATGCTTGAGTTGAATTTCAGCAGGCCGTCTTGACCATGTCTACATGCATAAATGCTTTAAATTGATGCAATGTGATTGGCTGCATTAACAACCAGCTGAATGGGTGTACCTAATAAAGTGTACAGTGAGTGTATCAGGGAACTGAGTGGATAACATCAAACAAGTGACACTAATAAGAGAGAAGCAAAAGATAAGAAACAAAAAGCCAAACCAACATGAACACACAAATGACTGCAGCTGATTTAGAAAAACACAGAGACCAAATTATGACACCTGCATGGCCGAGAACTGACCCAGAAGAAAGCCACAGATCAAAATATTTTGATATGGCAATAAATTAGTTCTATGCAAACTTCAAGTGTTGCTAGAGTTTTGACTTCTTCAAACTTTTTTATCTCTTCCATGCAACTTGGAAGTAGATGAAGTTGTGTCAGAAGCCTCTACTCTGATGGTTGAGTATTACCCTCTCAGGGTGACATAATCATTTCTGTCATTGCTCTCTTTTTCCTTTAATTTCCTCTTTGGTTTCTATCTTGTTCAATTCTCTGGCTATGCCTTCTTTTGATCTTTGGTCTTGTTCTTGACATCGCTGACAGCAGCGAGAGGTTACCACCAGCCAAGAAAGCTTAGAAGACATTTTAAGGGCACCGTGTCTTTTGCGATTCTTTGCACAGTGAAATGTTGCCAGCAAACCCATAATGACACACAACTATGGTAACATCCACACAGTTTCAGCAGTAATTTCCCTCTATACTAAAATACTTTTTAAACAAATATTATATCCATGATTTCCGTTCAGCGCCCATGCATGTACCAGTGTAAATTGGAAGCAGCTTTGATGTAAGAAGAAAATACTACAGACAACGAATGGCATTAGCAAAAAGTAAAATTATAGACTTCTTTGCTTACTGTGCAGTCAGAATTGTTACTAAAAGAAATGCACTGGGATGGAAACTATAGATTGTGAGCCAATAAGCAAATGTGGTGGCATATTAATGCACCAGAGAAAGTCATGGCAATGGGAAGTATTCACATAAGGTGGGTGAAATCACAGAAGATATGCGAGTCTCATTAAAATAATTTTGGTTGCATTAATCACAGATTCATAAAGTCCTGTCCAGGCTAAAACTACAATTTCTGATTTCTTTGGATAGAGTGCTCGTACATTTTATGAAGCAGCACTGATAAGTTTTGATTCGTCACTTCCTACTCTCTTGGAACATTCTTTACAGTCTGTGAATAGCAGAGGAATTTAATGTGTGTAAACAGTGGAACTCTACTGGGTCTCTATTAGTGCAGATGAGGTGCTGTTGTCTCCTGAATCACACATTTTAAATCATAGGATGGAGATATCTTTATATAAAACTCTTGTTGAAGCATCTACTTTATTTTTTCCTGAATCTGTAAATCTTTTACATTTGGACTGTATGTACTACATGTTTGTGTAGTTGAAGCCATCTGTTTTGAACGTTTTACTGTGCTCCACCCATTTGTTCTGTCTGTCAGTCATCATCCATGTTTTCTGTGGTCACACTGGAACATGTACTCATGTCTATTTTCATCAGTTTCAGAGCCTATACCTCTGTTTCCACATGCTGTTCTATCAGTCTTTGCCAGTCTGTTTCGAAAAATAAGCTCAAGCACACACACACGCAAGCACTCACGCACGCGCGCGCGCGCACACACACACACACAGAGTGTGATTATTATTATTTCCTGAAACTTCAGTGTGACTCCTGACTCCTGACCACTGTTACTTTCAGAGGAGTTCATTTGAAGTACAGCAGGAAGTGAGAGTGATAGCACTGCTCTGGGGACTACTGCTGCTGTCACTGTATGCTACCTGACAGCAAAGTAAAGAGAGAAATAGAAGGACAGAAGAAATAAGTCTAAAACAAAAGGAGACAAAAGGGGGAAGAGAGAGAGCATTAATGTGGTACAAACGTCCCGGTCACTTGGGACAAACATTACCTCTGGACATTCACTGATTTGTAAAAAGTCTGCAGTGTTCTTGGATAGGAATGGATGTGTTTTAAGGAGTTGGCTTTAGTGGCCTCAGCGCAACACTCTGACTATGGAGTGTTGCGCTGTGCCCACTGAAAAGACATCACTTCCAAAAGTCTTATTTCCCTTCCTTTGTTGTTTTGTTGACATTGTAAATGCAGTACCAGACAAAAGTTTGGACAGTCTCGCCCATTCATATGAATGTGAGTGTGTCCAAACTTTTGACTGGTACTGTAAATGGCCTACCACTATGTCAGTGATTTAAAATGACATTTAATAAAGGAGCTTATGTTTAAGTACATGGAATAATCATATGATTTTGGTAGCAAATTGGGTGTCGAGAATCATGTAATTCTATTGGTATTGGTACTGACAAGCAAATTTAATAATTCAGATTTATTTTGAATATTTTATACATTTTACTGCATGGATTATTGAAGTTCTCCTTATTCCTATTTAACAGAAATTACCCATAAATAGCACTTTTGAAAATATTTGGGGAAAGAGAACATAAAGGGGGGATAAAAATGAGATAGACTTTAACTTTCAAAGCAGAGAATAAAAGAAAAGGGAACGAGAAGAAGGAGTGAAGAAGGAATAGTTTTGTCCCAAAGCAGTTAGTATTTACTTATGTGAAATAGGAATAGGGGATGTATAATAAATGTCTGTTTCTGCAGTTTTTGTGACCCTCTTCAAGAAGATATCACTATATCACTCATGCACGTCCTTTCCCTCCTCTTTTGTTCCCTTTGCCATCCATCCCTTTCCACTCATCTCTTCTATTTCCAGTGCATCTCCCAGATCAGATTCCCCTACAGTTATAACATTGTGTTCAGTTAGCTTTTTGCAGTCCCCATCATCAGTTCTCCAGCCCCTTTCATGCCTCCCTGAATATGTATTTTATTTGTTTATTTGGTTTAACCTTTCAGATCAGCGTCCATCATTGCAGTACTACTGTCTTAGTTTGAGCGAAATCACTGAAAAATCCCACTTTTCCATCTATTGACAGTATACTTAATGTGTGAAAGAAAGTCCTGACAAACCAGAGGCTATGTACAGAAATATATATTCCCTATATGGCAAAATGTATTTGCTCTGTGGAAAAGCCGATTTAATATATCTATAAACTGCATCATATTGCCTCGACATGCTAGTCTCTTTCTTTCCTCACTTTCTCTCTCCCTGTCCATCTTTCCTTTCATCTTTGCTGCTATCAGCTGAAGCAAATCCACCAAAAATACATAAAAAAAATATCCATCGTCATGCTTCTCAGATGGTGGTAAATCACTGTTATCTCTTTTATGTACACCTCCTCCACTCTGTAACATGTTGCCTTTTTATCCACCCAGCACTGCATCTGTCCACATCATCTCCATCCCTCCTCCTCAACCTTCCTTTACTGAAACTAAAATCCATTCCTAAACTCTTTCCATTCCATGTGCCTCTCAAAACACAAAGTAAATCTGCTTGTTTTCTGTCATGATGAATTTTTCCTTCATTGCTTGCATGGCTTCAGTTACATAATGTGAGATAGCCTTGATTCTGACTATACCTTTCTAGGACACAATTTTACTCTCGTTTTTTTTTTTTTTTTCCTTTTTTCACCAGATCTACTTAATGAAAAAGTAAATCGGAACACTTCTATAATTCTTCCCTGCCTGGACTAGAATTAAACCCAATGTCCCAGGAATTTCGGTTCATATGTGGCATTTCCACACTTGTGGACTCGTCGTTCCAGAATTTGCTGCTAGTTGGGCAAGTTGCATATTTGATAGGAGTTCAAGGTACTGAAAAGGACATTTGTCTTTCTGTACCCTGATTGTTGTATTTAGATATCAGGCCTTAACCACACTCTTTCCTGATATCATAAATTCCATATACTGTTAAAGCATATCTATACATGTTATTCTCTGCAGGCTCATAAATGGGGAGACTATGCGGCTAACACTGTGTGAAGGACACCATACGTCATGAAAGCTTACCAAAAGTGAATGAATATTCTGACATATTCTCAATTTCCTCATCGTCTTGGGTAAATTCCTCATAAATAATGTGATACACAGTACCGTGACCCTTCCTCGTTATCTGTAATGTATCGTTCTACCATTGCTTTCACAGCCAGCATTACTTATTTTACTTATTTTTTCCTATCTTCCCTACTTTGTTTCTTTCTTTTCCTTTTTTCTTTTTGCCCCCTTCCCTAATTACAAGATCCTGTTTCCTGTGCCATTTCTTTTCCATCATTCTTGCTACTTTCTCATTCCTTATACATTACATATTTACCATTGCTCTCCTTCTCTCCCATCAATCCCTAATCTCCCTCTTCAGACTTTCCTTTCCCTGTTGTTCTTTCTGCCATCCTCCTTCCTAAGCATCCCTTTTCTCTCTCACTGCTAAAGCTAACAGTGTGTACTCTGCAGTTTTACTCTCCACTCCCTTCCTCCCCATCTATACTAACCCCTTTGTCTGTTGGGAATGCTTGAGTAATTCACTTAACACTACACCCTCCCCACCCACACACATCCGCTTACCTTGTTTTGTACTTAATCTCCACCGGGTCTGTTCTCTCTCTCTCTCTCTCTTTTTTTAATCTCACCCCTTTGCTATATTACTGTGTTTAACTGCTGCTCTCCTAGGTATGAGGCAGCTAAACTAGATAAATATGCTCTTTACCAATCCTTCTTCTCACAAGTTTTACCTTCATTGTTAGCTTGGATTCAGCACAGGCTCCATACCTGACACTTTCTGTCTCTACAGCTCCGTCTCTGCTGGGTCTTGTATGTGACACTGATACCTCTTATATCTTTCTCTAGCTTTCTTTGCTTATTAGTTTCTCTTCCCAGATAAAAAAAAAAACTCCCACACTGAACTGTTCTTTGCCTTATATCAGCACTCAAAGCATCTTGCATTTCTTCTCCCTCCTACTGGCTTTGCAATTCACCCATTCCTCCCTGCTCTCCACATTTCTCCAACATGGTCTCCCTTCTCCCCTACAACCGTCTCTCACTATCTTTGCTCTGCTGAGAATTAAACTGAAAAATCATCAAAATGCAGTAGAGCTGAGAAATACCCACAAGTGCACACACAGAAACTTAACACACTAGCAGAGGTAAGTGTTCAGGACAGCTCAGCATTGCCCAGTGATTTGAGGTCAAATCACTGGGCAATGCTGCCATCCACTGGAATTTGTTGATAGAACATTTGTTACAGGACTTAGAGAAGATCATTTGGCATATCACAGAAAGGCGTTGAGTTACGTAATCAAATATTGATTGCTCAGTTCCATTTTGTTGTTGTGATATCAGGATACTGGTTTTGTATTTTCTGAGATACATGCTTGAATGGAACGATGCTTTTCCCAGTTTTAAAAAAATTGCCTCCTATGAAAATATGTTGGAGCAGAACCGCCCAAAAATATCTTAAGAGCTCTTAAAATTGCAGCATCTTCAAAACAATGTTGATTCAACCCATACAGCTGTATTTTCATCTGTAAGAAATTCCATTGCCTTAATGTAGAAGACTCCGAAAATACAAACAAGCTGGGAATTACCAGCAAATTTAAAAGAAATGATAAATATGCATGTTTTTTAGGTTCAAAGTTAGATATACACTTTCCATTTTTGCTGACCACAAACATCTAAAATTCATAAGTGATAAACACAGCCTTCAGTCATCACAATGCAGCACATTAACACACGTGTATCAATGCTTTCTTCTTTGACTATACACTATTTCTTATTGCTTCCACACAACACACAGCGTCTTGATCGATTGGCAATAAATAAGATAGTATTTATATAATATGAACATGACCCTATAGATCAGGGGTCACCAACCTTTTTGACACCGAGAGCTACTTCAAGGGTACCGAGTAATACGAGGAGCTACTTGTTTGATACAAAACTTACAGAGTAACAAAGTTACACAGTTCACCTTAATTAATGGCAATATTAATAATAAAAACATATCTGAAGAGATTGATAATGTTAGTGTTATTCATTCCTCACAATAAATGTTAATGACAGTATTTATTTCTGTTAATCAATTTTAGATATCAGTTTTGACTTGCGGGTGACACACATGGTCCATGCGGGCGAACAGGTGCCTGCAGGCACCGTGTTGGCTACCCCTGCTATAGATGATGTGGTCTGAGTTTGAGGCAGAAATATCCTTAGATTGCAGAAATTCAGCAGTTAACTGTACCCTCATAAACAGCTTTCATGAATAATGTTTTCTAAAGCCTCCTGGCAACCCTGTTTCATTCTCTTTCTCTCTTTATGTTATTTACATTGCATTTTATATTTTGTGGAAATACCTCTGCAGTTTTGCACTATGGACTTCAATAGCTATGTATCTTCTCAGGTGATGCACTCAGAGGGCTTCACTGTACCCACTTTTACCTACCCACTGTCTCTTTCTCTTTTATTAGGCTTTTAGTCTGGTGTTAAACCAGCAGGACGCAGCTCAGGTTGACTGAGATCAAACGATTGACTGGGAGAGTCAAGGGTACTCCACCACCATGAAAATCTCTTTGGTTGCTTTAGCCATAGGTTTTCTCACTGAATGATGAAATGCCATCCACTGAGTTTTATTGCATTCATGTTTGGCTCTGTCAGCAGTAAAATCACGTACAGCTTTTCCAGTTTTCCCAAACTTGCTTTTTCCATTATTTTGATAGAGGTTGAGTTTTGCATCATTATTCTCTATACTAGGATTTATTTATTTTTTTGTTTAGTTTAGTTTTGGTTTTTTGTTTGTTTGTTTTTTTGTGAACTGCAATCTGGCCTTTCTGTCTCAGAGGCTTAGCATGGGTTTGCACAATCAGAATTGAACTGTATTGAGCTGGTTTGAGATGAACAGGACAGGAACGTGTGGGAACTTCTACAACAAATGAAACTTGTCTAGGTGTTAAAAGGGTGTACCTCCCATGCATTTTTGTGAATTTTGTCAAAGTAAGGATGTTTGCTATGCAAATTAATGCAAATGTTTTAACTAAAAACCCAGATGACTCAAATGGTTCCATTAGTTAAAATCAAAGCACAAAGGCCTTGTAGAAAACATGTGGAAGAACAGGTCTGTAAATTGTTCTGAACAATGAAAACTGTCCACTGCAGCCACTGTCTCTGCTCATGCTGATATTTTACTTTCTCTATGTGGCGCTCCCTTCATGTTCAAGAGAACAATTCAGCCACTCAGCATTCTACCTATGTATAGTATCATAACCTTTGGGCAACATGCTTTTGGGTTTTTGGTAGGGATGCGCCGATCCGATATTCAGTATCGGTATCGGTCCGATTCTGGCCTAAATTACTGGATCGGATATCGGACA
>JAVDPK010000572.1:0-44283 GCA_034780415.1 Cichlasoma orientale
GGGGTGTGAAAAGCTGCTAAATCTAGTAACAAAGTCGCTACGTTGGTAACACTGCCATGCTGTCGCTTCCTGCATGATTTACGGGTGAGGGGGAGAGGCGGGGCACTGTGAAGCTGTGCAGAGACAAACTGGGAGAGGAGAAGGGTGAACTGGTGGATCTACAAGTATGATTGTAACGCGATATCGACTATATCGATATAAATGATATTGTCTTATCTTATATCGCGTATGAAAATATATCGATATTTCTTAAAAACTCGATATATCGCCCAGCCCTAGACAGTACCATACTGCTCTGCAGCAGTCTTGCTTTCCCTGTTGTGCTCAGTGAATGAATGAGCAGTGAGGCTTCAGTGAGTGGCAGAGCAGCAGTGCACACTGTAAAGGGGGAAAATGCTTCTGCTGCTTCTAACTTTCTCTGAGCGATCATTTTTCTTGTAAATACAGCTGAAATCATACTGTAGCCTTTGTGTTTAATATGTTTTATTTATTTATTTATTTTTGCATTTGTTCCCTTGCTGAGCAAAGCTTTGATTATTTGCTGCTGCTTACACCACTTAAGCTCTGAAGCTCAAAGAATGGTATTTGGGTCAGCCGTGTTTACAGAGGTTTCTAGAAACTGACCAGGTTTATTCACACCTCAGACTATTTCAGATTTCTCTGCAATAAATCTTTAATGACTCGACTTGCTCAAAGAGTAGCTCAGTGACCTGCTGCACGGAGGCTCTTTTCCCATAAGCCCTATTGTAACCTGTTTTCTTGTTACTCACTTTAAGCTTAAGCTGAAGAAGAATCAGTTGCTGAAGAGCTCCACATTTCTCTTCTTGCTAGTCTGTAACAACCTGGAGGGACCGGCCCTGGCAGCCTGTTAGCTTTTTTTATTGTTGGCTTCTAGTCGGTCTCATCTGTTTCTCCCCACGTTGCTTTGCGCCGCTGAGAGAAGCTTCGTATACACAAACGGCTCCTCCTCTGTGCAGCTGACATTCTCTCTTGTCCACATCAGCCGCTTCACATTTATAGTATCTCATCCTGCTGTTGTAGTAATCACGGTGGTGTGAAGGTACACTGAGCCTGAAATCTTTTATTGGTTCTTCCAGAACAGGAGTAGTTATGTAGGTAGTTCACATTAGCCGGCACCCTCGCTGCCACTAATGACCAAACTTTGTGCTGTTTGTATTGTGCGTCTTTCTAGATGTTACAAAGATTAGACCTCAGCAGCTGTTGTGTTTGACACAATAGGGTAGTATGTTGCCAAATACATACACACAGGCTTGAGAGGCCTAATTGTGCCACTGAGTGAATGGTAGAATGCACTGAGTGCTTTAGTGGAGACCCCGATTGACTCACCAATGTGTTTTCAGGCTACATCAGATTAGTTATTGTTCTATTTGATCTCTCATGGTTTACAACTCTGTGTGTGTGTGTGAGTGATGTCTCTTCTGAGCTTTTATTATTCTTACTGTTTAAGTACCTAAAACCTCACATAATTTCTCAGTTTAGCACTGCCCAGGTTTGTGCTGCCTCCTGTGATAGGAGGTTCTGTAATCTGGTCTAGCTGCGGAGAAAATGTAAAAGCTATTAAATGGACAGTTTTATTATGAACATAAATGAAAAATTCCTTCATAGAAAAGTTTGAAAATACGGGTGTATGCTCTCAGTCATTCTTAGAAAGTAAATTTCATGATTTATTTATTTAAACACTCGGCAGTAAAGCAGCAGCAGTCAGTGCTACATTTTGTTCACACTCCTGTGTTCTGGTTAATGTCTGTCTGATTCTAACGGCTGGAATGTGGATGCTGACAAGTTTTAAAGGTGGGAATCTTCAGATTCTAACCTTCCTTACCACATACAGTGAAGCTGGCATTAACTTGAGATGAGGAATGACAAGCCAGTCTTTTCTGTAGGGGTTTAAAGGGTCAGACCTGTTTTCTTAGGCTATGCTTATCATCCGTCCCTCCCTCCATCCCTCTTCTGCTTATCCAACTCGAGATTGTGGAGGGACTGGAGCCTATCCCAGTCCCTATCCCACTGCTGTCGTAGGGTGATAGTTGGGATGCACCGTGGAGAGGTTGCTAGACTGTTGCACAGGTAAAGCAGACAACCATTCACGCTCACGTTCGCATCTATGGCCAATTTAAAATCACCAGTTAACTGAACACCCGCATGTCTTTTAGTCTGTGAGAGGAAGCTGGAGAACCTGCAGAGAACCCACACAGTCACAGGGAGAACATGTAAACTCCACACAGAGAGGCCCTGGCTAACTGCTGGATTTGAATCCAGGACCTTTGCATAAACACTGTGTAGGGCACGGTGAGTGCCAACATATGTATGGTGTGTACAAATATTTTATACATGTCCCGCAATCGTGTGTATTTGTACATTTGACAGTTCAATCGAGAACTGAATGGAATGTCTGATTAGAATGATGTCACAATATAATGTATCGCATCAGTGTATGTATAGTATCACACTATAGTGATCGTAGCCTATGTATGTATGTTCCTTGCTAATGCAATATAAAAAGTGGACTGCAAGAGTAATGGGTGTCGCCACGGTTTTGTTTTTGGGGTTTTTTTGCATTCAGACATTACCTTATATGGATGAGAAAGTGAAGCGCTAATTTATCAGTTAATGATAGCTTTGTTAGCAAACTGCATGCCTGAAATTTACAGGTGCAGATCTGCAGTTTTTGGCACTCTTTCAGCTCTGGAGGGTTAGGGTTGCCCCTTGAGCCTGGCAGACATTGATTGTGAACTGCAGCTTGCCTGGTTTGGTAGAAGTATCCAAAAGTGAGGCTGTGGCCCTAGATCCCCTCATTTCCTTTGTGAAACTAAACCTCTGCCTTTTGGATGAAGTAATTTGTAAGCAGGAAGAAAAGTTGTGGACTTGGCCTTCAGAGCCCAAATCGTGCACATTTGAGAGTAGCACAGCAACGTTTGCTGACACGTTTGTTACAGCTTCCTGCTGTTTGCTCAAACCATAATTTACTCCTCACTTTCCTGAACTGCTGGAGTCTCCATACGTACACTGACCCACCTCCAGTACAAATAAACACTCTTTCTCCAAATCCACCCACATGGTTCTCTCCATAAATTAGGAGCATGTGTCTGTTATGTGTCTACTGTACATTCTTATTACCAGCCTTTTTTTTTTTTAACATTTACCATAAGTTTGACTTGTCTTTTTCCTCCACCCTGCTACACCCTGCCTTGAGAGTTGGCTTTTGATGAAGCTTGTAGCTCACAGTGCTGTATGAAATACCCATGACTCACGCTGAAACAGGATACTCACAGTGACAGCAGGCTTGAATCAAAAAAAGAGGATGCACTTAGGTCATTTAAGTTGTTTCAATACAAATATTTGAAATTGGTTATACTTAGTCATGTCTGATTGACTGTCTGATCTGATTAGTCAGGGACACGGAAGAGCATCCCCACCCATCTGGAGCTACACATGGGTTTAATAAGCCAATAAAATGGTCAGCTGACGCAGCTGACTAGCTGATGTCATGGTGTGTGATGTTATCAGGTGCTTCCAGGTGCTCCCATCATCACCCTCACCCTCACATGTCTAGTTAGTTAGGGCTGATCAGAAGTAGGTGATGACTGAAAGATGGAGTCATCACCAAGTCACCACAGGCTGACAGGGTAACTGTGTTCATGCAGATGTACATGAACACACCTGGTGCTGCTCATCATTGTCCTTGGTCTGCTGCCACACTGAAGCTTGCTTTCCTTTTATAGGAAAGCATTTGTTTAGGATGCCTGAGGTGGTAGGGCCACGTGGCTGTATGTGTAACCTTGATGCACACTTGGAGAGCTGCTGAATGCTTCTGAACACATCAGTGATACTTGTTTAGCTGTTATTAATCTAATGAAGCATGTCCTGCTGCTCATGTCAAGGCCTGGTTAGGCTACCAAGAGCTATACTTAGAAGTAGATCGTTCAGCCAACAAGAGCCCTGTGTGTGTGTGTGTGTGTGTGTGTGTATGTATGTATGTATGTATGTATGTAAACTGTTTGCTAGCATGCTTGTTTTTTCAAAATGAGTGGAAGCTCACTAACCTCATCTTCAAACTGACGGCTACACTGACGCGTTGAATCGTGGCCTGCAAAGTTCAGGATAATTTAAGATGATAAACAGACTTTATCATCCTCCATGAAATTTAAAATTCAGGACTCTTTGTTTGTGAGGCTCTCTAGTCATTTTATTTTTCATGAGCAGTTAAAGGATCAAGAGGTAAGTACCCACTAACTAGGATCCAAACAATGAGGACAGGTGTCAGATATCGTAACAGGTCCAATTCAGAATGTAAACGAAGTGGCGTTAGCAGCAGAGTCCATGTGTCGGAAAGTCAAAGGTGGTTTGGTGGCATCCAACGGACTCGAGTCTACATCCTGGGATAACATGAGTTTTAGTTATTCTGCTGTATCCAAGTGGGGAAAATCTTAAAGTGTTTTCAGTATTTGTGAATTTGTGAATGTAAGGCAGAGCTGAAGCTTTCCCTAACCTTTGAATAGGTTTGGTGAGTCCTCCTGTCTTGAGGACCTTTTCATTTGGGCTTCTGAAGTGTCCAGTTGTTTTCTTTCATAAGCTTTTAGATGCTAATAAAACCTTGAAACTTTGAAGAACCAGATCTTGATTATTGGCTTCATGTTCATTTTGTTAGCTTTTATTAAAGCATGTGAACATTGTTGAGATTCATATTTGCATGACTGCTAAATACTCTGGCAAGCATTTGTAAAGTAGAACCTGAATCCTGCCTTTGTGTGTTAAGGCTGTTGGGCTTCAGCCATGTGGGAAAGTAGTTGCCTCTGTTTTTGAGCTGTTGCTTTTTCTGGTTTATTGTTCCTCTGTTGGACTCATCAGGGCCGCTGGAAGGAATGAAACGGGATTCCTCCCCTTCCTATCTCTGCTGGGTGACTCGGTCCAAAAACCCTCCCCCCTTCATCCCTTCATCCTTGTTCTCTTTGTTGGAACTCATTAGGACGGATTCCCATTTCTGTTCATCACCACCATGATGTCAGCGCTGTCAGACACACTCCAGGTTGTACTTCCCCTGGCTGGGTTCATAGTGACCCCCCCCTATCCACTTGCTAACTGTTGCTGCCTAAACAGGCCAGAAATTCTGCCACTGCCAAACCCAGCCTGTGGATTTGTAAGCTGTGGTTACTGGTGAGCCACCAGTCGATTCTATGCTGGTCATGTGATTCCTAGTCCTTCCAGTCCTAACCTTCTAGCAGTCTGACTCTCCCTCTGTCCTGCTTCTATCGTTTTCTTCTGACTGTGCATGCGAACTTTAACTGGAAGCTATCTATTCTATAAAGAACAACTGGAAGCAGGGGAGCTATGAAAGGTACAGCCCACTCTTCATCCTCTTTCTGCTTTGGTCAGTCATGTAATCTTAGTCTCAGCTGCTGCCTTTTCTCATTTTTGTCCCTTCTGAGCTGCGTAATTTCCCTTGTGGTCATACATATCCGCTTAGTAATGTTCTTGTTGCCCTGCCTGGGGGCCCAAGCAGCAAGTTTTGGTGGAATGGGGGTCTGGTTAGTGTAATGTCAATTCTGGTGCAGCTGAGTAGTGGTGTAGGGCATGGCAGTGTAGAATGATGGAGGTGAGATGGGGAGAGACGGCTGGAAGAGCTGATAGAGGGAGCAGAGGGGCTGGGACTGCCATCGATGGGTGCTGTCAAGATAAGATGTTTGGTGTGTGTGACTACAGCTTTAGTTTGGGGGGAAAATGCACCTTTTGTTGTCTTATCTTTCCTTTTCTCCACAATTTTAACTTTTAATCATACACATGCATGCTCCTCTTTGCCCCCCCCCCCTTTTTTTTCTAAACCCTCTAACCTCTTTATCTGCCCTCTTTGAAGCACTTATCAGCTCTTCACTGGCTATTTGTGGCCACTGAGTTGACACCTTGAGATCTTGTGCTGCAGTATAAGGTGCTCGTGGAAGGTCTGGTTCTGTGCGTGGGATTAATGCACATTCCACCAGAAGCAGAAAGAAGAGACTAAAGTGTTCAGCAAGAAGAATAAAGCTTCACTGCTCTGGCTCATCTGGATGCTTACCGTGTAGTTTGGGAGAACGGAGCTGCGATGAGTGAAGGTTCAAGCTGGGTTCTAATGGGAATAAACAGGCAGCAAAATCGAGGCGAGGTTTGAAGTTTTGCTGTTTTACTGAAGATGCGATTAACGCAGCATGTGCAGCTATTTAATTTTTATAGAGAAGCTTTTGTAATTATAAGGCCCTCACACTTTTGAAGTTGCGGAACATTCAGTGGGTGTTTTAGATTAAGTCACTTAATATTTTATTTACAAGCTCGACATCCGTGTAAATAGATTTTGGAAGATTGTAATTTTTCATGAAAAAAATGGCAACCGTTTGACAGCTCCAGCTTCTCAGGAGTGTTTGCTGCTTGTTCTTATCGATTTGCTAGAATAGAGCAATAAAAAATTGCGGCAGTAGCTTCACTTGACTTTTTATCTATACTCCAGATAATATGCAGCCATTAAAAATAGTTGATTCTTTAGTTGCTTAATTTATTTGTGTTAATTTAGTTTTATTTCATGTGATAACATTTAGCTTCATGCAACTCTTGATCAAACTATTTAAAGGATAATTCAAGTTTATTTAAACCCATATTTCCAGTTAATGCTGTGCTTTTGTGCACGTCCTCTGCTGTAGGAGTTCTGCAGAATGGTCTATGAGGTTGATTAAGATTTCAAAGCCAAGTTAGAAAAAAACTAATTATATATCAGCCCATAGTGGCTGTTTGCCAATTTATTGCTGTCTGCATTTATAATGGGAAATAGAGCAGGTTATGTACTATCAGTAGGATGATGGTTCGATCCTTGGGCAGGATATACTGTATGTCCTGTTTTATTAGTTAAATATAAATTCCTTTTTAGTCAACTGAATGATTTTCAATTAATGTGACTTAGTTTTTTCTTAATTGCACGAAACTACTGTATAAACATATCACTTTTACTTCAGTTCAGGTTTATTTAACCCCTTCATCGTGTACACAATTGCGTCCATCACTTTCTATAGTTATATATTGTACTGTAATCATTTTCTGACATCTCTTACTTAAAAAGCTTGTGTAGGCTGAAGGTGATGTGTAAAGCTCTTTGAGTGCTTAGCTAGAGTAGAAAAGCGCTATATAAGAACTAGTCAATTAACCATAATCACTTTGAACATTGGGGCTTACAGTGTTGTAATGCTGATACAAATCTGTTGTGAATAAGCAAATAACTTTCTTTGCTTCTCTCTTTGTCTCGTTGTGTTGTTGGTCTTTTCTCCATATGTTTTTCCTTTTTCTTTCCCAGCGCTTTGTAGAGACTTTTTTTATTTTTATTGTGGCTCACTTTAATTGCCTGGGATGGTTCATGCCCTGTGCTTTGTGGGAATGTCATCCCATGCTCTCTGGAGCTTGAAAAAAGTACTTTAATTTTATGAACACATTTCACCTCTTAGCCAAGAAGTGAAGAAGATTCTTGGATTAGAGGTGAAACGTCTTCAAAAACAAAAAGTCCAGTCGCCTTTCTTCAAGCTCCAAAGACTATTATGACCCGGATGTCTGATAACCTCCACAGACAAATGTCATGCCATGCTGCTCGGTGGGTTGTATAGACACACTGTGTTGTGTTTCGGTAGCCATCCACTTCACATATGTGAGGGCTCTGGTCTTGGACAGAATCTTCCTTTTAACCAGAAGCTGCTGAGTATGCTCAGCCTGCCTGCATGGCTGACCCTCATCAAAGCAAATCAACCAGTGAAGGGAGAGGGTTTAATAGTACCCATACTTGCAGTTTTTCTGCATCCCGGGGCATTGTTGTGGTCTGTCTGCAACTGTTTATGGAAAAACAGGAGTGGAGTGCTTTTGCCCCAAGTTTTCTGTTGTGCTGACAGTTCAGTGTGGTCGGGGCATGTTAGCAATCAGCATTCAGTCCTGACTTAACAAGGGGCTAAATTGAAATCACATTTGTTCCCACAATTCTCTGCTGGCTTTGGAAGAACTAATATTTCTCCAGCTGCTTTGCTCTGCTAATTAGCTCTGGAGTGGCTGAACCCCATCGCTTTCAAAGCTCCCACACAATACTACCGAAGCTCAAAGCTTGGCCCCGCGCCCACAGCTGCTTTCTGTACCAGCTGCAAAAACTTTGAGTTACTGTTAGGGTTTACCTTTTCACACAGCCATAAACAAGTAACAATTTTGGAGAATGATGTCAATAATTACGAAGTTGGTGAGCCCTGTATTTATACTGTGGTTCTACTTTATGGCCAGCACTAGATGGTGCTGTTTGCTGTGCAGCGTCAAACCACAGTGGAAGCTGTGTTTCTCTGCTTCATGATGTGTGTTTAAATAGGCTGCCTCCACAAAATAAAGTGGCCAGCTGAAGCAGAGCTCCATCCTTATCTTTGGGTCTTTGTGTCTTTGGTTCCCCTCCTTCCTCTCCATCTGCCCGCTGTTGTAATTCTCTGCGCTTTTGAACCTCAATGATTGAATCAGAGTGATGAATGAAAGGTTTGTCTGCTTGTTGTGCGGACTGTTTACAGACCTTCCTGTCACTTTTAAGCATCTATTAAACTGACCAGTGAAGAGGTTTGTTTGCTGGATGTGTCATATCAGAGGAGATTTCTCTTGGCGTATTCAGGCCCTGCGTTCTTTACTGAACTTAGTTCTACTGGTTAACAAACTTAACAAAGGCGCTTCCAAAAGAGTTTCATTATTGAACGTCTCAGACTTTAAGAAGTTTAAGAAGCCTTTTTTTTTAAATTTAAAAAAATTTTTTTTTTAATGTAAATAAACTAATTTGTAAAGCTTTGACAGATTAAATTGGTGGATTATAGTCATCACTCTGGAGCACAATCAGTCTTCAGTATGTTATCGTACTGATTTTCGAGCCATAGATTTTACATAAAGACCTTTTTTTTTTTTTTTTTTTTTTTTTGGTTCTGTAATTAGCACAGAACCTGTTTGCCTGTTTAGTTTGTGTACACCGGAGGGATTACTGGCCCGACAGCTGATTTTGATCCCAGAGAGCAGCAGAGGTCTATTTTAGGGAGATTGAGTGCCGTCAGAACCTCAATGTCAAAGTCCTTAAACCAGTTTTGCTCCATGAGTCTATTTTTAGACACCTTCCATTAAAAGCAAGTTACTTTTATGTCCCAAGGCACAAGCATGCAAGAAGAACGCCAACTATTCTGTACAGTTTACTTGTTTACCGTCAGATTTTTACTTAAGACAAAAGCTGTTACACTGGCAAATGTAGTAGTGTGCTGATCCCTGTAACTGTTTATGTACAACAAACCTCTTGAAAAAACTGTAATCTCAAAATTATCCTTTTTTTCTTAAACTTTGGTGCCCTTCCACTCTACAGTTTCCTTCACAGTTCTACTTTTTATGGTCTTAATTAGTGTTAAAGTATTGTGTGAGTGCTTAATGCATTAAACACTGGAAAAAATGTGTGCTAACAGCTTCTCCAAAAACTATCTGGACTCACATGTTCCGATTGATGTGAGGAGATTGAAAGTGCGGCTGCAAAGGTGTCCTTTCTCATAAAGACACAGGAAGTCTGTTCTTGCAAAGAGAGCTTGTTTGCTGTGAGCTATTCATCAACCACATCTTTCAGTGGGAACAGAGGAAATTCAGGTCCTGCAAAGATCACATGACCCTTTCAAAGAGGAGTAAATGAAGCCAAGGTAAACTGCAAAACACAATCAGTAAATACAAAATCATAAATGGTCTTTTATTTATATAGCACTCTTCAAATGTTGAGTACTATCATGCACACACTCACTCCAATGAATGCATTGGGGGCAATTTCTGGATTTTGCCCAAGCTTGGTCTGGAGAAGGCAGGGATTGGACCAGCTCTACCTCCCCAGCCGCCCCAAACAACTTCCTAAAATCTTTGTTCATGTGTTCAATGAAAACCAAACACAGAATAAGAATTATGTTAATGCAAGGATCCAGCTAAACTCCCACATTGTGGGGTTACTGAAGTTTGCAGATCACTACCTGGATATTCTGCAGCACTTTGCTCGGGTCAGTGTTCTACGGACAGATGAGAGAAAAAAAAAAACCTTTTCAGCAGAAAATGCACAGAGAAGGGACAAAAAAGCACCACACACACCAAAACCTGATGGTTTGCTGCTGCTTTGCTGCTTCAGGGTGCAGTGAATTCAAAATAGTATCAAGAAATTTTAGAGGCAAATGTCACTGCAGCAGTGACCTGAACTTTAAGAGGGGTAGGGTGACACAACAAGACAAAGTGTGACCCAAAACACACAAGTAACATTAGTGTTACACAAGGAGAAATTAAGGTTTTGGAATGGCCAAATCAACCGTGGCCTCTTTTCAAGTTCCTAAATTCACCTCAAGTTTCTAAAGTTTCACCTTTTGAATGCAGCTATTTCCTTTGATTTGACTTCCCACTGTCCTCAGTTCAATTGGCCTCAAAACCAGCACTTTTCATCATTTGATTGATCTGACATGCCGCTATTGAAGTGGGAAAGCACCGTTCTAAATTTATCACCCACCTACCCACCTCTCGAGTTCATGCCTGCTGCAGATCTGGCCACAGCACATGCGCCCCTAAAGGAGGCTTGTAGATAGGAGGGTGGGGGGGTAGCAGGGCCCGTGGACATGTCAGTCTATCTTTATGTCCCAGTAGTCCTGTCCCACAAGCCTCCAGAGCTCTGACCTTCCACAAGACTTAGACCCAAAAATCCTGGAAAGACTTCTATATCCACCAGAAACACTGAGGATCCTTGGCTCTCTGATTACTTACATTATCAAGGTATGTTGCTTTTTTTGATGATTTCCAGTGTTTAGTGATCCAGAAGTTGTCGAATGACCTTTCTAGTGAAAGAGTGAGCTTAAGTTCTTTTTTTCTTTTTTCTTTTTTTTTTTTTTCCCCCTTTTCAGTGATTTTAATAACATGACCAAATATTGGATGATTTTAGACTGGAAGCCCGTGAACGCCATCATTTTCAGACTTACTGTTATAAAATGTCTTTTTTTTTAAGTCTTTGATTTAAAAATCCATCTAAATTATAATACAGAGGATTTAATAATAATCTGATGTATTTGAATGTTTCTCGACATTAACAGCTTTTTAATGGCACCAGCCTGTACTTTAGCAGCAACTCATCATAATAATATAAAAAAATAATAATTTGTGTAGCAAATGTCTGGAGTGGGAGTTATTCAGTGATTTTTATCTGTTACTTTGAGGAAATGAATGGCCTCAGTGAGACTTCGTTCTGGGGGGGCTGGTGAGCTCCTCCATGTGTGATTCATTCAGCGGCGAGTGACTGGCTGGGGAGACTACAGTTGTTCATTGTGCTGCACCTGCTCTCGCTCTGTCAGGACACACAGACAGAAATAGAGCTCTGCCTAACGGGGCAACACACCCCAAACATTTTACACAAGCTTTTCCATTTATACAAACCCCATCTTTAATTATTACTCATGACAAGCTTTGGCAGTTGTCTTAAAACTGCAATCAAATCACGTTCTGTGATTTAACTGAAGCCTCCCGTTGGTGTGTGAGGACTTATTGAAATAATTTTTAAGAAAAGAAATGACAAGAAAACACGCTTTGATATACACATACTCCTATATTCATCATTTAATCACAAAACCCAGAGCAATGGGGTTATTTTTACCTCTGCTCCAAATATACACAAGGCCTAATTCAGTCACTTAATTGGCTGAGCTCTGATCTGATTTCCGGCTATGAAAAAGGAGGCGAAGCAGAGCAGTGATGTTGTGACTGTCTTCAGTTACACATTGTCAGTGGTTGACTGTCATCGTCACTTTTCTCAGCTGTTTGTCATAATGTCAGACTTTCTATGATTTCATTGGCTCAGATCCAGAGGAACTAATCTAGGAGGTGTGTGTCAGAGCACTGATGCATGCGTGTTGCGTATGGGGAAATCATCTGGAGAACACGAGGCCGTGTGTTTCATTTCCTTCCAGAGAGCTGAGCTCAGGATCTGATGGCTTGTTTACCTGTCAAGATGGGTCGTTAGCTCTTGTGCTGTTCTATCAGAGGTCATAATAAGTTTGACCGGGACCTGCAGCTTTGAGAAACAGTTAGAGCCTGGATGTAGGGTTCTTCACACTGTTGCTCACAGCCTTATTTTAACCTGGACATCTTCTTGTCAGTAGCCACAGTTCACTAAACGCGGGACTGACACATTAAACGGTGCTTAGAATGGCTTAAGGCTTTGTTTTGTTTACTGTTCTGTCATTACGGATCTGCATCCAACCTTGTAAAGTTCCTCCATCTGACATACTTTGACTTTTTCAAATGACTGCACAAGTACAACACGTGATATCAAAGGTCATAGCTTTACCTTTCCATTGTTGGGTTAGCCATTAACTTTTTTTTTTTTTAAGTGATCAAAAAGTGTAGATTGCGTCTAAAGGATGGGCGTAGCCACTGAGGCGTGCAGTCAGTGAAGACTCGTTGGGAAGCCTTGATGTTAGCGTTTCACCATTGTTGTCTTGAACCCAGGTGTCACGACTGAAGGTTTGAGTAACCAAGGATACTGCATGCATCATCATCATTGGCTAATGATGGGATTGTTGCTGCTGAGGTTTTAGCCAATGAGCACTCCTGGATGATCCTCCTTTTTCACTCTAGTGATCATAATTTACCAAATGAACTTTGTTTTATTCTGCACCAAAGTTTTCACAGAGGGGGGGGACCATAGACTCGTGTACAACCGGAAGCGTTTTTGCAGCCGGAGCAGTTTGCCCCCTACTGGTTTTGAAAAAGAATGCAGATTGAAGGCACTTCTGCACTGGTATTACTTTTTGGACCCACAAGCCTAGTCCATGGTTTCTGTTGTCTATGGTACAAAGGTTTGAAACTTGGTACACTAATTTGCCTGCTGTGCCCAAATCACCTTTTCACCCCCCCAGTGGGTCATATTCTGTAAGTGTAGAGAAAATTTAACAAGCCACAGATACTTCAGAGAGTTTTCAGACCATGCCTGACAAAATATATGTATTTTATAGTGTAATTTTTGTAAATGTATACAAAAGATAACATGACACATGTTAGGAGGCTGGGTTGTGTCAACAGCTTGTTTTTGCCATGAAGTCATCTAGATGAAGTGTCCCTGTCTGCAGACAGAGTTGGATATACGCTGTCCTTTATGTAGCAGTCAGTCTTGCAGGAGGCTTATCAGTCCTGGGAGTCTCACGTGGTTGGTCTTAAGTTCATTTTTACTCCAACATGATGGCTTTCCCTGGGTTTAGTCGCCTTGAGGTGACTGTTGTTGTGCTTTAGTGCTATATAAATAAAATTGAAATGAATTTTAAAACCAGCTCTGGGGCTGAGATCTTATGAGTGGTGATTGATGGAAAGCCAATAATAGTATGTAGGAGTTGGAGTTGGGGACTTTGTCCTTGGCACTGACCTCGGGCTTAAGTTTGGACTGAGAGCGTAGTCATCTGTGATTTTTGTTATAAATGAAAGGCGGGGAGGGACTGAAGGAACAGAAAAACCTCGTGAAAGGCTTAAAAAAAGACAAACGGTCCCTTGGTCTTAGTCATATGTGGTGTTGTCTAATGAAATCTAAACCTACAAGCCAAACCAGATTGTGTCATTGGCATCATGTATCATTTTGGCTAGTTTTGGACCTTTCTTGCATGAAGCCTGCATGGATTATCCTGACACATTCAGTTCAGACAGTCATTGTTATCTGCAGCACTGAGCTGTGGTGTTTGGATTTTTAGATGAGAAGTAACTGGGGGAAAAAAACCCAGTGAGAGAGAACAGACCATCTCTGTGGGAGTGTAGTGCCAGCACTGTGTTGACAGTATGTCCACAAGTCTGCATGTACATAAGGTTCAAGAGCAACTCAGACAACCTTGGATAGATGTGAAAGTGGAAAAAGAGGAATTAGGTTTGACAGTAAAATGAGACCAATGCTCGTAGCTCACTAGATTTTGTTTGTTTTAGTCTTTTGGATCCAGTATTCACACAATCAACACGCTGGTTTGCAGGATTTTTATGTATTTTTTGCCAAAGTGTAATGTAATTGTAATAGAACAAAGAGTACTGTAATTAAACTGAAGCAAGTTGTTTTTTTTTATTGTTTTAAGTTCTAGAAAGGCTAAAAAATAAACATGATTCACCATGTTCTATAAATCAGGGATGCACTGATCTGATATCTGTCCAACCCTTGACTCATATGGTTGGATCAGTGACCCCACTGATCGAGCCAATCAGTGGGGTCGATCTTGGCTAGTCAGTTTTCTGTAGTTCTGTACGCTGTGCGTCAGCAGAAGTGCACCGGTTGCTAGAGGGAGAGCTAAGACTGTGGAGGAATGGAGGACGTTAACAGCAAAGGGTCTGCAGTTTGGAAATATTTCACAACTTTTCTTTGAGTGTTCGCAGCAGTTTTTGACTTGACTGTAAACTGTGGTCAAAGCGAGTTGATGAAAAGCTCGGACACTCACAGTGAGGGGACACTCACTAAATGTCAGCCAAGTGCTGTAAAGACACTCTCACAGAACTGGAAAGAGACCAGTCTAAATTCATTAGGTAAATAATGTAAATTCATTTTTTTTTTCGATTTATTTAACTGGACCCTGTTACTGTGTAATATTTTCTCATAAATTCCAGTAAATGTATATTCTTTATTTGTTACATCCTGTTTGAATGATTCCCAGTCTCTTCCTCAGAGTGAGAGATAAAAATCATTTATTTAACCCTGGTATCGACTCTGCACTTGGTATTGGCACATACCTGAAGCCAAGCTGTCAGTGCATCCCCACTTTAAATGCTTTAAAGTCAAAATATTCTTTTTTTTAATCAGTGTGTTGAAGTTGAACGTGAGGCAGAGCTGCCACCTCTGCTTTCTGCTGACGTAATTACTGTTAAGCGAGACTATTTAGCAAAAAGGCTGAGTTTTAGTTATTCCAGTGTTCCTAGCTGATCACAGATGGAGAAGTACCTGTGCCACTGATGATGTTTATTAGGACATAGCAGAGCTGGACTACAGCGCTTGTAGTTCACTGAGTTTCCAGCTCTTAACTCTGGAAATAGTTGCATCTTGCCAGGCACCGATCATTGTGGCTACATTTGGTTCACCAATGGCAGCCTCCTCTCTGCTGGCTCACCTCGCTCTGGGTCGAGACATAAGCTTTCCACCAGTAGCTCTCCATAGCCTTTAGCGTTCCCGTCCTCCAGGATGACAGTTATTGGGAAGGTGTTCGTGGCGCCCCGGGGTGGAAACAAATTCCCTGGCAAGCAGAACTGATAAAGAATTCTGGTGCTGTATCGCTCTCTCCTCTCACCAGATGTGCAGTGTTTATCACGCTGGAGCACACACATGTGTTTATTTAACAGCTCAAAGCCCTGTGTGTGTGTTTGGGTGTGCCGACTTGGGTATCGATGTTTCCCCGGGGCTCAGTTTGAATCAGGTAGTTTATACTTGTTTCAGCATTGCAGGTGCATCACATTCCTCATGGGTCACATCATCATTGAGGGGCAGATGGCTTACATAATTGCCTATTAATCCTAATTGCAAATACAGGTATGGAAAGTGTCGTCCACTGACTTTTAATATTTTAGGTACTTGATCATTCACAGGAAAAGAGTGTAAAATGTTTTTTGGCATTGTTTTTGTCTGATAATTTGTTAGCTGTAGACAATGTGACCTCAGATGTTCTCACCACAGCAAGTTAAATTAGCCTGAGTAAATCATAATGGCAAATTTCAGTGTCGGTACCAAGCAAGATTTTTCTTTTTTTTCATAGTGCTGCCTTTTTCTGCCTTTTTCCACCACTGTCCAACATTTAGAGAGGAAGAAATCCATCATGGATTTGCTGATTTTTAAGCAATCTTAGATCAAAATGCAGAGAGAAAAATGGGCAAGATAAACCAAAATAAGGGACGGCACTGTACTGATTTTTAAACGAGTCATCAATGAACTGAAAAGCCAAAAAAATTCCCTTCCCTTATGGGAGTTTTTCTGATGGCTTTGTGGGAAATTCAGTTAATTACATTTTTGTTTCCATCTCAGTCCTTCCACAAAGTCACTCAATGGGAGAACATCTGGCTCGAGCAGACAATGAAGTCTACTTAAGACCAGTGTTATCTGTGTTATTCTGGGAAATCTATGCTGAGGTGTTTCTGGGTGTTAATATTGCCAGAGAAGGTCAGCCTTGTGTTGGTGGATCTATTTTCAGCACAACTGTAAAGTTTCAAAGGCCGGTCTGAAAGGAAGTCGATAACAAGCTTTGAAGATGTTGTCCAGGAGTGTCGTCTTAAGTGTGAGGTCTGTTATATCTGACCTGAGAGGCTCTTCAGAGCTCCGAGTTCCCAGAAAGTTTAATATTTTCATATAGCTGACTTTTGTTAACACTAACCTTTTTTCTAGGAATGCATAGGGTTGGGCTCCTTTTATTCAATGAAAAATGTTTGGAAATGGACCCCTAAGTCACTCCTTTTATCCAACCCCAACCCACCCCTCCTTAGGTAACAATTTGGGAAAAAATAAAAAAGACTGAATTTGTTAAGGCCATTTTCAGACCTACTTTATTTGGTCCATACTAAAGGGGAAATGCCTAGCTGTCTTAGTTGTTTGTACTGACATCTTACAAATGATCTGAGAGGTTTGAACATGTCACACAGGTGGGTGTGACACGGTGAATTCAAGGTAAACTAATGTTTCTACCATCACTCAGTCTTGTGGGTTGACCAAGCAGCTACCTCTGGGACCTGCAAGTGCCAAAAACTGCACTTCCTGGAGAGGTCACTTCAGGCTGGCTCCAAAAGCAAGTGAGTTGCCATAGTTTCCCCATGTTAAAATGCCCAACTTTACAGCACTAAAGGCATATTTACAGCCTGGCACAAAATAGTTTTCTGTATGGGTAGTTTCCAACTTCATATTAGCTATACGGACAGAGATTTATTTATTTTAACAATCCATTTGAATTTTGTTAGAGGTGGCAGGTGTCCTAACAGAGTCAGGTGTAGCAGGAACCTCGTTAGGCCCCAGTTCCACTAATTCGAGTCATTACAAACTTCTGTGCGTTCTTTGTGCCTTTTTGAAGCATTTTGTAGTAGTGTGGTATGGAGCCCATCCAAGAAGTAAATGCTTTCATTTTGGTGAGTAAAATTAGTATTTTTATTAGTTTTATTTGGCACCGGTGTTTATACCTGTACAGTTTAAGGAGGCAGCTTGCTTACCAAGTTCGCTACGATTGGACAATAACTTGGTTCTCCACCCTTTGGTCTAAATATCCTCATAGTTACAGCACAATATTTCAAGAAAATTTGTGATAATTATATTTGATTATAGGAAAAAAAATGTTTTTATTGATGCTTGCAGCTTGCAGGCCGCACCATTTATAAATGTGAAAGCTCTGTTCCCCGTGGTACTGAGGCAGGCAGGGGCTACAGTAAGGTGGATGGAGGAAGACCGGAGGGTGCTGGAGGAGGAGGTGAAGAAGTTCAGCTAGATAAGGGGGGGCAAGGTTGTGGATGGCCTTGTTGAATGCATAACGGAGGATTTTGAAATGAATTCTGAATTTCAGTGGGAGCCAGTGCAGTTGCTGGACTGGGGCGATTATGGTGACATGAGGGGCTTTTGGTGATGATGCGAGCGGCTGAGTTTTGAACCATTTGAAGCTTCTGGAGGGACATTGATGAATTTGAATATTGTTGTTTGCTTTGGAGGAGTTATTTTAAAACTGACAAAGAATTTATACCCTCTTGGGTTCAGTTTGAGTGTGAAGTTTAGCTTTTATAATGATATTGCTGAAAATGGTCAAAAGTAAAATGGTCAAAACTTCAAAAGCCTCGATAAATTTACTCAGACTCAAATTCAGCATCCAGACTCTGGGAGAAAAACCAAGCCTAGTTAAAATGTATTGCGATCTAGAGTTGTTACTGACATGTTGCAAAAACCTTCTGTCTTAACAGACTGTTTGAAGGTCAAAGGGCACAGAGAAGAATCTTTGCTTCATACCGAAAACTCGTCATGCCCAGTAAAAGACATCAAACAGCATGGCAAATGGAGTTTTATCCTCAGCCTCCTCTCCACTAACTCCCTTCATATGTGCATATGAATTTCTTTACCTTTCATTCGCCAGCCCCCCCAGTCTGAATTTATGGCTGTGATGCAGGGGTTCGAGCTCTGTTATGTATCTGTAGAGACAGCAGGGCCGCATGCGCTGGAAAACTGCAGCGCTCTCTGGCCAGACAAAACGGATATCTTTCCTCGGGGATGCTATAAATCTGGACTTTATTTCGAAGAGAGCTGTGAAAGAGCCCAGAGAAAGAGAGGAGCCTTGGAAATGCTCACTTCTTCCCCTCTTTCTGTGTTCTCCCTCTTCAGAAAGGTTTTCCAACCATGAATGCGATGCAGCCATTTGGCACTTCTCTCCTCGCAGACACGTTGTGATGCCTCTGTGCACAGGGGGGGTCATTCTAAGTGCAAACATGGACTATCTGGAAGTGTTTATCTAATAATGACCCAGTGACTGGCTGCACATGTGAGCTCGTCCAGGCTGAAACAGCTTCCACCTTGAATGTGAACATCTGGGGAATCATTAGTGGGGAGGTGTGTCTGCTATTGTGATATTAAATATTAGCATCACTGAGAGTGAAGCAGCTTAGCTTCAAGAACCCTGAAGTCTGTCTCATTGTGTTTGACATCTTAACCTACCCAAACATCCACTCATTTTAACAGCTGACTGCTTACATACCAAATGACACTTCAGCTGTTTTACTGAACAAATTTGAGCACACATTAACTAACAGAGCAGCTGTGTAAAGGGCTAAAAAGTGAAACTGAAATTTCTCACCATGTAGACAGTGACACTCAGCTCCCAAGCTTTAGACTAACACCGAATGCTTGTTTATTTTGGCATGAAACCATTATCCCTAAGTTTTGACCATCAGAACAAGTTCTTGTCACTTTTCTCCTTTAATAGAAGAATTTTGGTACTGAAGAGGTCTTAAAATCTGTGTGGGTTCCTAGAAGTGCTCTCCTTCAGTGGATGTACAGTTGTGGTCGGAAGTTTATATACAGTTATGGGCATGAATGTTGTGGTTTAATTGGTTGAGCTTATGGTGGCGTTGAATTGTTCTTTTTTTTCCAGGCAGTTACTCCAGGAGAGCTGGACAGGGCCATAAAAAGTCCCTAACCCATCAGCAGTACCTGCTCCTTTGTGCAAGGAGGATAGGATGAGCACTAACAGAGCCCTACAAAATGACCTCCAGCAGGTCACTGGTGGGAATGTCTCGGACTAATCAGTCAGTAACAGACTTCATGAGGGTGGCCTGAGGGTCTGAAATCCTCTAGTGGGCCCTGTTTTCACTGCTCAGCACCGTGGAGTCCGATCGATTGGCATTTGCCATAGAATACCAGAATTGGCAGGTCCACCACTGGTGCCCTGTACTTCTCACAGATGAGAGCAGGTGAGGGTCTGGAGAAGCTGTAGAGAACGCTATGCTGCCTGTAACATTGTTCAGTGTGACCGGTTTGGTGGTGGGTCAGTGATGGTCTGGGAAGGCATATCCATGGAGGGATGCACAGACCTCTGCAGGCTAGGTAACAGCACCCTGGCTGCTATTAGGTATCAGGATAAAATCCCCCAGGACACCATCTCATTATGACCCCAACATTGTCAGGCATGCATACGAGCATGTGGAGGACATACAAACTACTGAGTACCATTTTGAAATTAGATGTAAACGGATATTATTTGTTTTAAATTGGGTAATTCAAGCAGGGTTAGGTCAGCTGGTTTGTTTGAAGTGCTTCTTAGTTGTTGTGTATTAAAGTAACTCTTTATTCAGCAGTGCCATTTCTCACATTCCTCATATTTGATGCAGCATAGTTATTAAATAGTTCTCAATCCCAAGTGGCCTGAAAACCAAATTAATAACTTTTTTGTATCTGCTGTTGTTGTTGTTGGTTTTTCTTTTGGTGCATGCTTGTTTATATTACATCATGGTTTTTCTCTGAGAATTCAGTATTACTGCCAAGTAAAATCTGACTATCCACCACAGAGATTAAGAAAACAAGAACAGTGCATCATTGCAGCAACCTGTAAGGTCTTGCCCATCATTGGCAATGAAGGCTCATCATTGGTAATAACAGGGTACAAACAGTCTGGTGGTTTTGTTAAACTGATGTCATTCCTGAAACATTACTTATAAGTCAGACAGCCAGATGGGAGATGGTGGTAGCTATGGTAAGACCATTTCCCTTTATTAGTATAGTTACCACACACATTTAGAATTATGCGGTTAGTCTGTTTTTTGTTTTAGTTCATGTTTTATTAAGTTGACATTAACTGCAAGGCAAATGACTAAATGCAGATAATTCAATTCAGTTTTATTTATATAGCGTCAAATTGCAGCAACAGTCACCTCAAGGTGCTTCATATTGTAAGGTGAAGACCCAGCAATAATTACAGAGAGAACCCAACAATCAAATGACTTGGTGATGGTGGGAAGGAAGAACTCCCTTTTAACATTAAGTAACCTCCGGCAGAACCAGGCTCTGGGGGGGCAGTCATCTGCTGCAACCGGTTTGGGGTGAGGGGAGGGAGATGGGACAAAAGACATGTGGAAGAGAGCCAGAGATTAATAATAACTAATGATTAAATGCAGCCCTAAATATAAGCAGGATCAAAAAGGAAAGTTTTAAGCCTAATCTTAAAAATAGAGAGGGTGTCTGTCTCCTGAATCCAAACTGGGAGCTGGTTCCACAGAAGAGGGGCCTGAAAGCTGACGGCTGTGCCTCCCATTCTATTCCTAAGTACCTTAGGAACCTCCTTACAGTAGGTAAAATCCACTGAAGTGCAAATGTGCATTAATAAGTCTGTTTTCCATTGACCACCAGCTAAGGTTGAAAACTCACCAATATATGGATTTTATTTTGTGAATACACTGCATCAGTTGTCAGGTGTCTGCCAGGCTGTGAAACCATTAAGGCTGCCACTGAAAATAACACTTTGAGTGTTGCATGCAGGTAGGGCTCTCCCCACCCACTCAGCCATGGTGTGAACTGGCAGCTCAGTGATGCACGCGTGCATGTGCGCCACTCGCACGGAGCCAGATGAGCTCATCCGAGAGAAGGATCCAAACACGACACCTCTTGAGTTTGCTCACCGCTGTCAGCCAGTCCTGCTTCGCCGTGAC
This sequence comes from Cichlasoma orientale, assembly GCA_034780415.1. Lineage (NCBI taxonomy): Eukaryota > Metazoa > Chordata > Actinopteri > Cichliformes > Cichlidae > Cichlasoma > Cichlasoma orientale. Next base: position 21,190 of record JAVDPK010000572.1, read on the forward strand.
GCACCTGTATAGCCCGAGATGGTGGAAAAAGAGATTTATGTTCCGATGTGATAGGCTGGATGCGTGTTGGTGCTTTCGAAACAGTCCAGCAACCTGGCTTAGATTTACAAGAAGTTTAGAAGAGCTCCACTGAGATTCATATATTTTGAAGAAGAGTTTATTTTAAATCGTTTCCACCTTTCAGCCTCTGAATTGAGAAGCTGACATTTGCGGTTGCTTCCATCCAAAAGATCTGCTTTATGTTGACGGCCGTGTGTGTGTGTGTGGCGCTGACAGCTTTGTGTGTGCCGCAGAAAGATAAGATACAGCACTTTTCTTTCCCAGCAGCTTCTTGAAGGCAGCATTGGGCGCTGTGCCAGCCTCCCTGCAATGCCCTTTCACTGCAATGATAAGCATGTCATTGTCACATTGGTGTATAGGTGAGGTTTGTGTGTGTGTGTGTGCGCGTGTGTGTGTGCGCGTGTGCAAGCACATTTGTTTTGTTCTTGGCAATCACTTACAGCATATTCATACAAGAGAATGGGTTTCTGCCTGCCGTGACTCACTGGGTAATATTGGTTTATGTGGGTTTTGAGTCACACAAAGACGTCTGATTAGTGTGTTTAGAGGAGATTTGTGGGGTTATCAATAAATCAACCTAGTTTTCTTCCCCTTGCACTTCTTATTCGCTGTTCTAGGAAGAAGCAAACTGTGGTGTAATGATGCCATTACTCACGAGCAGACACATTTCTGTTCCCCTCATTACCGTTTGCACGCTCCTTCTGTCTTTCTCTTCCTGACTTTGGTTCAGTTTCTTTCTTACCTTCCCTTTGCCCTTCCCACCTTTCTTTCCTAGCTGCACACTGTTCCTTTTATTTTGTCCCTGCTGAGGGATGACTGGAATTTCTCATCTGACTGAGAGGGTCATTTTAACTTTCTCCTCTTCCCTTCCTGCCCTCATTATTTCCACTCTCGTTCTCCAGAATCCGCACGCTTTCTCTTCCCTCCCTTTTCTGACGCTCTGCACTGGTTTCTTTGGCATCCCGCTCGAGTGTGTGAGCCAAGGGAAGGCAGTGCTCTTGTGGGACTCTCCTAACTATCTCTCTCTCGTGCGTGCACACATTTTTTTTTTCTCTCCTCTGCTTCTGTCAGGCTCATTCTGGAGCACGCAGAACACTTTGCTCCAGTCTGTAGTAGAGAAGGGGCCTAATTTTGTTCCCTTGGCTAATAAGCTTAGCCCATGCTGAGCAGCTTTTAGCCCTGCAGGTTGTTCTAGTGGGCACTGGTTAGCCCGCAGTGGTCAATGAGAGGAACCAGAGATCTGAGAAGAGGCAAAGCTGCAGCAAATGCTTCAGCACTCCTCTGTTTGCCTAACAGGACCACCACTGCTTGTGCCGGCACTGCGGCTGGGACAGCTCTCTCTCCCCCTCCTTCCTTCTATCCTGCCTCTCTCTAATACTACCTGACTCCTCTCCCTCCCTCTCTGCCTGAACCGGAGCACTGACAGAGTACTTCTGTAGCTGCATCACCTCTCAGTCAGCTGTCTCGTCTTTCTTTCTTCCACTTCTTTTCTGTCTTAAAATCTCAACTGATATTGTTGCCAAAATGTACCGGAACCCATGGATTTCGAATTACCTGAGTCACGTCAAGTTCTGCAGCCAAGGTAAGTGCAGCGACTTGAGGCTGTGCAGCTCAGATTTGAAGATCAGGCTGAGAGCTTAGGGACAGGTTACTCTGGTTTTGGCTGTTGGGAATCTGAGCTCGTAGAAGTTGGCAGGCAACAAACTGCAGACTCCCTTCCTCTCTGCTCACTGTCCTGCTTTCCAGCCAGCTGTCCTTGCACTGCAGCTGTAGCCTCCAAGGACACTACGTAAAGATAAGGGATTCTTAACACTGCAGGGGGCTGTTTTATGGAGGAAGCTATTTGAAGGCTCCATGGCTCTTGGACATTTGAAGCATATTTGTGGATGTATTGTGAAGTTCTACATGGTTTTGCACTGAATTAAACACAATTTGTTGACTTCTGAACATTGGGAGTATTCAATGGATTGTTTGAGTTCTTTAATTAAATGTTCAGTGAACTATTATTTCAACTAGCTAGTGTACCCAAAGTCTAATGACCTCATCAAATCAGCATTTTAAATATTTAAAAAAAAAAAAAAACAATCAGTCCATTCGCCAACATGACTGAATAAATTCAGTTCACATTTCAATTTTTGCTGTTGACCAGTAGTGAGCTGTAAGAATGATGCTATTCTTTGGCTCAATCCAAAATTGAGAACGTTATGATATCTAGTACAGCTGTAGTATAACTGCCCTATAAGCTAGAACTTCTTTGCAATACCTTTTAGTTACTACTATCTCTGAGAGGCTTCAGTTTCTGCTTGCTAAGCGAATTAGCAAATTAGCACCAGTACATTCTTGATTGACTGTATAAATTTATCTCCAGTTTAATTATTTCCCAATACCAACCTTGTGGAGATGCACATTTTTGCAAAGATGTATGTGAAGATTATGGGATGATATTCTGGGTGGTGCGATGACATTGGGGTGTTGCAACAATACTTTCAACAAATGTATTTGAATCTATCAGAATATTGGATTTTAAATCACCAAACATCAGTATTGCTATCGGTGTTGGAAAATCCTGCAAGTTAGCTGGGCTCTAACACTTTCAAGTTTTTCTTTAAATGGTAAATGGACTAGTTCTTATAGAGCGCTTTTCTACTCTCTTAAAGCGCTTATACAACACGTTTTTACATTTACCCAATCACACCTATTCATACAGGCACTTTCATGTGTAACTAAGCTAAGTGCTTTTACTGTCTAACATTCACACTCCAATGCTTGCGTCGGAGAGCAACTCGGGGTTAAGTATCTTGCCCAAGGATACACTGGCATGCAGCCTGGAGTAGCCAGGAATCGAACCGCTGACCTTCCGATCAGTAGGTGACCTCCTGAGTTACAGCCACCCCTAGAATCTGAATTCCTTTGTTTGGGTCAGCTCTTTGAGAAGGATTTTATCAAGTGATTGGAACAGCATTCAGCATGAAAACGCCCTTTAAAAACTACCTGCTCCATCAGACCTATATTATTGACTTTAAATTGCAGAGCAATCATATTTAAAGACACAAACATCAGCAACAATCAATGATTTCATGTCGTGCATTAATCAATAATCTTATTGATTGCTGATGGTTTGAGTAGAAAGCTAGGCTTGGTGTTTTTGCTCTAAATGACCTGCTTGTTCATGCTTCAGTGCTATAGAAGAGTCAGAAGCACTGACTGAAGTCCTGACATGTACAAACATGTCAGAAGGACTAACATGTTTGTAGATGTTAGAAGCCAGCATTGGAGAGACAAATTTAATATCATTACAATTGTCACTACTGAGGTCCGTGTAGCTCTTCACCCTCACTGTCCCCAACCTTGGAATAGATGTTTATGTACCCAGTGACTGCCGCCAGTTGATGCCTGTTTGAATGCTTCTCATTCCCACCGTTCTCTGTAATATTTTCTGAGTGAGAGCTGAGTGCTGAGATCTGGCTTCTCTATGTTGAGTTGGCTGGGACTCCACAACAGGTGGCCCTCAGTTTCAGGCTTTTATGTGAGCATGGAGAATGTTTTTTGGGAAAGGAGGATGTGTTCTGCAGCTCGTTTGAAGGGTTTAGGTTGTAGAAGTGCCCTTTGCCCCTCCTCTTTTTTTTTTTTTTCCTCAAAATTGACTTTGCAGTGTTTAAGACCCAATTAGCTTATTGTGACATCCCTAAGTGCTAAGTCCACTGTTTGGTAGCAGTGGCCTCACCTAATTTCGTATTCTCCATCTGTTTTTTTAAATGCCTTACTAAGCCCCTGTTAGTGAGGCTTTAGTTACAACTTGAGCTTCCCAGCAGACAGAATAGGTGGGTAACTGTTAAGGTGGTGGTGGTTGGGGTGTGTTGAGACTTATATGTAGGGCACTTTAGCTGTATGAATTACATCACACTTAAAGAGTGACACAGTTCCTTTTGGGCCTGCTGTAATCCCTGGAATCAAAGTTAATCCTGGATCGTAAATTGGACATATGCTCGGCCACTGATGCCTCTTTGGCTGCCACACTGGGTGACTTGTGGGTTAAGACATGGAGACGTAGAGCTTTAGCCTCATGTTAATGTCAGGTTTATCAGAGCAGAGCTTTCCCAAAGTTAGCTTTGTTAACAGACAGTGTTATACAGCCTTTGGACTTCACACCTTTGATACCATCACATAAAAGGCTTGCACACTTCAGAACCTGAATGACACGCCATTGAATCATGAAATGATTTCATCCTCATGTTTTATCAGCGTCAAGCTGCTTTTACAGCCTCAGCAACACACATGGGGCACGGTGCTGAGGAATTCCTGGCGCATTCCCTCGCGGCTATAGCAGCCATAGACTTTCTGTAGATTACAACCAGCATCAAAGGCTGCGCGACGTCTGTGATCTTTGTCGAGCTTTTTATGCCTGTGTCTGGAATGACGAATGAATTGAGGCCCTTTCTGGGAAAGTGGGGGTGGGGGTGTCATCCCTGATGGCCCACATGCCACAACATATAGACTGTATGAGGTGTAAAAGGAGTACAGGTCTGGTTTGTGGAGAATTCGAAGACCTCACAATAGCATCAGACAGCTGCCCCACAGGGAAAAAGGCGCGGGTTGTTTTCACAAAAGCAGCTAGTTAAACTTAACATCTGGTTTTGTTTCATACTATAATTTAAATGGAAATTCAGATATTTGTCAGCTTTGGTGTTATTGCTAAACTTTTAACTCTTCTGATCACCTACATTATAGAGATTTGAAGAGCATGAACTATGGAGAGAACGGTTGGGGGTAAGGAGGACGAGTACTGTAACCGTGGTTGGTTCATAACTCAATGTTTGGGCTACACATTTGGATCAAACTTTTTTTTAAAGAAAAGATGAATAACACAAAGCAGGGAACAAAAACATAACAGCGGTTATGGAGCAAAGGTTAAAAGATCACTTTCCTACATTGTTTATGCTCCCTGAGAAAGCGGTCTGATGAACTCGCGCTGGCTTTTTACCAATAACAAAGGTTTTGATTTCATTACATTATAATGAGTTGTAATTGTTACCTCTGGAAAAATGTTATCTTTCACTTCACCTTTGTTGTGTCCACCATGGCTCTGTGCTGTCGTGTGTATGTAAGCTACAAAGGTCAGGCTGGACTTCTACACAACCTTCACTTATTGAACAGTTTTTGGAGCCTTTTCACAGTAAATCTGGTGACAGCCCTGTGACACTGACTGCTATCCATGGACTCAGCTCTGGCAGCTGCTAGCAGTTATTTGGAACATTTAAAAAAAGTTCTTCAATGCCTAACTGTGACTTGAGTTAATGCACATTTATTTGATTGCGACAGAGTCGGTCACATTTTATAGTTTGGCATCTGGACCTAAGCTGGAAGTCTGCCCTTCAGTACAGCAGTCATTGAGTGCTGCATTTGTAAAGTCATCCACATATAAAGTCATATGCCCATCGTGCACCCCTTTGTAGCTGATGTTTGGTCGTTAGTGGACATTGCATTGAGTACAGTAGATGACCCTCTACTGTATTTACTACCCTCTCATATGCCTTTCATAAATATCCTTCTTTAGTCCCTTAAATCAGGCGGCTCAAAGTTGAGAGAAGGGTAATTCAGGACTTGCCCATTTTGCATTGCTGATGCTCATTCCACCTGTCATCACTCTGTTTCATTGTCAGTCCACTGTGCCTGGTCATCACATCGCCTTTTTACATTTAGTATGTTGCATATATCTGTGCCCTTAATCCAAGAGCACAGGATGGAAAGACACGTCAAATGTGACTGCAATTTGTAGCTGGTATAATCGGTATAATCTGTGTTCGTGTGTCCACTATCATTTAAAAATAAATAAATAAGAATAGTGTTAATGGAAAGATGCCAAGAAGGGAACTGAACACCAATTCCTTAACCTCACCCCAAGTATGAAGCACGGTGGAGGGAGCATCATGGTCTGGACTCACTGCAGTCACGGGGGAGCAATGATGCGAGCTTTGTACAGGAGAATGCCAGCATACCGATTACTGATCTCAAGCTCGTGAAAAACTGAGTGACGTAACAACACAGCGACCCAAAGAACACAACTAAACCGAGAAGAATAGTCGAGAATCCTGAACTTGAGACATCTGAGATGATATCCCAGAAATATCAATGAATAGTAGTTTCCTCAACCTTTTGCTAGTCTCATAAGCTGCTGCAGTAAATGTTTGTTGCTGCCTTTCTCACCTTTGCAATCACTGATGACTTGTTTTCAATAAAGACGTTAGTTTATGCAGATTGTGTTTAATTGCAACTTTAGATAATGGCAACTTAGATGAAGATGGAAACACATTTTTATGAGTGATCAGTAAAGAAAATCCCAGGTGTCAGGATTTATCTATGGCTTGATACCTGCTACAATGATGTTGACCTAATCTTTGGACTGTGGTCAAAAGAAAGCACAGTCAGCACTTATAACTCAAGATTATCATTCAAGGCTCGCAAGGAATGAGCTGTGTTTCAGCAGCCCGATTCCATCCAGCTGAAACAATACACAACTACCCCTAAACACATCCCCGCACGCCACCCTCTCCAAATAGTCCTCCTTTCTTCTCAAATGTCTCAAATGATGTTTTGCTTAAGTAGGAGGGATTGAAAGCATCAACCCAAACATCCTTAATAAGGACTAGCAGATCTGGAATGGGGAAAGGAGGGGTGGGGGTTACTTTGGGGTGGGTAGCCACTGGGGAGAAGTTAGAGGTTTGGGTGGAGCAGTGGGCAAGTTTAGTGGGGGAGATGTCATTTGACCCCGAGGTGAACTCAGAGGGGATTGAAGTGGGACCACATGTTCCTCCTGAAATTGCACAGCTCTGGCTACTCAGAGGTCCAAGGGCAGCCAGAACCACACGTTTGAGGTTTGGAGCGGATAGCAAGCACAGACATTTCCCTCAGGGATGTGTTGCACAACTTGGATTCCTCATGAGACTGTTTATGATGTTTAATACCCACTAATGCCCCTTTTATTTATTTAAAAAAAGGGGGTGGGGGGGGGGCAGAGGGGTACTGAGCCTGTGTTGCTCTGTAGGCAGGTGTTTATACCACATTGTGCCCTTGTTTACTGACTTTGGCCTTTTTTCCTAATACACAACAGATTGTAGAAAATTCAGTTTTATCACACAGTGTTTGTGAGGGCTGGGCAACCTGTCCTCTCTGTGTTCATGGAGGGTGTAGAAATGCTGCTCAGCCACAATGATGTGCTCATCCGCTCTTGGCACCGACCCAATTGCGCTGCAACTTCGATATGCGATGAAACTCCACCGATCTCAGGCAGTGACACACAGTCCGTCACGCCTCAGTCAAACGCTCTGAGCTATGACCTCATGCACAACACACAGACTGATACTTAAGGTGGAGACAGTGTCTCTGGATGTAAAGGTAGTAATGATTTATGCGTCTGTTGCTTCTTCTTGGGATTGGAGGTTTGGTGGTGTGTGTGGCCTTTAACTAACACAGACCACTTATTGTTTGATGTGATTCAGTGGGGCAGGCGGATTGTTTTCCACATCATTTGTTTTCTCTGTGGAAGTCCACTTAATTAATGTGGTTCTGTGCCAAGAGGCTGCAGACAGAGCTGCTTCACCTTAACATGCCTAGCTGCTCTGCTCATCTGTTCATTTAAAGCTACAGCCACAGGTTCAAAGTGGAATTAATGAACAGTGGAACGTGACTAAATGTTACCTTTTTTCTTCTGTCCACAGGAATTGGGAGCGAGAGCCCTAATAAACTAAGCAATCCCAGATTGCTACAGAAGAGAGCGCTGAGGTAAGATGTGCAAAAAGACATTTAAAAATGAACATGCTCCTACAGGGAGTACCAAAGAGGCCGAGGATCCTATAGTCATAATATTCTAGCCATGGGTGCTTTAATTTTCAAATGTAAAGTACTGCCCCAAATATGACACATCCTCCACTCTGTTTTACAGAACCAGAAAAATGTTATTAAATAATACCGCTTTAGACTAATCTAGACTAATCATTCATTGCTGCATGTAAACATAGTGACTTGGGCTCTTTAAGGCAGATTTCCTATTCTGGGATTCACGTTATTATTATGATGGTGCTTCACATGAGTCCAGTGACAAAATAAGAGAAGCCCACTTAAATGCAGGATTGCGCAGCATCATGTTGTTGGCTGAGTGTCAAATACACAATCAGGCCTCCCGATTAAGACTCTAATCTATAAAGTTTCCTTCACAACGCTGAGGGGCGTTGAGAACAGTGACGCCCAAAATATGGTGCCAAAATATGTGGGCGTGGCTTTGATTTGAAAACATTGTGCATGCAGGATGAGCGTGCATGAAGCTCTTTAGTTGGGAAAAGAGATGCTTCTGTTGTGATGGGAAAGGATCCACCATGCCTGTGTGTGTGCATCAGTGTGTTCACAACTCTGTGGCTTTGTCCATTCCAGCAGCCGCAGAGTTTGAGAGAGTTGTGTTTTCCCAATTTTGACTGTTTCCTCACAGCAGTAATCTACTGCCAGCTCTTTTATAGCTCTATTGCAAATTTGTGGTTTTGAATCAAATCCATAAATGACTTCAATATGTTTTTTTTTGTTTTTTTTTTTGAGAGAGAAATTTGCTGCATATCTGCGAGGCCCAGGGTGTTACAGGGTCAAAAATGTCTCATAATGTCTAGATAAATATTTGAAGATGGAGAACTCGATGAGATTTACAGTCTCGCATTCAAACGTACAGTTCAGATGATTAATTGCATGTTTTTAGAGCTTCATCCAGAATCCACTGGCTGATTGACTATGTTCTTGACCACCTCTCAAACGGCCCGTGCCTCTAGCAATAGTTCAGTGACTTGGAAGATTGATCAAATTCAGATTGATTCAGTGAGCCCCTCACAACTGCTTACATTGTAGCTCTATAAACAAACCCAGTTTCCCACAGCTCAGCCCTGTTTCAATAACAGTTGGTATTTTTTCTGCACCCCTCAGCTTCCAGAAAGAATTCTCCTTTGACGAAAAAGACGACCCAGCCAAAAGCGCCAAGGATATAGATATTAGTCTCTTGGCCAATCTCCCCAAAGGTGAGTAAAGTTTTTTTTTTTTTTTTTTTTTTTTTTTTTTATTTCTTCTTGCTAAAAATGACCCTGACATTGTCAACATTCCCAGAGTGTTTCAGAGTTGCTGTTGTGCAACAGTAGCCTTTTTGCCAGGTGGAATCTTGTCAAGATCTGTGTGAAACCAGTTTTACTGCAATCCCCAGCCTTACAAACTGTAGTGTATCAACTGCTGTTGTTATGCTGCTATTTTCTTGAAAGGCTTCATTTAGTGCAAAATGTAGGTCCAATAAAGATACATGATCCTGTGGTTCCGCTGGATGGTGCTTATAATGGTTTGAAGAGTTGTAGCAAGACCGCTGTGAATTATGACTCTGTGGTGGTTAGATTGTAACACAGTGTAATCAAATCAAAGCAAATTTACATTTTGACTGTGATTCTTTTGGGTTTTTTTTATTCAGATGAACAGATTGTTGCATTTTTTTTTTTCAGTTCACTAATAATAGGTGTTCAATATTTGCAATATAACATTTTACCCTCCATGATCCTGAATTGGAGAAGCCGAAGAGGATGGATGGACATGGTTTGTGAGAAATGAATACAATTACGATCAGCTGCTTCTTCGGTGAGCCTGTCCTCCCACAGATGGGCTATGACTGCAGCCAGTATCTTCATTCTGCTCTGCAGCGAGTTCAGCTGGAGTCCAGGGGAGGACGGACTCTCTGGTGTAGCAGCTGAAGTATAGAAAAGGCTGCTAGAACAGCCAGTGATCCTTTCTGTTGGGAAACACGATACAGAAAGGGCTAAGTTGTAAAGACAACATTAAGACACAGGGGATTTTTCCACAAGTAAATCTCAGTCTCAAACAAATTTAAAAAGGAGTAAAATATAGTAGAATTAGTTGCCAAATATATTTGAGTAGCTATTGATAAATGGGGCAGTAAACTGAAGCCTGTATGAGAAACGCTGCTCTGCATTCTGCAAGTTTTCAGACCCTTTGAATCATCCATATGTTATTTCTCACATATTTTAATGCCATGTATCTCATCAGTCTATATATAATAATCCACTATGACAATGACCAAACTTTTTTTTTGGTCTTTTGTAAATGAATGAAAGGCTTCACTTAGTGCTTAGATTAAGCATCTTTGGCAGAAACAACAGTGTCAAGCTTGGTTTTCTGCTAGTATGCTTTAGGTTGTGGTTAAAATGAACAACCAAATTCTAGGCAGTCAGATTTAGGTCCTTCCAAACTTCTTTCATTGTTATAAGAATTTCTTTCTACTTGGAACACTTTAGAAATGCTCGTCTATTCTTCCCCAGATACGTGCCTCGACACAATCCTGTCTTCGAAATATGCAGACAGTCATGTTGGTTTTCATTCTGACATCAGCTTATAGAGGCAGTATATAAACAGGTGACTCAAATCAGCTTCACAGAAGTAAGATGCATCAGAGTTTTATAATTAAGGGTCTGAATGTAGGATTTTATTTGTTTATTTTTGATAACTTTTAAATTATGTTTTTACTTCTACATTGTGAAAGTCAGGGTCTAAAATTGATTTAATAAGATGGATTTTTTGTTTCCTATTATATATGTATATGTGGCACACTGATGGATTTTCATATTAAACATTGCCAAAGCATACAGTATGTACACTGCACAAAAAAAAGGAGAATATTCCGTCTGTTTGTCCAGTTGACCGTCTGTGAGGTCTTACCTTTCCAGTCTATACACTCCAAAACTAGGATAAGTTGAGCCGTGAAATTTGGTATATGTGTTCTTTACTCTTCAAAGATGTGCAACACAATATTCATATTCCTGGATGTTTAGTACCCTTTGTACACTTTGGCTGTAGTTATCTGACGTGGAGAGTGAACAACATGCAGGATTTCCGGCTGCTAATGCTATGATAACACATTCTAATGATTTGCAGCCTCTTTCTAGCCTAATCATGTGACCATATTGTGCTGTGTGATTGGCTGTAACTACTTCACCGTTATTGACTGAAATGGAGAAAGTGGGGATTCTCCATATCTAGCAGCTGACCTAGGTCACTGAGCAGCTGGCAGTGGCTTGATGGTGAGAAACTGGCTCTTCACCTACAAATCTGGAATTCTCCAGTCTGTTTATAGTAACATCAGTTCTAGGCTGCAGCCTTATTGATTAGCCTGTGATGTCAACTTCTGATTGGCTGAGCATTGTCTAACATGTTGGTCAGGGATGACTCTTGGCCAAATAAATGATACAGACTATGACTCATCATTGAGCAATATTAAAGCCATAACTGCTCAGCAATGTGATGTTATACATAATGTGTTATGTAGTAATATTCCTGTACACACATGTGTAGTACCTTGTAAGTATTCATTATATCTGACTGCTCCAAACAGTCAGTCTCAGTTTTTCTTCATTTGATGCGTGATGTCTGGATAACATCCCAAATCGGTCATCTCGGACACACAGCTCAGGCCCTGAGCACAGCTTGCATTTAATCCACATGATATTTAATGTAGCATCAAGCTTGTGGACATGAAAAAGAAATGTCCATGACTGTCATAAGGAAAACTTGTATTTGTCATATTGCTGACTCTGTATTTTGCTCTTTTTTTAATTTTATTTTAATATTAAGTGTCTGAATTGAGGAAACTATTTGAGGGCATTACCACAAGCACCAGTGACTGGGAAATGAACAGGTGAGACTGTAATGATACAGCTATAAAAATGCTGCAATTGATTTTAATGAAGACAATGTTGAATAGGGTAAAAATGAGTCTTCTCTTTCTCTCTGTGTTTAGAAAGGAGCGCATTGCTCGACGGTTGGAGGGAATAGAGGGTGAGGTGCATCCGTCTCTGCTGCCTACCTTGGTAGCTAACCGGCTCCTGGAGGAGGACACTCCACGATACACTAGGGCCTCTGACCCCTGTGAGCCCTGTGCTGGTGAGACAAGAACAGTTCTATAGACTATTGTCTCTTTCTACACGTGAGTGTCACGACTTGTGTATTCTCTCACTAGTTACAGTCCAGCGGTATGGCATAGAGAGATTTGAAAGCCCAGAAATGCAGCTGAAGGCTCCAGAGCGCCAGTCCAGAGCTCGATGCAGGCCTGACCCTCAGTCCTTCATCCACACTGAGCCAGTTCACAGGTCGGGTCCTACCACAGGCGCTCCAGACTTGGAGTCCAAGGCTGAACGCATCGCCCGCTACAAGGCAGAACGGCGCCGGCAGCTGGCCGAGCGCTACGGCATCTCTTTGGATCAGGAACCCGACTTGGACCATCACTCACGCTACCCCCGCTCTCAGAAAGAGTCAGACTGCTCAGAGAGACGTAACAGAGGGGAGATGGTGGGAGAGGAAGGCAGAGATATCACCTTAAGTGCTTACACCAGCACCTTAGCCACTAGCCCGAGGGCAGGCCGTTCAGCACCACCCCATGGCCACCTGGACACAGGCTGTGACATCGGTCGAACCAGGGTGGAGTTGTTCTCGGAGAGGGAGAGGCTGATGAACCTGGAGAATCAGCGCAGGGCTGCTCCGCCCGAGCCTCCATCCTCTTCTTCATACATGGACGTGACATCATCGTCCTGCCCTGTTAAGGTGCCTGCAAAGGACTACACAATGACAGGCATACCACCCAGTTCACCCAAGCTGGGCAGGCAGCCCTCCCTCTCCTCGCCTAAACATGGGGTGTCTCCTGGAGACCTGTTCATTGAGCAGCAGGCCCACAACATCCTCAGCAGACAGGGGTCAGTATTTTTATTTTCTTCGTGGGGGGGTTGTTTGTCTTTTAGCCATATGTATACAACAATGGTAAAATACACTTGTGCAGAAGTTCTGAGGCACTTGAAATGTTTGTGTTGTTGGTAGAAAACCGTAGAGCAAAGTTATACAGCAGGGCTCTACACAGCAACACAATGGCTGTCAGCACAAAGTGGAATAGATAGGTCAGACATTATAGATGTATCCAAGTTTCTCAGCTGGCATTTGCATTGATTAGCCACCCTTAGAATATTACGGCTACCTTTTTTGATCGCGTTCTTATTAGATTAGCTGAAAACCAAAAACAGAGTTTTCTAAGTGACCCCAGACTGAGAGCTGGATTTCCTGTTTTACTGTGTACATAAATAGCCAGTCACCTGTGAATTTCAGGTCTCCTCAGCGGGCCTTTTCTGCATTAGGGTTCTAAGATTCACGTCACATCCAAATACACAAGGTTTAAACCAGAACACCGCTGTATCATTGTGTTTAAACACTGCGACAGTGTTGTCCCTCCCTCCATGTCTGTCCCTGCCCCTCTTTTCATTCCATATGTCCAAGGTCGTTCTCTTGGCAGAAGTCTTGTTTGATACGCAGTCGTGCAATCTGAGCTCGTTCTGGAACAGACCAGCTCCCACAGCGACCTACAGCTGGCCACATTATTCAGTGTGTGTGCATGCTGTGTTGTATTTTTATTCTAGAGATTTCAGGTGGATGTATTAAGCAGCAAATCGATGTACTTTTCATACTCCCATAGGAGCTCTTACTGGCCTAGTTGTTGCATTTTTGTGTCAGAATTATTTCTGAGGATGTCAGGATGAAGTCGCCCACTGACTCTGTATGTGATGCAGCATTCTTAAAGAGTTACTCCTCTTTGAAAGTATCGTGAGTAAATCAACACATTAACAATGCCAATTCAGAGCTACAGGTTCTTACTTACAGGACAATTTAAGTTTATTAAAAGTAGATAAAACTTTTTTTTGTAGATTGGTCAGTGTCAGCTGTCATAATTCTGTCCCCTGTGGATGCCTGGCATGCTTTCAAGGCTAAAAAACCAAGAGGGAAACTGTCCTTCAGTCCCAGATCATTGGGCGCTCCTGAAAGTTAGCATTGTCCATGTGGCTATTATTTTCAGTACAGCGCAGTAATGATGCATTTAAATGGGGGCTAAAAGGACAAAATGACGCCCAAAAGAACCTGAGCCAGTAGCTCAGTTGCTGCTGCAGATGGGGAAGTACTAAGAGTTGTTTTGGCTCTATAACTGCTGGAACAGAGAATCGGTGTGTGCACCTCTATATAGCTCCCTCCCTCCAGCCCAACCCAGATCATGAGCATGCTGCAAACGAACACATGAAGGTGCATTCCTTGACTCTACACCCATCCAGGGCATTATTCCCCATCATCCCTGTTCCTGTCCGCATCGCCCCCTCTCTCTGTTCCTCTGTCTTCCCTCTCAGGTTTCCAAACTTGGCCAGGTTGTGTATGTGTCCACGGTGCAGAGAGGGTGTTGCGTTACTGGGCGGCTCAGTGTGACTCCACAGTCACATCTCTGACCCACAGCTGGGTCTGATCAAGACCAGTGAACCCTGAGGAGAAACAAGCAAATAGGAGCGTCTCCCCTCTGCGTTTTCATTGGGTGTGTGAGGGTCAAACATGAAGCGCTGCGTTTTAGCTCTTGTAGTAAAATGTTGAGTCTTGAAGTGAAACGTATTGTTCACCTCGGAAACGGTCTCTTTGATTATTTTTGTTTTTGTTTTTTTAAACTTTGTGTAACTGGTGACAGAAAACAATCATTTGAGCTCAAAAATTGGCATTTAATGGTGTAAATGGTAATTGTACTGATTGAGTGCCTTTCTACAAGGTTGAGCACTCAAAGCACTTTCTGCTGTAAGCCTCATTCACCCAACCTCACACACACTCATACAGCACTTTTATCTATGTGTAAGCGCTTTCTAACATTTGCGCGCACACACACACTTTGATGGATGCCTCAGGAGTGACCCAGGGTTCAGTATTTTTGCAAGGATACTGGCCAGAAGGGTCAGGGCTCAATCTACCGACCTGCCAATTGGTGACGAGTCCATAAATGCAGGTGTGCACTGGCTCTCCATCAACAGTTTTGATGATTAGTTGAGTTTGTAGGTTTTTGAATGGTTTGACAACACATAATGAGAGCTAGTGCTCAGAAAGCTTGGGTCAGTTGCGGTGTTGAAATGTTTCATCACAGAGATGTGAGCCTTGTTACAGTTGAGCAAGACCCAATTGGTTGGTCCAATCAGAGGATTATCTGTAATTTGTAAGTTCCAATGAGGCAAGTGAAACCTTTCCACCTCAGGACCCAAGTTGAGTCTTTTTTCCCCGCATGGATCCAAGTGTGTTGGGTATGACTTTGCTTCTTTTTGTGAGGTCTAAAATTCAGGTTCTCGTATCCCTAAAAACGACATTTAGTTCACAAACTGACTTCTCCTTCCTTTCTTCTTCAGGTCTTCTCGATCTGTGTTTAGACTGAGGGACACTCTTTTCAGTTTTGTCGAACTCTGCCTTTATTCGGCATCAGAGGGCCAGCATGACTCATCTGGCTCCGGCGGAGTGAGATGGCATTTCCTCTGAATATTTGCATCTGGAGATAACACCTCAGCTAGAGAGACCTACTTTTAAAGAGCCTTCTCTCAAGACACTGATTTGTATGTGGTCAGATCTGATGTAATAGAACTGCGCTGTTTATAATTTAAATGTGAGACTTATTATTCATATTTTTACTGTGGCAGTTAAATGTCTCACCTGGGAGTTAAACTCGATTCTGAGGATTGTGCCGATTACTAAACCGCCTCACTCTAGTCGAGCTCAATGTGAAGTCGGTGGAGTGTGTAATGTAGCCGTGTCTCTGCTTGTGTGCTCCAAGGAAAGGGCTCAACACTGAATTCAGACCCTGACCCAGCTACTCAGTCACTCACATGTTTCCCATTGGGTTTCTCTTGGTGCAGCGCAAAGGCGAAACTTAGCACTGATTGGTTCCTCCAGACTGACGCTGAAGGCGACACCCACTCCCTCATCAACTGGCCGTCAAGGTACACCCAGGCTGGTTGTGTCTCACCCCAGTTATTACTTACCATGTCCCCATTCATCTGGACTTAACCGAAATGCAGCAGTGCTGCTTAAACTGCAGGTCATTACAGCACCCCAGTTATTTATTTTTTTCTTTTTTTATGATGATACTGCATTTACTCACTTTGGGGCCTGAGCTGACTGGCAGACAAATGTTTAAGAATCTCTGCTTTTGAGCTTTGAGAGTCCGCTGACACCATCATCCTCATCCTCACTGTCACCAGCTCTAGTCCCCTTGGCTTCCAACCATAACTTCATCCCTCATTCATCTTTTGATGTGTTCACCTCAAACCCCGATGTGGTAACAGTGGTAACAACTTTCACCAGTATATACAGTGACTGTGTACATTGGTGTAGTGGGGTAGATGTAGTCCGCTCTACTTTTGAATCCTCTGTTTCTTTGAGAATCATTTGAGAGAGGTTCTGTCTCGAATATGTCTGGGTCGTGTTGCAAGCATTCACCCATGAGTGTGTGAGAGAGAAGACTGGCAACCATGCTAAACCAATTCCATTACAGGCAAAGCTGGAATGCTTATTGTTGGGTTTAATGTGACTTATATAGTATGTTATGGGTTTATGAAATATTTGAGTCGGCAAGACTAAAAATCTGATAAAGCATTCAGCCTCGAGATTTAAATATAAAAACAGTATAAATACTGGTTCAGTGTCCAGCCCTAAAATCAAACAAGAGAGACTGGACTCCTCCTTTAATGCTGAAAGCCTTGCACACAAAGGATCACAATCAAAGTCCTCTTTCTGAGCTTCTATGAGAACTATGCTTTGCCTATTCATGTGTTATAAATGTTAACCAGCCCTTTGTCTCCCTGAAGAATCAGAGTTAGGGAGAGGCTTGTCAGGGAGGAGGGCCGCCAGAAGAGCCCAGAGTCTGGAAATGTTACAGAAGCCCCGGTGTCTCGCAGACAATTTCAGCACCAGCCCCAGGCTTCTACACGCTACCACGCAGGCCCACTGAGCCCACAGCAGGCCTACTCCCACTCCCACCAGCATCCACAAGTTCAGCACAGCCGGTTTGGTCCACAGGGAGGACAAGAAGTTGGCGGTTACCCCAGTTATTTGTCCATGACGTCAGCTCCAACATCCGGAACTGGGCAGCAGCAACAGCAGGTCCAAGAGGACGAGGCTGGTGAGGCTGAGGAGGTCAAGACAGAGGGACTTCTGAGGAGCAGAAAAGCAGTCCTGCCTTCAGAGATTTGGCGCAGGGAAAGGAGCACTGAAGACCCACGAAGAGGAATAGGGGAGGAGGAGCTGGGCACGTACAGGGTGCAAAGGGAGGCTGAGGTAGAGGAACCTGTGAGAGGAGGACTTAGAAGCAGACCTATGTGGGAGGAAGCAGAGTACACCTCCCGTCTGCAGGCAGCAGAGCGCCGACCCAGAGAGTGGGACAATGCCATTTATAGCCACAAAAGACTGGCTGCGACCCACAATCAGCCCAGAACGTCTCACGCAGGGCCGGGAAGCTCCACCTCCACCATAGCCCTGAGCCGCTCTGTGTCCGATGCTGGGAACCAGCGAGGGCCCAATCAAAGGAGCTTGCAGCACCAGACGCAGGAACCCCGAGAGGTCAGGGAGGAGGAAAGTTTGAATAACGGAGAGAGTCACCAGGACCCCAGGGTGTCTGTTGCCCAGCTCAGGCATTCCTACATGGAGAGCACCGCCACTCCTCCAACCAGCCGCAGGAATGAACTGTAGGTGGCAAAATGCTGCACCGCCTTTATTTGCTGGCTGCTGTGGTGCTCACTCTGATGCTTGTCACCTAACATCATCCGGCTACTCAACGACTAACAAGCAACTGAGTCTGGTGTACCGTTCAAAGCACAGTGGTTCATGTGGCGAGTTTTTAATCTGTAGAATTGGCAAACATGCATTAATCTCCTAACACTAACTGTCTTGCACTACAGTGTTTGTTCTTTTTGCTTTACTGGCACTGTGACTTGTCTGGTTGCTACCTGGGGATGTGTGTGAATGAATGTGTATGTGCTTTAACTATTAATGCATAGTTAATTGCATGGGCTTGCTCATACAGTAGGCTTGATTTTTAAAAAGCAAAGGTATGGGTGAATGTTTAACACCTCTGCTTTTAAACAGTTCCATTGTTGCACCATGTCCCTCTCTATCTCTCCCTGACTACACTGTATTCTCTTCTCTTTGGGTTCTCTATCTGTTGGCCCCTCTCCCTGGATGGCCCCTCCAGTGAGGTGGAGGAGCACAGGGTACTCGCAGGCTACGAGGCCCCATGGAGAGGGGAAAGGGACAGGGGGCGCAGGCCCCGGCAGTATATCTATCCCGGGGAGAGTAGAAAGACCTCAGAGAGGTTTAGGACACAGCCCATCACTTCTGCTGAGCGCCATGAGACTGATAGGTACTGCTCTGGACTCAGGATTGCACGGTCGAGCGTGAAACACATGCATGTTAAAAGAAATCATGACTGATCGAATTTGTAATGCAAAGAAATGCTGATTTTAATCATGCTTGGGTGACCTATAATCATTTATTAGTTCTGTACCATGTACTAATTCCATAGTCCGTTTAATATCATCATAGTACAGCAGGCCAGTGAGAATAATGCACGCACACGTACAGGCTTGAACACACTCCCCCTCCTTGATTTTCATTCTAACAACATTAGCAAACAAGGAAGCTTAAAGGCCAAAGGTCCCTCTGATTGGGCCTTGGCAGTGGTCATCACATGTGACCACAGTCGGACGCATGAATTGGCCTTTGTCAGTAATCGAGCCCCGAGACCATGGAGCTGAACAGACTTCTGTAATGCTGCCTAATTCTCCAGCTTAGTCTGCTTTATTCTTTCCATTTTTTTTTTTATTCCTTCTCCTTACAGGAGCGGCACATTTCCAGCATACTGCAAACGCCCGATTCTCTGCATGTCCTCAGCTGCTCGCCTTCCTGTCTCTAACTACTCGCCACCTTCTGATTTTACTCACTTTTTTTATTATTCCATATAGTTTGGAAGCTTTTACTGATTGTCTTTTTCTTGCACTCTTGAAGGTCTTGTGTGAGTTCAGACTTTGCTTCCACTGAAGGTAAGTAGCTTTTCTCACTGACTTGAGAAACTTTGGGGGTAGAATTTGATTTTTACAGTAATACAGTAAGTGGATATACTGAGTAGGTAGAATGCAAAGCTAATTGCATCTTATTTTCTGTTCGGTAAAAGCTCATGGGCTGTAATAGCCTTGTTGGGGAAATAAAGCGTTTCTGTAGCATGTTTGACCAATGTGGCCGCTGGGTCGTGATGTCCAGGTCCATATGGACGCTGTGTTTCAGTTTCAGTGTTTTCCATGGTTAATTCTACCCAATCCAACTTAAACACTACACATTTTGATCTTTCAAAGGGTGACAATCAGGCCACAAACTGATGCGCCACAGTCCTCTGAGTAAATTAAATTATTCAGTTTTGTTTTTGTATTTTTACTCTTTGCATGGTTGAATAATGAGATCACGAGGATATGAAAAGCGTGTAATTACATTTATGATTTAGTTCAACTGCTTTCTATTTATAGTACATCTACTCTGTATTATAACTATATAGTTTCAGCTTGCATTATCTGCAGTAACTATGTAACTATGAAAACAGGATTATTGCTTATTTACAGTTGCACTCAGCCATAAGTAACTAGACTATGAGTTGTGGCTTCATATCAAAGCTGCAATAATAGACACATGGGCGGAGGCCCAATGACTCAGATCTGTTTTTAAGGGTTTCTTTTTTTTATGGGGAAGCGTAACATTTTGAAGTGCAGTTTACAGAGGCATTAATAATCCTCACAGTAGCATAACAGCACAGCGGCCCGGCTCAGGGCAGAGCCAGCTCATCTGCTTCTTATAAACATGCTCCTGGCCAGGATGCTTTTTGCACTGTTACACGGGCCAGAGCTCAGCACTGCGGCGTCAGTCAGCGGGATAGTTGTTTGGTGATGTCATATGTCTTGCAGAGAATAAAGTGTGTGTATGTGTGCATGCTGCTCACACCTGTCCTGTTTATAGCCTCCTGAGCGACTCCAGTGAAAGACTCAGTGGTTTGTTTTTCCGGATGGTGTTTAATAATGATTGATAATGAAAGTATCACACAGTGGTTGTCGTGAAATTGTCTGCAGCTTCTTTTTTTTTTTTAATTTTCGACTGACTTGTTTCAAACAAAGTAATCTGAAGAATGATGTTGTGTGATGGCAGTTTAGTGTCATACTAAAAGTGTAATGCTATATGCACGTGGCAACCAGGGGCTGTGTAGAGTCAATAAAAATCATTGGCTCGTAGCCGTGACAGTCATAAAATCTGTTATTGGGGTGAAGTGGTGAGCAAGGGGTTGAAGTGGCCGTTAATAGAAGCGGACAATATTGTTGACTGACCTGTGACAGAGTGGGGAATAAGAGTTACTTATGCAGGGGGTGCCTGGGATGACTTGGTGTCCGCTGCAAAGTGATGCAGTGGAACTTATTGCTTTCTATGTGGACAGAGCTTAAAGCTGCAGGGCTCTGTGTAGAGCTGTTTCTGTAAGACTCTATTATAAATAATCACAGTCCACCGAAAACACATTTACTATATCCAGCAATAGATTTTGTTATTATTGGTGAGAATTTTAAATAGTGTTTTGGAGAGAATCTATGGCAGCATAAAACGATAAAATGCTATTAAGAAAAAATGTAAAAGAATAAATGAAAATGCAGATAAATCAGAATTTATGCAGTTGGAGACTATTTCTATCTC
Organism: Cichlasoma orientale; assembly: GCA_034780415.1. Lineage (NCBI taxonomy): Eukaryota > Metazoa > Chordata > Actinopteri > Cichliformes > Cichlidae > Cichlasoma > Cichlasoma orientale. The sequence continues at coordinate 41,875 of JAVDPK010000572.1, forward strand.
TTGCTTTTAACGTTGTGATGTTCTCGTCCATTTTTCCAGCTGATGAAGAGAAGCTAGATGAACGGGCCAAGCTGAGCGTCGCAGCTAAGCGCTCCCTCTTTAGGGTGAGTTTCAGCTACAGACAGTTTGTTCTTATTTCATACGGCTGTATTTACCAAATTTTAAGACCTGCTAAGGACCAGATGAGGTCTGGACAATTTGTTTGATCAATTAGGAATAATCAGTTGCATTAATTTATAAAGATACTCTAATATTTCCTTGCAGGAACTGGAGAAGAGTGTTGATGGCGGAGCTCCTAAACCCCGGTCCAGGAATGCAGCTGTGGACCGGAGACTAAGACGGACACAAGATCGATCCAGAACTCAGCCAGTCACCACTGAGGAAGTGGTCATCGCAGCCACGTAAGTCCTTGGTACTTTGTTTGATCCTTAATGTGAAGGAGTGCTTTAACAATACAGGGGAACTTAGCTTCTTGGTAGGTAAGTGAAGAAAAACATCTAAACCACTGTCATGGTTTTACATGTGAAGTGCAGAGCTAGAGCCAAGAAATGGTTAAAGGAAGACTAGCAGTCACTTTCCCCTTGTGCTCCCCTAAAGTAGTTGCACCACAAAACTCTCAGCAAAACTGCAGTTTATTATTTGTATTTTTGTAAAAAATTAATCCTCTGAATCCCAAAACCTGTCAGCAGGTTTGAAAAGCACATTTTCTTTAAAAAAAAAAAAAAAATCAGAGAATTGCATGTTTTTATTTCTTGGCCTCAAGTTGTAACAAAACAAGAAATTGTCACATTTTCAACTTTCTGGTGGTCCTTGAACTAACCACGTGTGATGTACAGTTCGGTCAGGAAACGCGATCAAATCTCAGCCTGAAAATGAGCCCACAGATGTGACAGGAGCAAAAAAAGTGCCCAGTTCGGGTTCAGAGGGTTAAACCAGTGAGATGTTGCGTTTGACCTACAGTGTTTTAGATGTATTTGTAAATGGATTCAACTACCTCTGATCATTTTGCTAAGCTAAGCACCTACAACTCTAGCTCCATACTTGCACACAAGAGTGGTGCAAATAACAATATAATCAAATGTTACCTCAATAGCACTTCTCTTAACTTTTTACTAAGTTCTCAGTAATAACACAAGTAAAAACAATTCAATGAGTAACATTAAAGTAATAGAAACTTGGCCCTTTCCCAAAGAAATGTGTTCAGAAAAGATTTAAAGGTGTTTCAGTGTGTCAGTATGATGATAGTTCCATGGTTTGGAGGCTATATTACCTAAACCTCAATCATTCTCTGTCACAATTTATGGTGTGGGAATGACCACTAGGGCCCCATCCACAGAGCCGTGGTCCCGACAGCACATGGCAGGTCAATAAATCAGAGATGTAAAATCTTTAAGTACAAGAAAGTAAATCCATGCAGATCTGTTCTATCTGAAAAGTGCTTTGAAGGCCAGTTCTCCTAGATTATCAAAACCATAAAAAATTCAATTCATACTTGTATGTAGTCAATTAGAACTTGCTGTCAAAAGGAACTGAATAATTTCTCTGTACTGTAAGCACCACTGTTATATTTGGGTGGGTAAGTTAGACACTGTGAGCAAGCTTTGTGATGGAGCACTCTACCGGCCTGTTACATTTTTTTATGTAGATCAAAACTTTCCTTTCTGTGTGAACATCTTACTGAATTCCTAAACGAAACATTTGGTGCTCCTCCCGCCGTCTTTTTTACATGATGTAACTTTAACCACCATTTTTCTCCATCAGCTCATGTGTGCATTGTCACCTGTGTATCTTCTCTGCCCTCTGTGTGCGACTGTGTCTTTGTCCTTGACCACTGCAGCGTCTCTTCTCACGTGTCACAAACGGTGACCACTCACACCGCTGTAGCACGCGTCCCTAGCCCCACCCTAGTTTACAGCACTGCCCCACCATCCAGGTACACAGCAGACGTGTGTGTGTGTGTGTGTGTGTGTGTGTGTGTGTGTGTGTGCACGGATATGTACGCTCGCATCGAGCTGCAGTGTTTGACTAACACGTCTGAGTCTTTAGATGCCGGAGTTTTCTTCTTCCACTCGGTTTTAACCTCTCGGATGCGGTTGCTGGTAAAGCCCTAATGCACAGTGTTTTTTAAGGTTTGGTGCCCTCATGTGTGATTAGAGGAAACTGCCTGATTGAATAGCTGACACAGAAGACTGGAGGGATTTGACCTCATTGCTTGGTGGGCGCGACTCACTCTGCATGTGTAACAAACCTTTTTAAGCTCTGTGTTAAAACTTTTATTGAATGTCAGAAAACCCACAATCCTGTCTGTGACATGCCACTCGCTAGCTTGCATGAGCTCCTTCCATGCTTACCAGAAGTCTCCCTTTGTTCTACCTCTTTGTCTCTTGGAGGGGGGGGGGGGGGGGGGGG
>JAVDPK010000572.1:52963-69534 GCA_034780415.1 Cichlasoma orientale
CACACACACACACACACACACACACACACACACACACACACACACACACACACACACACACACACACACAGTGCATGTATTTGTCAAATACATTCAAATTTGATTAATGGTCAGAATTTTTACATCTTTAACTTTGTTTTGCTTCTGAAAACTCATTCTTTTGATCAATGTATCCTTGGTGGGTGGGTGGGTGGGTGTGTGTGTGTGTTCCTGCGGTGGTGGATCTATGTGGGTGTGTCATTTTTTACAATCATGTTGACATTGGTGTAATTATGTTGTGCACCTCATCCCACCACTGCTCATCAGGTTTCACATTTAGCCTTGTGTCAAGGATTTCCTGTTCTGCCTTACACACTGAATTTATTTAAAATGTGAGTTTAAAATTTCACATTTATCACATTCATTTCGGCATGTAGGCTTTGTTTCTCTAATGGACTCACATTTATAACAAAATTCTTGAGACGTAAGGAATGTCTGAAAGTTGGTGTCCAATCCCTGTTCCTGTTTTTGTGTATAAAGAGCCAGGAATAAGAATGAAGTATAAAATATTAAAACCGAGGAAGATCATCAATAAAACACGGGGGGGGGGGGGTGAATTAAACATTGAAGCTTGTTTAAATTCTAAAAACACAAAAATTACACAATGCTGTAAATTCAGATTGTAGTGCATCAGTGCAGTGCCTTCTGCTGCTTTGAGAACCGCTCATCCAAACACACACGAGTTACTGAAATCATTTGTCAAAGGAAACCAAAAAGTAAACAAAAAATAAATCTAATGAAATAAAAACATGTCCACGAGAACAAGACTGAACTGTTTTTCATCCCACTCTCCCTTTGAGGTCTGTTTGATGGTTAAGAGACTGAGGTTGAGGTTGGGGTTCAAGTTTAGCACTTAGTTTTGATGGTTAAACTTAGCAGTTCAATGCCAATGAGGGTCCTCACAAAATAGCCAAGCAGGCGTGCCTGTGTGTAAAGTCAAAGGGAAGCACTGTTAACATGAGACCACCTCACCAAACGAGGACAAACTCGCTCAAATGCAGTGCGCTTATTCGGCAATGTGCCCACCAAGCTTGGACCAGATAGAATGAATGGTAGATAGGCAGACAGATTTATTTAATTATTAATAGATAGAAATAGTAAAGTATTTTAGGGCAAAAATATATATTAAAGCGACACCAGTCAGCAGCTAAGAGGAACAGAGATCCTTATGGGACATCCACAGGGAGTGATTTGTGTGTATTGCTCTAAAGCGGTTGGTTGCTAGCAACCATTCCAGGCTCGGCTAGCCCTCTAATGTATTTACTGCCCTCTCATACTGTATGTCAATCAGCGGATTCCTGCACTCTCATTGGGAGTTGCTTTAATTGCTCCTCTTGTAATTGAGAAGAGTTTAACTTGGGACACGCCCACTTCATGTTGGCAGTGGTTATTTTACTCAGCATCGCTTGAACATCACTAAAACAGACGGTGACTATCTTGTTACGTTTGCTGCTATCAAGTAGCTTAAAAATAATCATATGATTCAAAACAATGGCAAATAACATACCTGGCAGGTTAGACATTAAAGGTTTAAACATAACCAAATTAAAGCAGCAGTTATTTAAGACCTGAGATTAAGGTTGAGGTTCACGGAATAAGAACGAAGTATAAAATAACAAAACTGAGGAAGATCATCAATAGGACACAGAAGGGAAAATTAAAAACCCTCATTTTGTTGATGAGGGTTCTTTTAAAGTAACTAAACTGCACTTTAAATTAGATTTTCTTTTTTTGTGTGTGTGTTGCACTTCCTGGATAAGACACAGGCTGGAATGCCCCGACTTTTATTTCCTAGCGTGAGTCAAGTCCAGGAAACAAGTGGCAATAATATTGGTTACTACACTTTCTGTTATATTTGGAGCCTCCAGCCCTCAAACTGAGATCATCCCAATGGTTCATCTGTGACGCAATTTGTTATTTCCTAAAACTCAGTGGAAATTCTCCAAAGCCATAGAGGTCATTGTACAGTTGTTTTTGCCAAACAGTTTCACGCTGCATGTAACTAGAAAACTGATCTATTAAAGCCTGTGGGTTTGTTTCCCGTGATGCCAGTATTGCTAAAATCCCAGCTTCAGCCCTGCAGCTACGATACTCCTGATGAACCCCCCCCCCCCTGTGTTTGTGTGTACATTTCCTCTTTCTGTGGCTTCCATAGGAGCCAGTGTTTGCTGCTACTTTCTCTCCTCCTCCCGAGTCTCCTTCCAATACGTCTGAATCAGCCAGCCAGGTAGGACATGGCACCAGGTGTTATTGCATTGCATTGCATTGCTTACTTGCTCACACACCTACTTCACAAAACTGACTGAAATCTATCCACACGTTACAAACTTTACTCTCAACTTTATTCTCTGCTACTCTTTAGCCGCATCACTGTGGTTAATATGCACTATTCACTGCAAAGGTTTTGCTATTTAAACTGAAACATGCAGTTAGGTTCATAAGCATTTAGACTGGTGGATTTTTTTTTTGTAATTTTGCCTGTGAACGTTACAGTTGAGTCTCTGTTAGCAGTTCATTAGCAGTTAGTTAATAAACTGTTAATGAGTCAATTAAAGCTGAAAGTCGGCACTTCAGTCACAGTTGCTTGATTTAAAGTCCTCTGTAGTAGTGCACAGAGGCAAAACTAAAAAATCTCAACTGGCAAAACTATTCTGGCACTTTTTTTTCCCCTTTAATCACAAACCTTTATCAGCACAGTGCCAGCATGGCAGCCCCTGCAGCTTCTCATGCTTGTGCAGAGCTTGGATCTTTTCTTCCATCTTTTCATCCTTAATCCTCACCTTTTCTTACCTTCCTCATCCATCCCTCTGGGTTTGAAGGCCACCAGATCTCGCAGACCTCTGCAGGTGGATGACAGACACCCCTGGAGACGGAAGGTGACCCTGTTAAAACTATACACAGCTTTGCCCTCCCACTCACCTCTGGCAGCCTTCATGCAAACACTCAGCAATCAAAGCTTCAGTCAGGATTAGCACCTTAAGCCGCTGTCTGCTAGATTCAATATATTTCTTTCATGCTGACATCACGAGTGACTCAAAAACAGTCACGTGTCATCTGTTAATATTCTTCAGATGTAGGTGAAGGTCTTCAGTGCTGTGTGAGGCAAGGATTCATTCGCTGTGTCTTTGTTCAGTTTGGACACTTTGTTGTTTGTGAATGTGGAAAAATAAAAAATAAAGTTGCAAAAAAGTCCTGTCTCTATTTTGATGGGCAGATTTTAGTGCAGCTTGAGTAGAGTTTGAAGGCCAATATCAGGAGTGTCAAACTCAAAGGGCCACACCAGAAAATGAGAATCGCATCGGAGCCAGGCAGTGTTTGATTTTTGTCCACACAAACCCCCAATCCAGTGAGTTCCTTGATCACCATTTAGCCAAACAAAATCATGCATTGTAATTCTACAAGAAGGCTGCCACGCATCTGACCACAGCATGATTCAAAACCAGAATATTATAGCAACAAGGAGACTGGGGGCATTTAAACCAAGTCTCAAGAGACCATCTTTGACTGTACTTCACCTGCGCTGTAGAGCCTTACCTTCTGGAGCTAAAGTTTCTGCACATAAATACATAAAAGCTGTGAATCAACATGGCAGTTTCTTTGATTCATCCTTCTTCCTGTGATAAAGTTTTCCTCCACAGCTTCATTTCAAGGTTTGGCTCCAGTGCATGTTTTGCTTCAGTTGTATTTCTCTTTACAGTCTGACTGCTTCCTGAAACTTCAGTCCTATGGCTCCAAATCTCTGCGGATGTGTGGATTCAAATTAGAGGCTATTATTGGAAAATGGAGATTGTATCTTGGCAAATGGCTACATTGACCTCTGTTAAGAAGTATTGGGTCTCCTATTGCTCTTGAAACTGTCTGCCTTTGGCTTCAACTTTACTGCTATCGTTTACTGCAGTGAAAGTACAGTAATCAGTGTTTAGTTTGTGTGGTGCCCAATTATCATCGTTCAGCTACAACTAAGCAGCGTGAAATTTATTGACGGTCTAACATGATCTGTGGCCAGATTAGAATTTGTGAAGGGCCGAATTTGTCCTGTGGGCTTTGAGTTTGACAGCGGCTGAAATGATTACAGCAGTCGAAAACAATATTTTAATAAGCTCTTTTATGAATGAAATTTGAGTAAAAGTAGGGAAAAGATGGGTCACCTATTCACAAAACGGTCCCTGGACTTCATCACACATTACAAACGATGCAATAAGGTGCCTGAGAAGCATTCCCTTACATTTAACAGCAACTTCCCTCTTTTCTCAGAGGTTAGCAGAGACTGAGATGGAGTCTCAGACCATCGAGGCTCACATGTCCATCGAGGACAGGAAACAGCTGATCGTGGCCCAAGAGGAGGCCTGGAAGACCAAAGGGCACGGAGCCGCCAACGACTCGACCCAGTTCACTGTGGCTGCACGCATGGTGAAGAAAGGTCAGAGGGCCAAACAAACACACACTTTCCCCGTTCCAAAGCCATACGCATACGTGTTGAAATGTAGTGCAGCAGAGAGTTAAGTCCACAGTTCAGCCTCAGCTCTGTGCCCTAAATCCTTCACAGCTCGCGCCTCAGTTAGCAGCCTGGGGATAATGATTCTCCTTTTCCCTCCATTAGGCCAGCGTAGCTGCTCCAAGGCTTTTGCTGAAACAAAAAATGATTTAAGGGTTGGACCTTTCCCCATTAGCTCTGCACTCAGCCTGACGTGGCAACTGATGGAAGGTTTCATTAATGACTGCTGCTTATTATTCCTGAGCGGTATAATATATGACACGTGTGAAGACACCTGTTTTTGTGTAAGCCTACAAACTGATGTCGACACAGACCCTCTGCCTGTTTCCAGCTGTTGATTAGAAAAGTAGAAAAAGTAAAAGCCGTGAAAACGGATGAATGTGTGTTTTACTCAAGTCTCAATCTGTCTTTTCCCTTCTAATTGTAACTGTGTCATTGTGTGTGTGTGTGTGTTTGTGTGTGTGTGTGTGTGTTCCTGCAGGTCTGGCCTCCCCTGCTGCTCTTCAGGCTCCTGTGCTTTCTAAACCCAAGAACGGCAGCGTTGCCATTTCTAAACCACAGGACGGTCAGTTGCACTACACTCCTGCATCCTCCGTTACATCACCCTGCTTTCATGTTAGCAGATGATTTAGCAGGGCTTTCAGTCTGGTTTAGAATAATCACATGACTTTGTTACTTTGTTTGCTGTTGAGCTCCTAGTTGGTGCTGAATGTAAACTTTTTGATGTTATTCTTGGTCAGATCTCGTTTAGATGTTGTGTAACGGATTGTTTTTGCTTTTCTTTCCAAAGACATGGAAGAGATGTCTGATACCGAAGGTTTACACTCTGTGTTTTTGCTATTTATCATGATCATCCAAACCACAAATATCACCAACACTAATGTGACTGATGTTGCTGTGACACTTCTATTAGGCTGTGAAGCTTAATAGAACAAACTCCATGGGATGGTGTCCACCTGGATTAATGTGCATGAGTCTGAAGTGCTGAAGAGTTCATATTCAGTGGCCTTGGAAATGCTTGTGATCATGTTCAGATTAACATCATTGTGACCGCAACGTTTCATCGTGCTCATTATTCAGTCAACAACAGCATCAGTGGTGACATGTTTGAGCAGAGCTTCAGACTGCAGTCAGACTGTTGACTCTATCATGTGTGTGTGTGTGTGTGTGTGTGTATGCAGAGATCAAGGCCATGCCGGACCTGAACCTGGAGTCAGACAGGAAGCTGGATAAACTGGAGTCATTCCTGGGCAAACTCAACAATAAAGGTGAGTCCTGCACAGCACCCCCGCAGTTAGTGAGGCATTCAGCTTTCAGCATTAGTGGTACAGTAGCAAGCACTTTTATTTGAACAGACAAACCAGTATAAAGTGTAAGAATTTTCATTTCGTAGGTCACATTTTAATGCAGTTTCTCTTTCAGGAGCTGCTGCAGGAAATGTTGCACATTTCATTCAAATTTTAAAAACTTCTCACTGGTTAAACTCGGATCTTTTCACTCAGATGCTAATAGTTCCGTTTCTTTGAAGTGGGTTTGTGTGAGAATCTGATCCATATTCATCTGCTGCAGATCAGCAGGCCACACCCTTAAACATAATTAAGAGTCATCTCTGTCTGTCTGTCTGTCTGTCTGTCCTCAGTGTCTGGACTGCCAGAAGCAACCATCTCAGTGACACAGAAGAAGGTAAAGGAAGTGATGACCCTCGAAGATGAAACTTTTTCCAAGTTCTACCGCCAAGTCGAGGAACTTCCCTCCATCACCAACAAGCTGGAGATAGATGACGACTTCGATGCCATCTTCGGCCCTCAGGTGCCAAAGTAAGCTCTCGGTGCCTGATGTAGTTTTGACTCATCAGTGAGCGTGAGATTTGTTCCCGTTAACCGTGACCTTTTTTACCTGTGACCTCTCTGCAGGCTGACCTCAGAGATGGTACAGCACAAGCGGTCAGTGCGCCCAGCGCGTAACGTCCAGTCATCCAAGAACCCTCTGAAGATGCTGGCTGCCAGGGAGGATATCAGACACGAGTACACAGAGCAGAGGCTCAACATCGGCCTGCTGGAGAGCAAACGGATGAAGGCTGAGAAGAGTGAGTGAGGATGGCTCAGGAGACTGCGCTCTCCAGCAGAAAGATGTAGTGACCAATTGATAGTGACTGTTTCCATGCAACAAAAGGGGAGAGTATAGCAGCAGTCGCGCATAGAAAGGATCACTTGTATCATGCGCTCTAAAACCATCTCCACTTGCTTTGAATCAGCTCTCATGTGCAGCTTTGGGACCTGAGCTGACCTGCAGTGTGTCCTATTCCTCTCATTGTGCAGAGCTCTGTTTACAAGCTGCACGTGCTCTGCAGCTTCTTTTGTTGTGAGTGTGACGTCAAAGAACCCACACACTTTGTTGTGCAACTTCCTCCTTCAGCTTCTCTGACAACATTAAGTCTTCTATACCTGTTGTAATTGTATCCAATAGAAATGATTGAACACTTCTGTGTATCTGGCGGCTGCTTTTATACAGTATAAGAACAAAGAGCAATGAGTTCAAATTGTGGTGTTTGTGTTTTCGTGCAGTCTCACGTCTGTTCTTTGTGTTCTGTTCCCTGCAGTGAGTAAGAACTCCGGTTTCTCTGAAGTGGCTCTGGCTGGTCTGGCCAGCAAGGAGAACTTCAGCAATGTCAACCTGCGCAGCGTCAACATCTCAGAGCAGATGTCCAACAACAGCGCTGTGCCTTACAAGAAACTCATGCTCTTGCAGGTCAAAGGTCAGCAAAGTGGAAATACTGTTCTTAACATACGGAAACGCCCACACTCACAAGTGGATTATTTTAATTTCATTGTACCATATTTAATGTAATGTTACTCTACATCCCTGTTAGATTCTGATAGGTTTCTGACATGCTTGAAGATCATATACTGTGTCTAGATGTTCAGTATTTTTAAATTGCAGTCAGTGAGTCGTTAGCAGCTGCTACACTTAGTCGTTTAATGTAACAAAGACCAGTTCACACAAAGCTCTGGTGGATGCTTCTTCAGGGGCGTCCTTCCCAGAGGATATCTAAAACGGGAGAGGAGAGTTAGTCTATTCTGTTGTCTTTGCCCCTCCTCCACATGTCTGTCGGTGACAGCTGTGGCTCTAAATCATTCTCCCCAGGTCACCTCGCACCTACCCCAGATTGATCCACTCCTCTAAATCCTACTGTCTGTAATCCAGAGTAAAGCCCACAGCCCTGGGGGGTTCTGCTTTGTTTGGAGGTTAGCTGTCCCTACCTCATAGTTGACAGTGTTGCTTAATCATTGGTACCTTCCTTTAAGTCAAATGCGTCCTGAGCTACAGTAATCAGAGGTTCTTATTACAAAATATTAGGAAGGCAGATAAATGCACATAGCAGTACAGGCTGAAATTGGATCGCACATCTTTGCTCTGTGAATATAAGTACAGTAAACCAGACACAGCGATAATCAGAGCGCTCGCTCTTACGGCACCTGTCTGTGTGAAACCAGGCCGGCGGCACATACAGACCAGGCTGGTGGAGCCGCGAGCGTCCTCTCTCAATAGCGGCGACTGTTTCCTGCTCATCACGCCACACCAGTGCTTCATCTGGATCGGAGAGTTCGCCAACGTCATTGAGAAGAGCAAGGTGGGTAACAATTCTGAGCGCTGCAGAACAGGGAGTAGAAAAAGCTTATTGTTGGTACACTTGGGTTTGAGTGCAGCACACTTCCTGTGAATTGATCAGGATTTTTTACAGGCCTCTCAGAACTACAATCCGGTGGAATAAGAGTCTCGGCGCCGTATGTGGGACAGGCTTCAAGTGCAGGATGTAAACAGTGTTAGGAGGAAGCAACAGTGGTGCAGCTCAGGAAGAAGTGTGTGTGCCTGGTCTGATGACCTTTAGCTGAACAAAGTAGTGACCTAAATCTGACAGACAGGAAGGTCGCGAGCCTGTCCACTGAATTCATGAGGTCACTTTAGTTCAGTTCGGAATAAAGCTAGTTTAAAAAAAATAACTGGCAAAGTTTAAACAGACGTTTGTTGTGTTTGAGGACAATGAAGTTATTTCTTCCTTTTCGTTACGACCAGTTGTGTGTGTGTCTCTGTGTCAGGCTTCAGAGTTGGCTAATTTCATCCAGAGCAAAAGAGATTTGGGTTGCCGAGCCAACTATGTCCAGGTCATCGAAGAGGGCATCAACGCCCGCAGCCACGCTGTCAAGGAGTTCTGGAACATCCTGGGGGGGCAGTCGAGTTATCAGTGTAAGGATTCAAATCTGGAAAACACAAGGAAACGGTCCCCGAAACAATAAAATGGAATCCGATGTCCACCCTTTTCCTCTTGCAGCTGCAGGAACGCCAGATGAAGACGAGCTGTACGAGGGCGCCATCGTGGAGACCAACTGCATTTATCGCCTGATGGATGACAAGCTGGTCCCAGATGATGATTTTTGGGCCAAGATGCCTCGTTGTTCTCTGCTCAACCCCAAGGAGGTAAGACAAATGAAGTTAAAACAGTTGGAGACTGTAAATCAGTCTCAACTTTAAAACAAAGTTTTGAAACCATAGGTGGGTATGTAGGATTTTAAAAATGACTTGTGGCTCCCTCTAGTAGTATAAAAGCCATTGCTTCTGAGAAAAGACCACCTCCTCTCGGTTTTCTGCAGGTTCTGGTTTTTGACTTTGGCAGTGAGATGTACATTTGGCATGGGAAGGAAGTGACTCTGGCACAGAGGAAGGTGGCTTTCCAGCTGGCGAAGCACCTGTGGAATGGCACCTTCGACTATACAAACTGTGACATCAACCCGTTGGACCCAGGAGAGTGTAACCCACTCATACCCAAGTATGGAAACGTATACTACAGCTTAGATGCATGGTTATCTACAGATATTCATTTGCAGGTCTACGTACACATGGTGTACTTGCCCTTTTTTGTGGACAGAACTTTAAAGAATACATAACTCTTATATAACCTTACAGAGAAGGTGCCAGATTTTGCTTTCTGGTTTAAGTAATGCTACAGAAACCCACTAGCATTGCAGGAGGGTATTTCAAGCATCTTCATTGGCTTTACTGGTAATGTACCATCTGTGCACTGTGTCCGCTTCACTTGTAGAAAAGGCCAGGGCCGACCTGACTGGGCAGTGTTTGGCAGACTGACTCAACACAATGAGACCACCCTGTTCAAAGAGAAGTTCCTGGACTGGAGTGACTCCAGGAAAACTCCCAGTCCCATAAAAAACACCAGCGATCACAGTACTGATCAAAAGGTATCAGAAAGCACTTTTACATCAAAGTCCTCTTTCTTCCATTAATGCGAGAGTTACTCACTGTAGCAGATTCAGCACGCTTATTTCTTTCATCACCCCAGGAACACCCCACCAGTGATCAGCCCTGTGCATACAATGCCTCACTGATGCTGACCCTCCATCAGACACCTGTCTGCACCATCTTGGATGGCTTCAATGTGGGCCGGGGCTACGGCTTGGTGGAGGCAGAGGAGTGGCGCAGCTACGAGATAAGCACTCTGGCAGTGGAGGTGTGGCACATCCTGGAGTTCGACTACAGCCGCCTGCCGCGCCAGAGCATTGGCCAGTTCCATGAGGGTGACACCTATGTGGTGAAGTGGAAATACATGGTCAGCACTGCAGGTGTGTACTGAGCACATCGATTACATTTTTATGCAACACGTTTGTGCTGTGGTTGATCGAACTGCGTTCCCAAAGGACCATGTGCTAAAAAGTATACTTGTATTCTTGCCAGGGCCACTTTAGTTGAAAGACTTGTAATTCCATCTACAGTCATTTATATTAGCGGTATGAGTGGAGAGCAGCAGACCCTCACTGAACAGAGAAATGACAGCAGACATCGATTAAGTCAGAAAGAGCAAGAAATTGAGGTCCTGGAGTGGACGTGGGTAACAAAGTGGCTTGCAGGTGGAGTAAGAACTGTGGGCTAGCTAAGCCACTTAGTGTGCCCTTTCTACCACTCGTGTACCACTTGGTCACTGTCCTAATTCTCATTCCAATTTTCTGTCATCTCTGTAACATAATCAGCTCACATCTTTTTGGTTACTGTCAGCAACGTCCAAAATTTCATCCTAACAGGCCATTTAGTATGTCACAATAGTGCAAGAGATTATTTAGGAGATGATCAGCTCTTGTGATTTATGGGAACCTTTTTCAGAATATAAGCAGGAGCAAATGTAGCTGTGACGGCCTTAAAGTCTCATCTAACCAGTCTTTGGTTTGGACTCTATTCCAAGATCAAAGTAATTCTCTTCCAAAGAATGATCCGACATGACAACCTGTGACGTAACTGGCTTTGATCAAACTGCTTCTATAAATCAGTCCCACTGCAGCCATATTTAAAAGCCTCAGAACATATTTGAGCAGTTATGTTGAAGCATTATCTAAATTGCCTTTAATTTGAACCTCCACCAAACGTAAAAACCACATGTATAAAATGACCAATCACATCGGATTAAAAACTTGCTCTAAAGCTTGGCTGCCTTTGCCTCAGAAGAGGGTTTTAAGAAGCTTTGTCGACACATTATCCGAATGACCTTAAATTAGACTCTGCACCTACTATATTTGCATCCCCTGCAGTACGTTTGCCAAGTTTGAAGCAGATCAAACACTTACTGATTTATTGGAGAGCTCTTTTCCTCACTGATTTACACACCAACTGTATCCCTGCAGATACAAAAGCTCCCATCAGCTCATAAGAGATGACAGTGAATTGCGATCTTGCTCAGTTTTTTAGAAATCTTAGTTTTTGTGGGCCATGTCCTGACAGACCTCAGATGAATGCCTCTCTCTTACAGTTGGGAAGAGACAGAACCCGGAGCAGCTGAAGACGTCAGGAGCCGGGAAGGAGAAGTGCTGCTACTTCTTCTGGCAGGGCCGCAACTCCACCGTCAGCGAGAAGGGAACGTCGGCACTCATGACGGTGGAGCTGGACGAGGAGCGCGGAGCACAGGTACACCAAAGAGTGTGTCTGAAAGGTCCGGTTTGCACTGAATAGAAGTCATGACTGCATTGACTTCCTCTTTCTTCAGGTTCAAGTCCAGCAGGGGAAGGAGCCTCCATGTTTCCTGCAGTGCTTTAAAGGAGGGATGGTCATCCACTCAGGAAAGAGAGAAGAGGAGGAGGAGAGCTCGCAGAGTAAGCCTGCTACACCACACAGTTATTCATTTCTGTTTTAAACAATGAGTGTCACTCACATTTGCATTCACAGCAGTGATGGTCTCTGTAAATTCATAATTTTCCCAAAAGCAGTGGCTCATATCTGTAAACGGCTTTGAAAATTAGAAACATTTAATATTCAGAATAGGCACCATGCTGAGGGGGAAACTCAGTCTTTCAGGGTTTTCTCACATCTCCAAATAACTCAGCTGCTTTCTTTAGGCTTCAAGTTGCACCTCAGATAGTACTTTCTTCTTCTGCAGTCTTCATCTGTGGTTAGAAGCTTCAGCTAAAGCACAGAAACCACTGAGCCTATCTCCTTCGTTTCCCTCTGCCTGCCCCTCTTTGTCTCAGATGATTGGCGTCTGTATTGTGTGCGTGGGGAGGTGGAGGTGGAGGGCCATCTGCTGGAGGTGGCCTGCCACTGCAGCAGCCTTCGCTCCAGAGTGTCCATGGTGCTGCTGAGTGTTACCCAGGCTCTCATCTACCTGTGGCACGGCTGCAAGTCTCAGATGCACACACGGGAGGTGGCGCGCACTGCCGCCCACAACATCAAAGAACAGTGAGTGGAAACCTTTGCTTTCCGCTACCCGGGAGTTCAGGCGACCCTGTGGTCTGATGCATTCTGGTTTTGTGCAGTTGTCCTTTGGAAACAGGTCTCCACAGCAGCAGCAAGGTCACCATCCAGGAATGTGATGAGGGAGCAGAGCCCACAGGCTTCTGGGAAGCCCTCCGGAGGCGGGACAGGAAAGCTTACGACTGCATGCTACAAGGTGGGAATACACAGTTTTGAGATCTATTAAAAAATGTGAATTATTGTGATTTCACAGCCGTTCTCAGAATTGTGAAAGTAGTAGTAGTAGTAGTAGTAGTAGTAGTAGTAAAGTATAAGCAGGTCAAAATTGTTTTTAAAGTATAATACACAGCAAACACGCAGCACTTGTGTTATTATTTGGGTGAGTTTTCTAACTGTAAATTTGTGGTTTGTTTCTCTTTCTACCTCTGACCTCAGATCCGGGCAGGTTTAATTTCACACCTCGTCTGTACCAGCTGAGCAGCACTTCAGGAGAGTTTGCAGCTGTGGAATTTCTCTATCCAGCCAGAGACCCCAAGCAGGTCAATTCTATGCCGTTCCTGCAGGAGGACCTGTACGCAGCTTCCCAGCCAGGTATACACACATGTTGTTGTCTGCAGCCATTATGGAGCAGCGTTAATCTTTAATAAATACACATCCTGAGTTTTCTTGAAACAGGTTTTCAGGCTGGGCAAAAAATGTTTTTCTCTAAATGTATTTGCAGTAGCCCCCCTCTCAGGCTGTTTATTGATTTTTATCCATTTTTCGAACACCTGACTGCCCTCGACCATCGGTCTGGATGCAACAGCGGGGAATGGTTTATTAAACAAGAGCAAGAGTGTATGCTTGTGTGACTTAGAAGAGGAACAGAGCTTGTTGTTCCAAAAACAAAGTCTTTTTCCTTGTGGCTTGGACATGTGGGCTCCATATGGACATGACTCGCAGCAATGAGGAGTCAGTGGGGCGAGTGTATTCCCGCAAGACACTCCCAAACACAGCAGGCAGGGCTGGTGAACAGGGAACGTCCAGCTTCTTCACCTGCATGTCCAGAATGTATGCAAATGCACATATTTTGCATCAGTCAGAAGGGAAGCCGGTGGGCTCTCCTCCTCACCCCAAGAGGCCATCACAGTGTTAAGCTTGACATCCTGAGCTAGGGGGAAGAAAATTTCATCCTCATCAGATATGAGGAGCTCTGAGATGTCCTCATCATCTTCATAATCCAACTCCAACACATCTTCCATATGCAGGGCCACCGCGGCTAGGTCCAGCTGTGTGCTCCAGCATGTGGTTCAGCTTCACAGCTCCTCCTTTGTCACCATCAGCATGTCAGCTGTGGGCAGGTAAGGATCTGTTCCTGACAGGCTAGTCGCTGGAGACTTTTCACGTTAAACCTGGGACAGTGCCCGCATGAAGCAGGGGCTTCAGTTGTGAGACCAGCGTGATCCAGCCCAAAGCAACACGTGCAGACCTGGTGTCTTCACTCAATACCGTGTTCCCACAAGCGCAGTCGAGCCCTGGAATCTGTGTGAGGGAAAGACTGGTCTTTGAGTGCTAACAACTTTAGTGTATGCAGAAGTTTTCATGTTGCAGCAGATCCAGCAGCAGCCATTTCTGTCTGGATTTAAAACTATACTTCAAAACACCACCTGAACGTTTAAAAATCTGTCAACAGTCCATACTACATATAATTCTTTTTTCTTTTTCCCCTCCCGATGATCAGCCTTGTTCCTGGTGGACAACCATCATGAGGTGTACCTGTGGCAGGGCTGGTGGCCTCAGGACAGTGAAAGCACCGGCTCGGCCCGAATCCGCTGGGACTCAGACAGGAAGTGTGCCATGGAGACGGTGCTGCAGTACTGCAGAGGTATTCCACTTTTTTCCCTAATAAATATCAAACCCGTCCAGTAGTCGTGGGAAGTTGATTGCAGAACCCCCGACAGCTGTGGCATCTTGGAACCCAAATAAAAAAATAATCTGGAGTGGTAATGAGGAATGTGTGGGGGCTGTTTGTTGTTTTTGTTTTGTTTCGTTTATTTTTATTAATCTGACATTCTTGCTTCATCTCCTCAGAAAAGAACGAGAAGAAGCCTCCCAAAGCGTATCTGATCCACGCTGGTCTGGAGCCGCTCACCTTCACCAACATGTTTCCCAGCTGGGAGCACCGCGAGGACATCGCTGAGATCACTGAGAGGGTGTGTGGACCGAATCGGATTATTACTGTCAACATATGAAACCCAAACACACAGTGTACAAATCAGAGACTTGCATGCAGGTCCGTTGGGGTTGAAGTCATTATCAGCTCTCTGGGTTTTTGTTTTAAAAAAGAATTTGTGCGTGTGGGTTTTTAGGAGGCAGAAGTGTGTCATCAGATTATCCTGGTGGAGCATGTGTTGGCCCGGCTCTGTAAGACCACATATCCGCTGGCAGATCTACTAGCACGGCCGCTGCCTGAGGGAGTGGACCCCCTCCGCCTGGAGGTCTACTTGAATGATGAGGACTTCCAGGTAAGAGCCTCCAGTGTGACGAGCCTCTCTGATGCTAGTTTAAAGGTGCATTGCTTCCTGTTACCACTGAAAAACTCACTACAAACATTTTCCAGCTACACAATATATTTAAAGCTGCACATAATGCTTGACTAGACTTATTGATCGTGTTAGCTGATCATTTTTTTTTAAAGTTGTTTTAAGTTCATTCATAAGCAACAAAAAGCATTTACTGCTTTGGAAGTGCTGCATACAGTATGTTTAATAATTGCTCAGATCGTTGCTTATTGTGATGAGCCAAGAGGGAATTAGCTCCCAACTTCACTGCTCTGTCAGCACTTCAGGGAATTTGTGTCTTTCACGTCACTGCTTTGGTTTTATCACCCAGAGTGATGGCAGCTTTACCCAGAGCATGAGCACTGTTGTGTGTCTTTGCACCTTTTTATTCGGTGCCTTATGCGCTCTGTAATTGTTCGAATTCTCCTGCTCTGACATGTATCTTTAAAAAACACGCATCTTTAGAAACAGCTGTACGCTGTAGTTCAGAGATATCAAACCCATTGAGATCCACACAGAGCCCACTTTGAAGTGGGCCGGACCAGTGAAACGCTTCTTTAGTCAGTGTAAAGAAGTTTAACTCTGCATTTAATCCCTGAGATGGAAGTGAAGTTTCAACTGTTCGTCTCAATATTTGTACATGATTTAAAAAAAAAATGCTGCCGCAGTAAATGACAGAAATTTGTCTCTTTGGGCTTAAATTGTAAAAAATGTGTAAGTTTAAAAAAAAAAAAGTTTTTTCATCCGGCTAGAACCCTGTTTTAACCGTGAACCCACTATAAAATCATTCATGTCTGTAGTAGATGGTGAAAAAACAGGAATTATTTGTTTATCTATAAATTACTTCGGTGTAGTATGAATGGCCATGGGGAGGTCTTTATCCGTAGGAATGCCCTTCTTCACATTTTCCAAAGCCAGTGGGCCAGATTGGCATTTTTAGTGGGCTGATTCCGGCTCCCAGACCTTATGTTTGACACCCCTGCTGTAGTGAACGTGAACAAACCGTATCAATGAAGAAATATTACCCAGTTAGTGTGCACCTCCCTAATGAGCTTTACCCTCACCTCTCTACATGTTGAGGTGTTTTTCTCCTCTTCATTCCTCTCTTCATGCTTTCTCTCTCTGAACTCTTTGCATTTGTCTTTGTCATCTCTCCCTCCTTTTGTCCCTTCATGAACTTACCTATTTCATTGATTCCGCCCTCCAGGGTGTGGGGGCTTATGGGAAGGTGAGTTGTCTGATTTGGGATGTAAAGTATCTTCACTCCTTGTTCAGCATTATCACCCAGAATCCATTTCTCTCCTTTCTAATGCCTTGTTTCCTTCTAACTTCTCTCCTTTGGTTAACACGCTGTTCACTCACATTCCACTGGTGTGCACTGAATCCTGGAGATGTGAGCACTTTGTAACCTTAAAGATATTTTTACTGGGCTTGAAGAATGTGTTTTTAATCTCACTGATGCATGATCGTGTTCACTCACAGTGCAGGCTGCAGGACTGATTAACTGCTCTGAGTTTGTGAGCAGCGTGTACAGCAGAGCGTCACATGACTTGTCTGATTCTGACTGTGGCTGATCCCACAGAGAGCCCTGGAGATGAGCAAAGAGGAGTACGGCGCTCTGCCCGGCTGGAAGCAGGTGAACTTGAAGAAAGCCAAAGGACTTTTCTGAATGCTGAAAAACGGAGAGCTGCTGATGTCGTCGGATTTATCGGTTTGCACTCAGCAGAGACTCAGGGGGGGGGGGGGCTCTC
>JAVDPK010000572.1:69544-87134 GCA_034780415.1 Cichlasoma orientale
CCCCCCCCCGCTCGTCTGAGCCAACCCTTGAGCAGATGAGTTAAGGAAGCACGAGAGGAGCTTTGAAGGTGTGGGGCGAAGATGTACCAGCTTCTGTGTGTTGGTTCTAAGAGGTGGATGTATGTTTTAGTGGCACTTGTGTAAATTTCTGCTCTGTGAATGGATGTACATGTGTACTATATGCAGGTATGCCTTACACTGTCAGCCCTGCAGCCATGTAGTGTCAGCAGGTCTGTCAGCCTGCTGAACTCACTCCACACGAGACTCTCAACTATGTATGTTTGTGCATTACAAATAAATTATATTTATATTAAATCTATGTAGATTTTTTTTATTAAAAAAGCTCAACAGTTATTCAAAAACTAAAATAAAGCGTATAATACATGTTGCAGAAGTTTGTGTCTCATGTACAGATCACCGTCTGCTGTTTACTGAGCAAATGAAGCAGCTTGATGTGAGTCAGTGTCATTATTGTGGGGTGGGATGCAGGCTTAATTAAAGGCAAAAAAGAATGCTGATGAAATGCTTTTTGTTTTTTTAATCCTTCAGTGTATAGTGCCTTGCTTTGTGTACAGTTTATATACAGATCCTAGTCTGCGTTTTGGAGACTGTTTTGTGATAAAGATGTAATCTAGAAATAAACCAGGAAAGTTTGATAGCTGAACGTTTGTCACTTTTCTGTCACAACATGTGCTACATACACCTCAAACTTTCTCAAGTGCTTCTTTTTATAATATTCTGCCCTATTGCTGAGGCTTTGTCCATCTATGATGCGGCCTATGGAAAAAAAAAAAAACTCACATAAGACAGTTTCAGTGTCTGCCATTCTGGCTCATCAGCTTGTCTATAGAAGAACTGACCTGCTCCCGTGAGGTTCATTGTCATCACAGGGAGTTTGCATACTGTTCTTTTGGGTGCTGATGGAGTGAAGGGTATGGGAGCAGGGGATCCTCTTAAGGGTTAATAGTACAGCTCACTCAGAGTACAAATGTCCCATGGGCTCATGGTGCCCTGAGAGGCAATAGAAGCTGATTGCTTAAAGCCATCAGATATACTGTGTATCTGCCGGTCCTCTCTGCACCTGCTATTGCCAAATTAGAAGGTGTTACAGTTTCAACAGGCAACAGCATCTGTCCTCGAAGAGGTGACCCACGCCTGCATGTGGGCCCAGCACCGAGCTGCATGTTACTCAGTCTGCTGGGTCCAGCTTCGGTCTGTGCTTTGTCTGAAGCGCACAGCCTCTCTTGGAGGAAGGTCGTCTTCACGCGTTTTATTGTTCCAGCATTCTGGACTGAAGATTGGGGACAACGTGATTCTGCTGACTCTCAGTAAACTATGATCTAAAAAAAAAAGTATTTTAGCTGAGAAGTCAGTTTATTTACAACTAGCTTGACTTGTTCTGCAACCATTTCTTTGTTAAACTGATTTCATCACAGTGGTTACCACACAATACTTGTTGATGAATAAAAAAAAAAAAAAAACAGTTCAAAGTAATTACTTACATGGATTTCACAGGACTGCAGGGAGTCCTTTGAAAACATTTTCACGTGCGTTCTCTATTATGTTTGCCCATGCAACCAGACCAGCATCAGCCACTCGACTGTTTTCATGTTGCACCGGAACGCGCAGGAAGGATTTCTGTGTTTTCACCTGTTAATACCACTGACTCGGTCTGTTTTCCAATAATTACCAGCATTAGGCTTAAAACAAACAAACAAAAAAATATCCTTAACACTTAAAAATCTGATTACAGTCCACACCTGATATGATTTTCTTTTCCCCTGAAAAGCTGTGGAATCAGATTATTCCCAGCTCCACAGGAAGGAAGCTAGAGTGCTTATATTCAATAAATAGTAAATTTCAAAGAGAGATGAGTTGTGGGTCCTCTGCTTTCTGTTAATTGTATCTGCTAAACTTTTTTTTAAGTGGCCCCAGAAAAAGCAGGTTAAGCATACCCGGTTAAGACTCTTAAATTTAAGCTCGGAGTATTTGTTGGACTGAGACCACAATGCGAACCCTTCTTTATCAGCCAGCAGAGGGCAGTGTAATACAAGTTTCTGTGGGTACAGAAACTCTCGGTCAGTCAGACCTGTGATCTGCAAACTTCTCCCACAGACGCTGTGGTGCACAAAAAGTGAACCTCAGGGACTCACATGCTGCAGATGATTATTAGTATGATGGGAAAGAAGCACAAAGTTTCTTTCTTATTGCTTTTCATTTCTTAAGAAGACCTAGTTGGCTTCCATTTTTTCCAAAAATAAAAATAAAAAAAGGAAAATCTGTATTCTCTGTATACTTTATGGTAAAGCCAGTAAACCTAGAGGATGTAGTTGTCTTATTTTAAGTGTGTGAGGAGTCACTGCAGCAGCTCACGCTGATGTCAGCTGTCACCTCTGTCTGTGTCAGCATGCAGTGAAAACATGAAGCAGAACAAAAGCTGACTGAAACTACTTCACAACTCTTTTTTTCACAGCACTCTTGTCATGGGTTGAAAAGCAAAGGTACCACTGTTGACATTAATGGTGACTCTGTCCTATTCACGTGTCCCAGAGAGGCAGCAACAGCAGGACCCTGAAAGTGAAGCAGCTGAATTCAGCCATCCTCACACCTGGTTTTCCTGCTGCCATGTGTCAACATGCATTCTGTGGAAACGGCCCTTTTGAGAGAAAATGTTTCCCTAATCTATTTTTAAAGTTAATGAAAGACATTTTAAAATGCACTATATTGCCAAAAGTATTCACTCACCCATCCAAGTCATTGAATTCAGGTGTTCCAATCACTTCCACGGCCACAGGTGTATAAACCAAGCAGCTAGGCATGCAGACTGCTCCTACAAGCATTTGTGAAAGAATTGGTCGCTCTCAGTGGTAGGCCACGTAAAATCACAGAGCGGGGTCAGTGGATGCTGAGGCGCATAGTGCGCAGAGGACACCAACTTTCTGCAGACTCAATCGCTACAGACCTCCAAATGTCATGTGGCCTTCAGATTAGCTCAAGAACAGTGTGCAGAGAGCTTCATGGAATGGGTTTCCATGGCCGAGCAGCTTCATCCAAGCACAACGCAAAGCAGTGGATGCAGCTGTGTAAAGCACACCACCACTGGACTCTAGAGCAGTGGAGACGTGTTCTCCGGAGTGACGCTTTACGCTTCTCCATCTGGCGATCCGATGGATGAGTCTGGGTTTGGCAGTTGCCAGGAGAACGCTGCTTGTCTGACTGCATTGTGACAAGTGTAAAGTTTGGTGGTGGAGGGGATTATGGTGTGGGGTTGTTTTTCAGGAGTTGGGCTCGGCCCCTTAGTTCCAGTGAGAGGAACTCTTAATGTGTCAGCATACCAAGACACTTTGGACAATTTCACACTCCCAACTTTGTGGGAACAATTTGGGGGTGGCCCCTTCCTGTTCCAACATGACTGCATGAGTGCACAAAGCAGGCCCATAAAGACATGGATGAGCCCGTTTGGGGTGAAAGAACTTGACTGGCCTCAACCCGATAGAACACCTTTAGGATGAATTAGAGTGCGGACTGTGAGCCAAACCTTCTTGTCCAACGTGTCTGACCTCACAAATGTTCTTCTGGAAGAATGGTCAAAAATTCCCATGAACACTCCTAAACATTGAGGAAAGCCTTCCCAGAAGAGCTGAAGCTGTTATAGCTGCAAAGGGTGGGCCGACATCCTATTGAACCCTATAGATTAAGAATGGAATGCCACTCAAGTTCATATGTGTGTGAAGGCAAACGAGCGAATACTTTTGGCAGTATAATGTATTTGAGATACCAGAATTTAGAATACTGCTTTTTGTGTGTGTCTTCTCCTACATGTTGCAAATGTAATTGTGTTGTGTTACAGGACCAGGACCTTTGATGCAAAATGCAGAAAGAAAAATACGATGCACAACTGAAGACTTGAGTGCACCCTAATGGCCTAGAAAGGCGATAAAGGAGGGGATCACAAAGTTATGAACACAGAGTGCTAATTTAGGATGGTGATTTATGTTAATGTGTCTGCATTTCAGCCAGGTTTTGTCCCAGCTTGTAGTTTTTTAATCATCAAGGTGAGGTGGCTGTGACATTCCTTGGCACCATCTGTTTTTGAAGGTTCAGGTCTGTCGCAGTTTGAGAAAAATAAAGCTGGAATTGAAGCAAAATGCTCTTTTGGTCTTGTTCTTGTTTCATGTAATGTGCTTGCATTTCTATAGCTCTAGTCTTACCGCTTAAAGTACTTCACACTACAAGTCACATTTTAATTGTACGTTCATGCTGTTTATTCCATACACTGCAAGCACTTTATCTGCCTCACATCTGAGGCCAATTTGGAGTCACTAACTAATAGACATGCCACCAGCATGTCTGTGGAGTGTGGGAGGAAGCTGGAGTACCTGAAAGGAGACCACGAGGGTACAGGGAGAACATGGAAACTCCCCAGAGAAAGATCCCAGCCGGAGTTTAAACCAGGAACTTGCTTGATTTGTGACAAAAGTGCTAACTGGTGCCCCACCTTCAGTTAGTGTCATAACCTCAGTTCATTATTTTCAAATATTCATCCATCCATAATCCATTTTCGTCAGAGAAGAAGCAGAGAAGCCCAGGCCTCCCTCTCCCCAGCCACCTCCACCAGCTGATCCGGGGGGACCCTAAGGCGTTCCCAGGCCAGCCAAGAGATAAAATCTCTCCAGCATGTCCTGGGTCTGCCCCAGGGCCTCCTCCAAGTAGGACATGCCTGGAACACCGTGCCCAGGAGGCATCCTAGTCAGATGCCGGAACCACCTCAACTGGCTCCTTTCGATGTGGAGAAGCAGCGGCGCTCCTCACCCTATCTCTACGGGAAAGGCCAGCCACCCTTCGGAGAAAGCTCATTTCTGCCACTTGTATTCCCGATCTCATTCTTTCGGTCACTACCCAAAGCTCATGACCATAGGTGAGGGTAGGGATGTAGATTGACTGGTAAATCGACAGCTTTGGTTTTACGTTCAGCTCCCTCTTTACCACAACACACCGATGCAGCGTCCGCATCACTGCAGATGTAGGACCGCAGAGACGAGATTCTGAGGCCACCAAGGCAGAAGTCTTCCGCCATATGGCTACGCCTAGAAATTCTGTCCATAAAAATTAGGAACAGAATTGGTGACAAAGGGCAGTACTGGTGAAGTGGCACCGCCCCAGATCTCCTTGCGATGTTGCAGAGATAGCCCTACAGCATCCAGAGGTTTTAGGGACCCTCATCCACCTCAGGGGCCCTACCACCAAGGAGTTGTTTAACCACCCCAGTGACCTCACCCCAAGTGATGGGCGAGTCATCCCCCTCATCCCCAGACTCTGCTTCCACTACAGAAGGTGTGTCAGTGGGATTAAGGAGGTCCTCGAAGTATTCCTTCCATTCCAGCGCCTCACCTGCACTATAGACCATGTGAGTAGAGCACCGCTTTCCCCTCCTGAGTTGCCTGACGGTTTGCCAGAATCGCTTCGAGGCCATCTGAAAGTCTTTTTCCATTTCCATGGCCTCACCGAACTCCTCCCACACCTGAGTTTTTGCTTCGGCCACAGCTCTAAACAGCAACCTCAACAATGAATGTGCAGAACATGGTCCATTTGAACTCAGTGTCCTCGGCCTCCGTCGGAATGCTGTCGAAGTTCTGCTGGAGGTGGGAGTTGAAGATCTCGCGGACTGGGGCCTCTGCCAGGCATTCCCAGCGCACCCTCACAATACCTTTAGGTTCGCCGGGTCTGTCCAGCATCCACCCCCACCACCTGATCCAACTCACCACCGGGTGGCGATCAGTTGACAGCTCAGCTCCTCTCTTCACCCGAGTGTCCAGAACATACAGCCGCACATCTGATGCTACGATTACAAAATTGATCACCTGGAACCTAGGATGTCCTGGTGCCACTTATGGACATCCTTATGTTTGAACATGGTGTTCATTACGGACAAACTGTGGTTTGCACAGGAGTCCAATAACAAAACACCGTTCAGTTTCAGATCAGGCAGGCCGTTCCTCCGAATCACACCCCTCCAGGTCTCGCTGCAATTGCCCACATGAGCGTTGAAGTCTCCCACCAGGACAATGTCGTCTCTTTGGGGTGTGCCACCAGACGCTCTCCCTCGAGCTCCCTCCCCAGGCCTGGCTCCAGAGTGGGGTCCCAGTAACCCTATCCTGGGCAGGGTAAACAGTTCCCTTGGCGACTCTTTCATAGGGGTTTTCTGAATTGCTCCATGTCTGGCCCCTCAAATATTGCTATTAACATTAAAAGGGGCTGAGAACCCTGGAGTTAAAAATTCTGAAGGTTGTGGCTCAGTCAGCTAATCTTGTCATTTTCCCAGTCAGGTGATGCTACTTTTACTTAAATATAAACACTTGATATGAATTGTATCATATGCTCAATGGAAGTTTATTAGAAACAGGAAGGAACATTTAGATTTTTGTTTCAGACTTTTATTTTAATTTCAGCTTCCAAAGGCAACTTAACAGGAAATGTTTGGGAACTAGAAAGATGAGAATCCTTGACACGATGTTGGGACGGCAAAAACAAAGACAGAACTGCTGCACTCTATAAATTGCCAGTGACTCTGAGACATCCCATCAGATGTATGTCTTCAAATGAGGTCAGCTGCACTTCTGTCAGAGGCTCCTGTAAGAAGCCCTGACTTTTGGTCTGCATGGCCTCCATATGGCAGCTTTATGGATTCCTTTATGCCCACCTACACTGAGTCGCAGGTGAAAGCTGCAATCAGCTGTCCAAGCTGTCAAACATCACTGCCTAATTTTCCGGGCTGTCCTCCAACTCTACACATAAACACACACACACACATTTGCACTAAGAGCTCTCAGATGTTCTCAATATCAACTGTTGGCCTGTGTGGAGGAACAAGAGCAATTAGAGGGGAATTTCATGCAATCACAGTAGAACAATATACACAGCAGGTTTCCACCCATCCAACTGTTGCTCAAATGTGTTACTCAATGTTTTAACAGCCTGCCTAGAAACAGCAACAAGAGGGAGAAGAAGAAGCTGCCGCCTTCTCCAAAAAGGTTGGCAAGGCTCTGCGTGCTTCTCGCTGGTTTTCATCTGCTCGCCCTCTCTTGCATGCTAAGTTGCTGGATGCTGGATTATTCTGTTACACATGCCTGCTCTGAACTCCTCTGGCCTGCGAGGAGTTTGATGTGGCGACCCCAGTGCGTATCCGCCCACCCGCTCCTCCACATCCCTCCCTTCTGTGTCTCCAGGAAGACAGTGGGATGTACAGTACGCTGCTGTGCACACTGCAGGTGTGTGTGTGCGTGCGCGCGCGCATGTGTTTGTATCTCGTTTTTGACTCCGAGCCCAGTTTCTGTGCCGAGCTCCACCAGCTTTTCTTTGCATACAACCTCTTTACAGAATGCAAGACGTGAATGCGGCACACGCAGATGCTCCTGTTATATTGCAAATGAAAAGACGGGAAACAAATACAGTGTCAGTGTCTGAAGCTCTGAAGCTCCTCCTGTATGTTCCTCTCTCCTGAATGGCTAAATATTTAGACTTTTCTTACCTCCTGATGATTTTCTGCTTTAGAAAATGTTCCCACTTTGCATCAGCATCCATCAGTTTCCTGTCCGTGTGGTAAATGTTTTCACTCAGACCAAAATATTTCAAAATCCCCTTTAAATATTTATGTGTCGCTTAAAATTCAATAAAACGCCCCTGCAGTTAAATTTGAGGATTTCGAGCACATTTCATAGGCAACGTTTTACCCAGAGGCCCATACCGACTTACAGTGCCTTTCTGCCCCCCCTTCCTGATTTCTTATTTTTCTGCATGTTTGTCACACTTAAATGTTTCAGATCATCAAACAGATTTTAACACAAAGTGCAATTTTTAAATGATTATTTCATTTATTAAGGGAAAAAAGTGATCCACACTTACCTGGTCCTGTGTGAGAAAGTAATTACCCCCCAAACTGCAATCGGCTGTTTGTGATAACGGGCAGTGAGCTGTGGAGGAATTTTGGCCCACTCTTCTTTGCAGAATTTTTCTAATTCTGCCACATTGGAGGGTTTTCCAGCATGAACGGCCTGTTTGAGGTCGTGCCAAAGCGTCTCAATCAGATTTAAATCCGGACTTTGACCCGGCCACTCCAAAACCTTTTTGGTCAGCAGTGGTTTTCTCCTTGGACCTCTCCCATGGATCCCATTTTTGTCCAGTCTCTTTCCTATTGCTGAATCATGAACTCTGACTTCAAATGAGGCAAGTGAGGTCTGAAGTTCTTTAGATGTTCTGGGTTCTTTTGTGACCTCCTTGTTATGGCCTAACAAAATTACTCCAAGAGCGCATTGACGACTCAGCACTGTTCCAAGTTTTCTCCATTTGATGGATAACGGCTCTCACCGTGGTTCATGGAGTCCCAAAGTCTTAGAAATCCAGACTGATAGATGTCGGTGACTTTGTTTCTCAGCTGTTTCTGTAGATTGTGTCACGATGTGCTTTTTGAGATATTTTAGCCTACTTCACTTTGTCAGACGGGTTCAGTGATTTCTTGATTCAACATGTGTGGCAGTAATCACGCCTGGGTGAAATTAAACTCAGCTTTCCAAAAATTGTGGTTAGTCACAATTAATTCATAATTTAACAAGGAGGACATTTACTTTTTTTTTTTTACACAGGGTCAGGTGGGTTTGATTAGCTTTTTTCTCTTAATAAATTAAATCATTTAAAAACTGCATTTTATATTTATCGTTGTATAATATTGATCATATCAAATGTGATGATCTGAAACATGTAAGTGTGACAAACATGCAAAAACA
This sequence comes from Cichlasoma orientale, assembly GCA_034780415.1. NCBI lineage: Eukaryota > Metazoa > Chordata > Actinopteri > Cichliformes > Cichlidae > Cichlasoma > Cichlasoma orientale. Next base: position 78,325 of record JAVDPK010000572.1, read on the forward strand.
TAAGAAAAAGAAAACCAAAAGAAATCAGGGAAAAACGCTTTCACAGCACTGTAGATAAAGTGAGCCTACACCTTGCTAATTGTTCCAATATGCATCTGCAATTATTCCTTTCATGGCCACTTGTCAGCTGATGATGCTGCACTCCACCCTCGGGTTTGAATATGGTCACTTCTGGCTCCAGAAAATCCCTGTGGTGGTGGTGAAATTGCTAATGTTGAGCAGGTGGCTGCTTCCATCTTTTATATACAGTCTGCAGTCGTGATCTGAAACGTGTTCAACACAGAAAAGGTGTGTTTACCTTCATGTTCGAGTGAAATAAGAACTGAGACTCAGTGCAGTCTTTCACCTTGAGATTCATATTGGGGGTTGTTTTGTTTCCCTTTTAGGACATTATGGGCCAATTTGAAGAAGGTCTAAAGGTCGGTTCTGGCACTCAGGCCATATTTTGTCTCTAATTCTAGTCCCTCCAGCCTGTGTACGGTGCTGGAATATTATTTGTAAGGATGTGAGAGCCAATCGGATTTGTAAATGTGTCCTAGAATCAAATAGAAACAGTAGATAAAATAACATTTGATTATTTATGAGAAAAATATATTCAGTGAAAACACTGAAAGGTATTTTATTATAAGACAAAGCAAGATTTTTTCTTTTTTTTTACAGCGTGTTTGCTCCATGCCCCTCTATGCCTCCTCATTAAATATATTAAAAACTCTTAATCCACAGAAAGTGACTGTGCCTTTTTAAAAGCGGTGCTGGGTAAAGGTGAAACTGTAATGTTTGTGATTAATTATTAGATTATGCAGAGGGTAATTAAAATATCAGTCAATATTTACTGGGCCATATGCCACGGGCGCTTTTGCAGCCATGACTCGCCTGTGAATTCTAATGGGCCAAACAGGGGGTGAAAAGCACCCTTTGGCGGGTATCTCCCTAATGCTCTTACCCATCTGTCGATGCTCAGCCCGCTGCCGCGTTAACATAATGTTTTGTTTATGATTACAGTGTTAATTCAACACAGGCTTAGGTGCAAAGTGGCACGGTTGAGCTTTAGCACCATTTATTCCACAATATTTGCATTTGGCAGGGAGCCTGCGCAGCCGCACTCCTCCCCTCTCCTCTATTCACAGAAGATGACAAGCAGCAAACAATGAGAGTCCAAACCAGGCTTAGCACATATTCTTCTGCATGCTGCACTGCGTTTCTATTTATGTATGGATTACTACTTGCTCTGAGCATCGCAGTATAGCTATGTGTTCTTCCTCTCATTTCCTCTCTCGTTTCCTTTCCTTTCCAGTCCTTTCCTTTCCTCTGATTCTTCCCCTCTCCCTCTTTGGTTTGGAAAAACCCCTAAGCCTGACACTTCCTGTCCAAACTCTGAGAAAGCCACTTCAAAGACTGTGAGCCAAGATGATTTATGGGAAATGAGTTTCAGACAGAAGACTTTTTCTCTCTTTTCTCGTGCCCTGGGCTCTTAGCGGTAAGCTCTGCTTGTTAACCCAGATTTAGATCTCTACCCTGATGGAGACCATAAAAGTGGTGTGGATTTATATAACGTGGAGCGCAGCCACGTGCCTCAGGTCCCCTCGCTCGCTGTGTCTCTCCCCTGTCTCCTGTCCAATTCAGACCTGGACGGTCACTTTTAAAGGCTGGATGGAGGCTCTGCACTACCTGCGGCTCCTCAGCTGGAGGAGAAATGGGACACACCACAGCATAAGATCTGCACACGCTTAGACTTTGTTCCACAGGTTTATGATGACATTAACCGTCCTCCTCTGCACATAGATGGAAAATCAGACAGAAAGTACACAGGAAGATGTGGGCAATTTAAAAAGATCTGACAAGTTTTATTCGGAAATACTGACAGCTCCTCCGTTATTACAGACATTATTAAAGACAAGTAAGATGGGACAATATCAGCTACTTGGAGGATAAAATGATGAGACTGAGGAAGCAAAATTCAGCTCAAGTACGTGTCTCTAATTTCCAAACTATTTCCTGGAGTAAGTTTGTGAACAAGGACTTTATTTAACTCAAGTCTTTCATTTGAAAGTTCCCCCATCAAGTTTTCTTATATAACTGCTCAAAAAAATTAAAGGAACACTTTGAAAACACATCAGAGCTCAATGGAAAAATTATGCTGCATATCTATCCTGATATGGACTGGGTAATGTGTTAGGAATGAAAGGATGCAATATCGTTTGATGGAAATGAAAATGATCAACCTGCAGAGGGCTGAATTCAAAGACACCCCAAAAATCAAAGTGAAAAATTGATGCAGCAGGCTAGTCCATTTTGCCGAAATTTCATTGCAGCAACTCAAAATGGTACTCGGTAGTTTATATGGCCCCCACGTACTTGTGTGCATGTCTGACAATGCCGGGACACGCTCCTAATGAGACGATGAATGCTGTCCTGATGGATCTCATCCCAGATCTGGACCAGGACATCACTGAGCTCACAGTCTGAGGTGCAACCTGGTGGCAACGGACTGAAACATAATGTCTCAGAGGTGTTCTATTGGCTTTAGGTCAGGCAAGCGTGGGGGCCCGTCAATGGTATCAGTTCCTTCATCCTCCAAGAACTGTCTGCATACTCTCGCCACGAGAGGCCGGACATTGTTTTGCACCAGGAAGAACCCAGGACCCACTGCACCAGCGTAGGGTCTGACAGTGGGACCAAGGATTTCATCCTGATACCTGATGGCAGTCAGGGTGCTGTTGCCTAGGCTGTAGAGGTCTGTGCATGCCTCTCCAGACCATCACTGACCCACCACCAAGCAGGTCATGCTGATCAGTGTTACAGGCAGCATAACGTTCTCCACGGCTTCTCCAGACCCTTTCATGTCTATTACCTGTGCTCCACGGCGCCAGGTTTCTGGTAATCTCCTCCATGCTCTTGAGACTGTGCTGATGTGCCATCCTGGAGGAGTTGGACTGACCCTAGCCAAAATCAAAATAATGAAAAAACAGTCAGAAAAGATGAGGAGGGGAAAAAAATGTCAGTGGCCTCCACCTGTAAAAGCACTCCTATTTTCCTCTAGTGGTAATTTCCATCCATCCTCTTCACCTGTCTGTCACAGGGCTAACATAGAGAGACTTTCACACCTATAGGCAATCACCTAGAGAATACCAATTAACCTAAACCCACTAATTGCATGTGGACTATGGGAGGAAACCATAGCACCCGGACCCACACAGAATGGCTCGGCCAAGGTGGATTCGAACCCAGACCTTCTCAGTGTGAGGTTGTAGTACTAACCACCACACCACTGTGCTGCCCAGGTATTTAATATGCCGTCCCACCTCTCAACCTGCCTGTCTGGGTACTCCAAAGTAGTCACTCGGAAGAGTCACTGAGTGGTTATCATGTCACTTCACAATGTGTAAGGTGGTTTCTCCAACCTCACAATCTTTTGCTCAAAAGATCCATGTTTGTTGTGTCCCAAGCATGTGTTGCCAACAGCAAAGTTGCAGAGTGCTGTCTGGAGGGCACATCAACGCTCAAAACGTGATTTGAAGGGTGTTTCTCGTGTCTCTACCGTTTCAATTTTCATTTATCGGCTGTTATAAATGCCAAAGCTGATGCATCGGCAAATAGCTAATATTGGCCGATATATCAGTCAGGCTCCAATACGCACACTAACTAACCCCTGACCTCAAGTCAGATTCTGGGCTTCACTCTTTCTCACTGTCAGAGGGAATGATCCTAATTATCTGATCACATCCTTTCCTCCCATCAAAAGTTCTTGTGTCCGTTATGAGAAGAACGGTCTCGGATCTAAAGGTGCTAATTTTTAAATACAAACACAATTTTTGGGCTACATAAAGGCCGTGACTTGGAAAACAACTTCCATGATGCATGGTGGGATGCTGGTGGGATGTTGGCATTAATTTCCCTCTTACGTGGCTCCAGCTTGTGCATGCTACGTCCTGTGTATAATTACTTTTCCCTCTGCGGCTGGAGGCTCAAAGCAGTAGTCTGGGTCAAAGTATTCCCTCCATTCCAGGTAAAGAAGGGTAACTGCTGCTTGAAGAATCTGCCAATCAATCAAAAGTATCTTTGTAGCCTTTTAGAGCAGCTCCCCTACCATGCTCTTCATCATTATGTGTATACGTGTGTGCTTTTCCAAGTGTTAAGCACACCTTCAAATCGAAGTCTTTGGACTGGAGTCAAGAGACTGCCCTCCCACCGCCACCTGGCATCATTAGAGATCTGATCCTCTAATCAACAGCAACAAACACACTCCCATCCTCCTCCTGCTCCTCCATCCGCAGCCTCTCCATCCTGTGGCCCAGCCCCAGGCCTAGCAGCCTGCTGTGGAGAGCAGACTAGTTGATGGTTTTTTTTTTTTTTTGAAGGGGCGGGGGTGGGTGCTGCTAACCAGGTGGGTGATGATGAGAGCAGAGCCGGCTTCACGCTGGGTGGTGGTGGAGGATTTAGTGAAGGGGAGTTTACTAAAATTCCAGCTCAGTTCCACTGACATGCACGTACGCTTGTGCTCGTTTTCCGTTCACCAGCTCACTGCAGAAGTGATTTTCTGCTGCACTTGTAAGCCAGAGGTGGATTTTTGGATTTACGCAGCAGGAAGAGGTTGCTTGTGTCATGAAGAAAACATGTGCTGGTCAGAAATGAAATGAAAGGACAAACTTTTTTTTTTTGCTGGTGTGGTGGTGGTGGGGTGTCAGGTGTGTAATTTGAGACAAACAGGGACCCAAACACAAACACAACGCAGCGTAACCAAGAGGAGAGAGTGACTCAGCCTCAGGACTCACTCCCTCAATGTTGTGCTGCCCAAACCCCAAAGCCGGGGAAACAAAAACACCAGACTCTTCTCTTTAGTGCATCTCCAAATGGTGAAGTGAGTAATCTCGAGCCAAGTGCTCAGCCACGCTGCAGAGTGATGAGGAGACAAGCAGAAAACTCTGGGGCCCCTAACAGTACATTTCCATCACTGTTATGGCACAGTTTGACCTCAGGTGACTAACAGTCTCATTTAATATCCCACCTTCTCTCTCTCTCTCTCTCTCTCTCTCTCTCTCTCGCTCGCTCACTCAGACACACACACACACACACACACACACACACACACACACACACACACACACACACACACACACACACACACACAGGCAGTCTGGAGAGAGAGAGAGCTGCAGAGTGCAAACATCTGGCTGATGTCTGAAGCGTAACTAGCATTTAATAAAAGAGGCTAATAAAGACTTACCTTCAGTAATGAGCAGCTGAATGAAATCAGTCAGAGGAGGAGCACATTGACAGCCTGGCAGACTGATCACGCTGATAAAACGTTTGACCTACACCTGTCCTCCAACGCTGGTTCAAACCCTCTCTGTCAAGGGATTAGAAATAAAATGTTCTGTGTCGGCAGAAAGATAAAGAGGACGCTGACATGATGCAACATTCACTGTATGATCCAAATGTTTCAGCTCTTGGCCCACATGCAGGGTTGATGTTCTCTGGATGGCCTTAGCCGTGCTACATGTTCAGCTGTAAGCCAGGCAGTTTATTGGTCAGCCACTTCTATCCAGAAGATGATCTTAAAGGCTTTTGATTACTCAACTTTCCCTGTGGCGCCACCAGCAGGTTGACATTTGTGGTAATGCGGTGTTAGCAAACTTTTTAGCTCTTCTGCTTGTCTCGTCTGACACGAGTTAGAAACGGCTTCTCCTGTTAGCTATGCCCACTGAGCACGAGAAGTCTGTAGACCTCTTTTTCAGCAAGTTGTGGCCTTTATTTATCGCCCTCAGTCCAGTGCCTGTTTGAACACATGATGAAACAGGAATGTATTTTATATAAGGATGTGCATAAATTGCATAAATATGTTTTGCAAATGTTGGTTGGCTGTGGTTTTCTCCTCAGAGCAGAGGTTTGGACTGTCGAACAGTTTATCAGTGATGGACTGGCTGACGATCTGCTCTGAAAGGCTCCTCTGTGATGGCCCCAGCGTGAAGAAAATGGATGGAAAGGGTCCTTTCAATTTTTAATAAAATTTAAATGTAAAAAGACATCATTTTCCTCAGCCCTACGATTGACCTGAAAAGATTATTTTTTCATCTTTCTCTTTTCAGATGTCCAAACAAGTCTTTTTAAACGTCTCGTCAGATTTTGTGAGGGATGATGATGCCTGTGAGGGAGTGCTGTAAGCACCATGGGCTGGAAATTAACTGGGACTGAAATAGTTTGTCTGCAATAGACACACAAGTTAGAGACCGTTTATTGAAACACTGCTTAGAGACTGAGAGGTCCTCGTGGTGAATAATTGAGGTAAATGTAGCAGCAAACTTCTCCTATAGCAAATTTTTGGTTTTGAGTAAAAAGAAATAATGACATTCTCATCAGACTTACTGTGTGTGACGTCCAGGGCTAATTAGCAAATGCTAGCATGCTAACATGTTAAACTAAGAGCGTTACATACTGTATGTGTTCATTAGCGCTCTACTCTACTGTCTCATCCAATGATTAGCATTTCTGCTCCAAAAACATAACATGCTAAACATTTCCCAACTTCACAAGTCAGTGGTTGATATCGCGGTTGCTACTTCCATCTTCTGAATACAGTCTGTGGCTACAAACATTATGAATAATGACAAAAAGGTAAGGAGGCGATAAAACTGAGGCCTTATTCTTTGATCATATACACTATTTTTTACAGATCTTAGAGCTCAGTTTGAAGTGTGAAAAGAGATTTTAACCCTCTTCTTGTTAAATATACAGTTTATCCACTGCACTAACATTAAACTGCAATGCACTGCTTTCTGCAAGCATATGGCCACAAGCCCGCGTCCACACATACAGCTAATGGGCGCTGGGGATAATTTGCAGGTGGATAATACAGCTGTTACAAACAGAGAAACAATATGACTGCGTATTTAAAATGAAATTCACTGACTGTGCAGCTGCCAAATGAAATCATTAAATCTTTATCTACTCTACAGTGTTTATTCCATCGTGTTCTGATTAAAGCAGCAATCAAGCGCTATTTAATGCTACCATACTGTCTATAAAAATTGCATCATATTTATTGACTGGCATCAAATGACATCTCCTCTTTCACTTTGTGCGTGCATTGCAGTCCTCTGAAACATATACTGTACGTCCATTGTAAACCTAATCCTGTACACTTCCAGGTTGTCCCCAGGAACCTCATCCCTGCTCTCTGTGTTTGGCTCTGCGTGCTGCCTGGCCTGTTGTGCTCAGTGTATCTGTGTCCTTCGCACAGCATGATCACCCCTGTGATTTATCCTCAGTTATTAGGTCCAGAGCACATAAGTGAATATTTAAAGCCTGTAAACTCCTACCATCCATAAAAATGATTCAAGTCCTCGTTTTGGGTAACTCCGCGCCCTCCCACCACAAATGGGTTTGATTTGTCAGTGTAAACCAAATCCAGGTGATGTTCTGCACTCTCTTCCAGGGCGGCAGTCAATCAAAACCAGGACAGGGTTGAATTTGATGCGACAAACCTGACACCCACTCAGGTCCTGGCCTGGACCTGCAGACATACCTCTGGCTTAGAAGTGGACGGTACTGTGCCATTTTCAACCTGAACTCAATGTTGCAGCTTAGAGTTGTTTTATTACCTCCTAGTAAGCACTAATTCAGCCAGGGATGCAGAATGATGCAAGCCAAAGCAATCCGCTGAGTGTGGGTAGCTTTCATCGCATTTCCATTCACCAGATAGCTGTGATCCTGCGCTGTCAGCTTTAAAAAGCTTATCAGCAGGGAAAGCACAGGAGCACTGTTGGACTTGAGAGACTTAAAATTAAGATGTTACTTATTTTAATTGTACTGAATGTTTTTTTGGAGCACTTAATTTGTTCCCTGAAAAGCAGGATTGCTTCTTTTACGGTTCCAAATTTTAGGTCGACTTGATATTCCTGACATTTTTTCACCATGTAGCCTCCTGAGACCTGAGCTCCTGTTTGCGATGCATTTTTAATTTCTCCTAGATATTTGTGATTAGATGGACCTGATATGTATATAAACTAAGCTTCCTCTTTGAACAGGAAGTTTTATTTTGTTACATACTTTTGTGAAAGAAAAAATGTCCTCAGATGTGGACAATGGGATTATTTGGAGCATAACCCAGCAAAGTCAACATGGCTTAACAAAATCTAAAACACCACTGAGCAGAATGCAGTGTAAGGTGCAGCAAAGCCGAAATGTAATGTCCCCATATGTGGTCGCAGGGTCTCAGGAGGTTAAAATCTAAAAAGCAGTAATATTTTATCCAGAAAGACATTAACTGTGTTCGTATTTGACTTTTCAACTTGCAAGATTTTGTACAAGACTTGTTTTTTAAATCTATCAACAACGGATTAAAGAAACCACGTGTGCTGAAAGTGTCGGTCATCTTGAAAAATCCTTTGAAATTTTAAACAGACTTTTCAGTCCCCCTGAACTTTATCACACATTTTATCTTTTTTTTTTTCAGCTTATTGTTTTGATCATCAAGTTCACAACTTTACAGTGGCCAGACACACAATATCAAATCATTGCTAATGTCTGCTAATTATGCAAACACAAAACTGTTTTCAAACACTTTAGTTATTTCATCTTGTTTTTTTTAATGCTTCTTTAATTCACTTCAATTCAACTTTATTTGTATAGCGCCAATTCACAACAAACAGTAGCCTCAAGGCGCTTTGTATTGTAAGGTAAAGACCCTACAATACTGCAGAGAAAACCCAACACTCAAAACGACCCCCTATGAGCAGCACTTGGCGACGGCGGGAAGGAAAAACTCCCTTTTAACAGGAAGAAACCTCCAGCAGAACCAGGCTCAGGGAGGG
>JAVDPK010000572.1:87234-98431 GCA_034780415.1 Cichlasoma orientale
GTCCTACATATTTGTTTAATATGTGCATTGAAGGACATATCCTGGTCAAAAATGACTCCAAGATTTCTCACAGTGTTTCTGGAGGCCAAGGTAATGCCATCCTGAGTAAGTACTGTATCTGGTTAGACACCATGTTTCTAAGATTTGTAGGGCCGAGCACAAGAACTTCAGTTTTATATGAATTTACTTATTTCCATCCATCCGCTTATCCTGTTTAGGGTCACGGGGGGGAGCCTATCCCAGCAGACATAGGGCGCAAGGCAGGGTACACCCTGTACAGGACGCCAGCAGGGCTAACACAGAGAGACAGACAACCACACACACACCTATGGGCAATTTAGTGAGACAGACAACCACACACACATACCTATGGGCAATTTAGTGTGGCCAATTAACCTAACCTAACCCCAGTAACTGCACATCTTTGGACTGTGGGAGGAAACCAGAGTACCCGGGGAGAACATGCAAACTCCACAAAGTGAGAGAGAGGCCTGGGCCAAGGTGGAATTGAACCCAGGCCTTCCAGATGGTGTTCTAACTGTGAGGCAGCAGTGCTAACCACCGTGCCACCGTGCCGCCGACTTATTCATTTCTGAATAATTCTTGACCTAGTGCATCAAATATATAATTTTTTATGCAAATGTGGTGAGTCTGGTATTTCACAGCAGCTCTGGAAAGTTCTGAAAAGTTTTCAGTCTAATACTGAAAACAGATTCACCTGTATGTTTTTTTCTCACCTGTACATTTTTATAAACAATTTCTTTATATGAAGAGAAAGTTATCAAACAAACACAAGATCTCTGGCCAAGTTGATACTCCAGAAGATTATTCCAATGATGTCAACGTTTTGGTTCCACTGCCCCCCAGTGGCAAAAAGTGAAATGATGCTGCTTTAACGTCACTGAACTGTAGCCTAAATAGCAAAGCACTCAGAGAGCACATCCTCCATCGGTGTTAATGCTGCGCCCTTAAACAAGGGGAATAGTGACAGATAAATGAAGTCATACACGCAGCTCTCGCCTTCACTCGTCTGTATTGAGTGAGGGAAACAAACGCGCGATTTCCCCTACTGGAGTCCTAAGGCATTACCAACGGATCAGTGCACAATCAATTCAGGAAAAACACTTACTCCTCAGCTCTGCATTTCTACTACATATTGTTCACGGCAACACGGTCAAAACGATAATAAAATGTTGTGAGGTAAAAGGAACAAAATTATAAAACTAAGCGGAATCAAATTTCTTGTCTACTACATTAACACCCCATTCCGCAGTTTTAAAGAATCTACAGTAGCTTTTAATGGATTCGTCCTTCGCCTACACTCCACCTCTCCCAGACGTTTGATGAAATTCAGCTTGGTGTTTTTTGCATAGCCCTCCAAGGCAAGCAAAAGCACAGCGCGCGATGATCACCCCCACCACCTACTTTAAAGCCTCGAAAAATCAGAAAGGTTCTACATTCTTAACTTTTACGATTTTTTTAAAGATGGTTTCCTTATTGCAACTTCATTTGCATGTTTGAGGATTCATCTGCACCACTAAAGCAAAACATTATTTACGTCTAATCTGAGCTGAACACGCGCACGTGCAAGTCCGATTCGATAACACTGCAGGTAGCTCGGAAGCCAGTCGCAATCCAGAGCAACTTAAATAAACTCCCAGCACACATCCACCTACTGATGCCATATCAGACAGATTATTGTTCAAAGCAAAGTATTTTTACATGTATTAAAAGTGTCTGGAGGGGATCTTTAATGTGCGCTGCACACCTCAGTCTAAATGGAGACATCCTGTTTCACAGGAAGGTGTCACTCGCAAATTAAACAGCTCACAGTAATCAGGACTCGGGCCAGTACCGGCATCCTCCAGAAGATATCTCTTTCTCGTTTTTTTTTTTATCTTGCCGTTCCTGTAAAATTGTGTGTATATGTGTGTTTTGACACATTCTGCTAATTCATGCATTTGTTATTAGAGCTGTCCATCAGTGTGTAATTAGACGTTAGCCCAGAGAAAGATCTGATGATACATCGTATACCATAAATACTACGCTGTCATGTTATGAAGGGAATAAGTCACGGGGATACATTTCCACAAACATGTCAGTCAGTAGAAAAGCTGTTTAATGAAAGATGACAGAGAGAACTCCTCAGGCAATAGAAGCCATGGCATATCCAAATTAACATAAGCATCATTCCAGTTGTCAAGCATGCTCCCCACTTTACTGGTATTTTTAAGTCAGGATAAACCTGAGGAATGGAACAACCATTAAAACAAACACTGATTCTGTTTTCTCTGGCACGGGGCTGCATTTCACAGGGAAGGAGAAGAAAAAGAAAAGAGAAAAGAGGGGGGAAAGAAAACAACCACGGCTGCTTTTCTGGCAGGGGCATGAGATGCGGTGGTAGAGAGCCGAGAGCGGCGTCTCGTGCCAGCACATCCACATGTCATTTCTGTTTAGACACACCTTGGAGAATGTGACCTCTTTCCAAGCCTGGCCTGGCAAGAGGTCTGTGGCGGAGGGAGGCAGAGCCCCGGATTGTGGTGAACTTGTGCCAGATAGCTGCCTCCCACCATGTGAACGCATGCGTGTGTGCACTCATGACTCACTACATGCGAGGTATGTGTGCATTGCAACTTTTGCAGCTCAGTGACGTTGGCCCTGGCGCACCAGTCGCTCACTGGCTCCACTGCTCGTTTGTGATCCATCGGCTGGCCTCGTCAGTGTCGCCACCACAATCTCAGCTCAAAAATCCCTCTTTCATGCCAATGTACACAAGATTTCAGCTCTTATGGAGCTTGTTCGGGGCGCAGAGTTGGCATGAGTGAGCACGCCATACAGATCAGGGCTGTAGGGGTACAATAACAGGTGGGCAAACCCTGCCTTGCATCAACTGCTACAGTATATGATGATGGAAACCAGTGCAGTCTATTTTTTTATGTTTATTATTGATTTGTTGATGTGGACTCTATTATAGCTTTACAAAATCTGATCAGCTTGACTTGGAGATAAAAAAAAAACATTTTATTACTGTGTCTACAAACCCTCCTAATATAAACACCACTTAAACAGCATAAAGACAATAAATTAATATTGCTGTTTATTAAATCTTGCCCTTTATTAAAAGATCCGGTTCTGAACTGGGACGCATTTACTTTAAGTCAGATTCTCTCCTCAGAGTTTGTGCATGTCTCTCTCAAGCTGAATCCTGACCTGCTTCTAATCAGTTTCTGTCTCTTTTCCGCCTTCATCTTTTTTCTTTAAATCTTGAATCATTTGCACCTTATTAACTCGCTCTTTGATTCCGTCTCCACTGTTGCATTCTGAGCGTCTCCCTCTCATCTCTCCGTTCACTGTCTGAGAATATAAAATGACTCTGTTTTTAAAAAAGTCTTGCACGGCATCAAGAAGTCCCGATATAGTGTGAATATGAGTCACGCTATACTTTAAAGTTCACTTGAAATACGTGGCAACAACAATTGCGATCAGCTGAATGGATAAAATAACAATGTGTAAAAATAAGTCACTGAAGGGCTCGTGAGGAAATATGAACGCTGCAGTTTGTTAATTTGACTGTTTGAGACTCCCTTTTCACTCCAGTGATGATGATTTCCATTAAGACCTGAAAGTGCTGATTGAAACTCATCAGGAAAGATCAAAGACTTCTAAGCAACCAGACAACTTATGCAGTGCTCATTATTAGAAAGAATCCAGGTTTAGGACACTTCCACACTGGTATCATTTACACACATGATGCTACAGAGACGGGATATTCCTGACATGGTCATCTCAGGCACACGGCTCCGAATGTGAGCACAGACACCCCGCCCATCATGTTCAAATGTTCTCTTTAGAGGGGCATCCAATCAGAATAAAGCTGACTTTACTAGAGCCCTTTATTGATTTTCTCTTTTCCAGCATTGACATTAACTGACCCAGTTTACGAAGTAGTGAATAAAATCCACGCTATTGTTACTATTTCTCACTTTCTAAGGCATTCTTGTCCACCCCCTTCTGGACTGAAGCAGTTTCTTGTATAGTTATGTAAAAAATAAAAGCAGGACCTTAAAACCTCCAGATAATTTAGGAGGTAATGTGGCTTTATTCATGTTTTTATAGATATAAACACTATTGTAGAATTTGAGGTTTTACTTCTTGTTCAGCTGCAGCCCTGATGCCAAAGGTAATATTCTTGAGGCGAAACATGTCACATATTAACTGTCACAATAGTGGATTTAAGTCGGCAGCTTAGCAGCGAGGGGGCACCCGGAGTGTCCTGAGGTTGTGTGGAGACAGAGGGGGGTGGAGGGATTGAGTAGACAGGCATGCAAAAAGACATTCACCTGTGTACGGGAGGGATAAGCGAGCCGACAGCCGCACAAAGTACAGACACAGCAGAATCCTGCTCCCTGCTCGCCATTTGGCCTCCGGCAGTGAGGGGTAACTGAATTACAGTAGCAGCAAAAAGCTAATCTCACTTCCTCTGTGGGGGTCGCGCGTGTGTGCACTTGTACGTCTGTCTGTGGGGTGTTGTGAGCGTTCATTTGTGGGTCCGCGTGTATTTGTTCCGACTCAGCGTGCGTTTTGGAAAGCGTGTCATCCCGACAGTGAGCGTGTATGTTTACTAGATGAAGATGAAGGCTCGCTTCCAACTGTCCTGCAGGGACCAGAAGGTGAGGCGTAACAGAGGTGAGGGGCATGCAAGTTGCTTATGTGTGTGTGTGTAAGAACTTGTGTGTGCATGAAGCTTGTTTACATATTCTGATCATGTGTCCACATGTTAAAGACCCCCCCCCCCCTCATACTTGTCATTCAAATTGAGAAGCTGTCATGTAGCACAATGGAGAGACAACCAGTGCTTGTGAAGCCTCCAGAGATTCATAGGAAACAGATGGAAAATCTGCAAAAGTTAGAGATGAAACAAAACAACAAAAAAGTGACGTTCATTGTGATTTTGTGCAGGCGCTGTTTGCATAACATGCTCTCGTTGTTGGTTGCTAAGTTCAGTGCTTTGCGTAGTCTTTGGCAGGCAGGAGCAAAAAGAAATGGAAAAGTGTAGAGTTACACCAACTGACGCAACCACAGTGCCAGCATGAAGCAGTTGTTTAATGTGTTATTTTGCTATAGTAAGTGTTGAAAATAAAGTACAGCAAAGGTTAATGGGAACAGAATGTTAATGAGTGGGTGTGGGCGGCTGGAGTCTGTCCCAGCTGTCATAGTGCGAGAGGCGGGGTGCACCGTGGACAGGTCGCCAGTCCGTTGCAGGCCTGACATATGAAGACAGACAAGCCCACACTCTCACATCCTCAGCCACGGCCAATTTAGACTCACCAATTAACCCAACGCGCACGTCTCCGGACTGTGGGTGGAAACCCATACAGGCACAGGGAAAAGTCCCACCTAACCGTAATGCTGTGAGGCTACCTGACATTAATTTAGTTAGTCAAGAACCAAAGTAATCTTATTTTAGCCTCAAGACTCCAAACACAGTAGGACTCATTTTCAAGGGCCTACAAACGCCCCTACATAATTTAACTGCAATTCTGCGTGAACCAAAAGTTTAATAACTGATGAAAAAGTTTGATAGTGCTGCATAACACAGCCCACACCTGTGTAATCCAGCAACGTTTACAGTGTAATCTCTGTGAATTTAGAGCGAAACGTTCAAAGATAGCAGCATCCAAAAGTTTTGAAAGAAAGAAGAAACAGTCGCAGTTACATAAAATGCATTTTAAACGTTAATTATAAGAAAAGATTACAGAAGTTGGGGCAGAATTTAAATTTAATGGATTATTGCTGCTTTTATATTAAGGCCTTTCTAATTTTTCACCTGCGGAATGAAATTAAATAAAAGCACTAATAATAAAATCCAGTGAAAGTTTTGTTCATAGTTACAGAATTTCACTGCAGACATCCTGCTAAATATTTAAATCATATTTGAGACATTGCTCCTATATACAGTAGCCTTATTAACACCCATTTTTTAGCTTGTAGCACGGTTTTATGACCTAACCTATATGGTCTTATATAGCGCTTTTCATGCAAGCACTGTTTTCTACTTCAAAGTGCTTTCTATCGAACATTCATACTCCGATGGTTGCATCGGAGAGCAACTTGGGCTTCAGTATCTTGCGCAAGGATACTTTGGCATGCCGATTGGAGGAGCCAGGAATCAAATCACCAACCTTCCGATTAGTAGATGACCTGCTCCACCGCCTGAGGCGTCAGCAATGACAGCAGAAACAGTGAAAAGCATGAAAACCAGGAGAAATAAACTGTGTGGATGACTTGAGATAGAAAGCATGTTTGCAATTTGTACAGCCAGTTCTGTAAAACAGCACACTGAGTAATTTGTCAAAGTGTAGTCTTAGCACACAGAGCGATGAAACAACACAACTGAAAAGAAATAAATTACGTCCAGTCTGCAGTTTCAGTATCAGCTTTCCTCAGAAATGGGCCGAAGAAAGTCTAACAGTATCTCGTGCTGCTTTAGAAACAGGAAAAAAAAGAGAGAGGAATTGAACCCAGATCACCTTCTTTGAAGGCACCTATGCTCCCCATCTTTTTGGAGGCAAAGTGCACCTCTCACTGAAGTAAAGTGAAAAGCTGTTAAAGCTGAGTTGTCACATATACCAAGCTTAATGCTCGCCTGAAATGTGTTTTCCAGCTTGTCATTATTTAACATATGAGCTCCAGCTGCAGTAATGCTCTCAGTCATTCCTCACCTCGTGGAGCTCTTTGTAACACAAGTGAACACAAATAAATAAAGTTTAGTGCAGTTTATTCTGAAAAAAAAAATATGTGTGAGGCGTGACTGGCCGACTAAAAGTTTGACATCCTTCCACTGGTGTACATTTGCATCCGGATACCTATCGACACCTTTCCCGGGCATCCAGTCTCACCTTCGAGCCGCAGCAGCCGAGTGCTGCTGTTTCCCATCTTCCTCCAGCAGCGTGCTCCGAACCGGCTGACTGGGTTAGGCTGGAGCCCAGGTTCTCTTCCAAGCCCCTCAAAAGCGTAGCGTGAGTGCGCGCCGTTCCCCTACATCGCTGCGGTAGTTTTATCTTGGCTTTAGTGTATGATGTGGTTGGGATGCAGAGGTGGAACACAGAGAGCTCATGTTTGTCTACGCTTGAATGCGTTCTCGTGCGTGTTTACATTTGTGTGGACATTCTAGCATGTGATGTTTGCTGCTAAATGTCAGCAGCTGGCAGATCGTAGACGGCAGCGAGCACCACCTGCATTCCAAACCATCTGACTGGCGCAGTTACAGCTGGCCCGTGATTCAACGCCGACTGATGGAAATTACACCGGAGCGCAAATGTGGCGACGACTAGTTGCAAGTTATTTATGAATTAATGCATAAAAATAACTTTTTCAACCAGTTCAAGTGCGTTTACTCTAACGGGGAGCTCGACTCAGAGAAGCAACACGTGCCAGTTTGCAACTTTGGAGCGTGTTTGAAAGAAGAGAGACAGACACTTCAATGATTGCTGGCCGGGGAAAACGTAGCACCGTGATTTGATTACTGCGCCACAAGTGCTGAAAAGTCTAGAACTGTTCCTGGAGGTGATCCTGTATTTGTGAGCGTGCTACAGTATGTCACACACACTGCATTTAAACTGGCTACCACCCCATGTGTTTCACCTCATCCACATCCAGATACAGATCTCTTAGAGATCAGGGGCTGGATCTGAGTAAAGGGGCTCAGTTTCACTGAAACGCACACATGCATTTAAATCTTTTGCAGTGGTGATGTAGCCAGAGTGAAGTGCAGCATGTCACAGACTCTTAAACAGCATTGCGGTGCTGCGAATCCTTGCCCGTCTTACTAAAGCAGGCTGCTGTTGTCCCGAGCAGTAAAAAATTGCTAATGTGGCATCAGCACCGCGAGCCTCTAATGGGAAGCAAAAGTGCCAGGTTCACTTACTGCTGAAAGTATTTTCCCTGCCCGGCTTTTCATGCATAACAAACGCAGAAGTTGACCTCCACTCTCCTCATCAGCAGGATCAGACTGCTTATCATATGGTTCCATCTGAGTCATGCTTGTTTGCACTGCTGGTCATTTGGACGGAGTAACGGGGCTCCAATCTGTTCAGCCCCCCTTCTCGGGCCAGGAGGTGAAACGAGCGTCTGCGGGTCAACATTCTGTTTCTTACAATTAAAGTTAGGAGAGCTTTTCATTGGCTATGAGTTCAGAATCTAGAATCTATCATCCATATGTATTTAAGAAAAAGCATCCTCAAAGTTTTGTGTAAAATGCATGTATGGTGGAATGTGTGTAAAATGGCACAAACACACCCTGTGAGGATGAATTTAGACACATTTGTGTCCACATTTGTGTTTCCATTCAGATCTCTAACCACCGCCTCTTTGCAGCAACTGTGTTTCACATCATACGAATAGTTACAGAGCAAGTTGAGAGCGCCTTTATTTTTCTTTTGATTCTTATATTAAAATCTTCCAATCTAATTTTATTCATTTCTTTCTTTTTAGATAAAACGCTTTTTACATTCGCTCTTCCCTCCTCGCCGGTTGATAGCGGGCTTAGAGTGCCGCTCACAGAAGCCTTCTGTCTGTTTCAAACAGGCAGACCGAAGGCAGCGAAATCACCAGAGGAAGAGAGAGCTAAATCCTGCACGATAAAAACGTCCTCTTAATCTTACCTTGAAAGCCACGACAGAGGGGAGCCTCCCCTCGGAAGGAAAAACAGGCGGATTATTTCCATTTGAAAGAACATGCCAAATTACACAAACGTGTTTTCAGCCGCTCTTTTCAAAAGTGGCAGCAGATGGAGGCCGGTCGGTGTTGTGAGCAGGTTGGAGTTGACGGTCTGCCGCTGCTGCGTTTCCTGTGTGTTCTGGAGTTTATCAGCACACACAGGTAGCCCGTGAATCCATTATACAGAGCACAGATCTTATTCAGCCGTGCTCAGAAAGAAACGCCTGCCCAGGTGTGTGCTGTCTTTCACACATTTTTTTTTCTTCCTGTGTTGAATACAGACTATGGACTTAAAATGTAGCAGCTGCTGCATAACTTATCTCTACAGGAGTTTGGAACAAAGTAAGCTGAGTGATTAGACAACTGAGGAAGGAAGTTGGGAGCTAGGTGAGTGCTGGAGGAGATAAATGAAAGCTGGAGGTTTATTTTAGTTGTTGTCAGATGGCCAAAACACGGGGATGTGAGAGCCCGGGTGCAATGCTGACTGAGAACATTACTGCTTTCCTGTTTTTTTTCCTTTTTTTTTTTTTTTTATAAATCCTGCAAATGCTTGGACACCCCTAGGTGTAGATTTTTAAAGCAAAAAAAAAAAGAACTAAATCCAACCTCCACAGCAAACACACACAGGGGATTGTGATGTTGGGTTTTCTGTGGACTCAACTATTGAAAATGAAATACTTAAAAATATATATTTACTAGTCACAGGCATTATAAGGCCTTTATTAAAAATGTATTACATTGTCTCAAGCTTGTATTTGGTCACGTTATTCTTATATTTAATGCTTTTCATGAATAAAATGTCTGAATGGATTCTATCATAATTTTGCCTACTTTGAGTTCTTCCTCGAGCTGACTTTCATTTTTTTTTTTTTTTTTTTTTTAACTATGACAACGACGACTATGTTGAGATGAGGCCGCCAGCCGAGGGTTGGTCAACATCAAAATGTTTGCTTGGGTTCTAACGTGGAGAGACTTTATGTGAAGACTTGGGTCACATTTCAAAAATCCACAGGATGTGGCGATTGATTCAACGCCCGCCCTCCACTTCTAGTGCCAACAGCATCATTAAGTTTGTTGATAATGTGAGCAACAAAGCAGCTGATAACGTTGGTTTTCTGCAGAAGCATCAGTTTGTTTTCATAGAAATACATCTTTTTTTTCCTTTTGACTGTGTTTCTATTGCAGGTTTGGTCTTAAATGCATTTAAAGTGGTTTAAAAGAGCCTCTAATTTAAACTTGTTTGTGCCTGTCGGCACTCGGGGGACAGCGAGGAACTCTGCAAAAGCTTCCAAAGCACGTGTTTCTGAAAGTAGCAGAAGGTGGATTTTGAGGTTTCCCCTCAGATCGCTTTTCGGTTGTAGAAGCCAAGAAGCCAGGTAAGGTTTCTATGTAATGACTTTCCCATGTAGACCGTATTTGCGCATCAGCGCTGCACAGTGGAACCTCTGCTCCTGTGTTAGCTGAACCTTCCTGCAGCTCCTCTGCAGTCACATTCGGGGGTTTCTGCCAAGCAGATGCAGTTTTTTTTTTCTCAAAGGTTTTCTTGCTGTTCCAAAGATTATAGCTTGACTCCTACAATTCCCTTTCCTACTTGCACTACATATCAGAAAATCTGGAAATGTCTGTGAACATCATGCAGCCAGCCAAGAAAGTGAAACTGAAAAGCCGTTGGCTTCTACAACATGAAAATGATCCAAAGCAGACTTTGAAATGCGCCATCAACTACTCCCACAAACACAAGCTGAAGTATCTGGAATGACCTCCGCAGTCCTCTGACTTGACTATCACTAAATAGATAAATAAAGATCATAATGTTTGTATGACTACCTTAAATACCTGAGAACTTGAAGCTGAAAAATGATCCATCAAAAACAAAAAGACTCTTGCCAAGTCTCACACGATTGTTGCAAAAATGATTCACATTTTGGTACTACCATTAAAAAATTGTAGTATAATTGATGCTATTTTAAAATAAGATTTATGAGGCAATTTCTGCTGCATCTGTATTAGAAGTTACCATAGTTGCAGGTTAAGAAGAACAAGCATATGGGCTGCAAGTGTGCTGTGGGCTGCAGAGTCAATCACTACAGACCTCCACACATCATGTGGCCTTCAGATTAGCTCAAAAACAGTGAGCGAGCTCCGTTGAGTGGGTTTCCACGGTCGAGCAGCTGCATCCACGCCTTACATCACCGAGCGCAATGCACAGCATTGGATGCAGTGGTGTAAAGGACGCTGCCACTGGATTCTAGAGCAGTGGAGACGCGTTCTCTGGAGTGACAAATCACGCTTCTCCGTTTGGCAATCCGATGAACGGGTCTGGATTTGGCAGATGCCAGGAAAACGGTACTCGTCTGACTGCACTGACTCCTGACTTCAACCCAATAGAACATCTCTGGGTTGACTGTGAGCCAGGCCTTCTCATCCAACATCAGTGTCTGACCTCACAGATGTGCTTCTGGAAGAATGGTCAAAAATT